>JAFBJR010000121.1:8820951-8842240 GCA_016785285.1 Brachirus orientalis
AGATTTCTTCCTGTTAAAAGAGAGTTTTTTCTCTCCACTGCCCCCTAGTGTTTGCTCATTGTGTGAACTGTTGGGTTTCTTTTCTCTCTGTAATATTGTAAAGGTTTTGGCCTTATTATGTACAGTGCCTTGAGATAATGCATGTTGTGATTTGGTGCTATACAAATAAAATTGAATTGAATACTCACCATCTGCCAGACTTGCATAATGTTGTCTTCTGACACTGAGCAGATGATCCATGGTTCGTTGGGGTTCCAGGAGAAATCAGAGATTTTGGCCGTGTGGCCACCGTGGATGAACTGATGGAAGGAAGACGGACATGACTGAGTGTTTACTAACATCCAGAGGTGAGTAGGTCTACTGGAGAGAAGGCTTGGTGCTTTAAAACTATGAAATATGAAAAGTCCATGTCCCAATTATTCTGTGATTCATAACATTATGATTATTATTCTAAGTGTAAAAATCTTATTTAAACTCTTTAAACACTAAAGGTGTGATGCAGGCTCCACATAGTGGTACTACAAAAGGCCTCACTAGGATTGTATACTGTTGATCTTGACAACATTTTCAAGGCAGTTACATGAAATATCAAAAAGGTTTACCTATGTCATTATATTAATAACGGACATTCAGCACAGTCAAATTATAGTGGATGCTTTATACCATACCTACTGACAATAACACTTTTACCAGAACATGCAAAAAACTGTATCAACTGAGGAGCTCTTTCACCTTGTTCTACCTGAAGTAGTGTGTGTCCCTCATCATTATGGTCAGTTGTGTCATCATGTATTAACCTACCTGAACAGGTACAGACTGACTAACCTGGATCATCACTCTGACCACTAAGATATTTCAGAGTGTTTTAGCAATTTATTTGGACCTGATGACAAGTGAATGGTCTGAGGAGAAGATTAAAAAAAAAAAAAAAAAAAAAAAAAAAAACTCTCAGTGATCTTAGTTTTAATCATGACACTTACCAGAAGTTCTGGTGGGCCGTCCTCTGCATCTTCTGCTGACTGCTCCTCTCCAATTTTACTACAGAAAGAGAAACAGAGACCACTCCCATAGTCACTCTTTACTCTACACACTGATGTTTCTGCTTCAAGGTTCACTCAGTAAAGTCTACAGCAGGTCTATGATATCCTTAGAATATGTTAGTAATCCTTTTACATCACAGAGTAAATCATCTACTGATGCTGATACTGATGTGCAATAATGTACTGTAGTGGCGGAGGAGGGTTAGAATGACTCTTTATTTCTTTTTTTGTAAGAGTAACTGTACAGTAAATACAGACTGACCAAAGGCAGAGGGCATCCCACGCAGAAGTGTCATCATACAGTGTAAATAATTGGCACAACTATTTTTCTATATCAAATCTTACCTTTTATATCAAACCCTACCATTTATACAAGTGTATTGTTCCAATTTACTGTTCACTTAGTCAACATCTGTGAAAAGTCCTGACCTTAATGTTAACACCGTCACAGTTCGATGAAAACATATGGATTCTAAAAGATGACTTTACCTGAGATCCCAGACATTGAGGCGTCGGTCAGTGCCACTGGAGGCCAGGATCGTCTCATTGTGAGGAGACCATTGTACCTGATGAAAAACACACAGGTGAAGATGAAGATGAAGGCAGGTTAATGTAATGCTCAGCAGCACTGAGTATACGTTAAAATATGAAATATATCTGCTGTCTAATGGCCCTCTATTTAGTACTGAATTGAGTGTCAGGATACCTTTGTCAGTGATACATTTTAATTCAAGTTTTATTATTATTTTTAATAAATATAAAAAGTCTATAAAACTCCTGAAGAACAAACTGAGTTTTGAACAGTGTCCTGCTAATAATGGAGTTTCTGATATACTGTTGCCCATGATGTAAATGTTACCTGGAAAATTTCATCTTTGTGCGACTCAAAGGAGTGGAGCTTCAATTTCAGGTTCCTTAGATCCCACAATGCAACAGTCTGGAAACACACAGAAGCAGCTTTGCATTAAATATTTATTTTGTTCCATGTACAAATGAACATCATTATTTTAATTTCATTTGGTGAGTCTTCTCTACCTTGTCAGCAGAACCGGTGGCGAGAATGAACTCGCTGTACGGGTTGAAGCTCAGACAGTTGACCTCAGCAGTGTGAGCATCTACTGCATGGCTGGCTTTGGATGCATTATTGGATCGAGTGTCCCATCTGGTGGGGAATAAAGGAGTGGCACCACATAAACTCACTCAGCACTTTATTAGGAAGACCCGCATAATCTCATCAGCCAATTATGTGGCAGCATTGTAGCTGATATTGCATCCTTCACTTCTGTGGTTAAATGTGATCTTGGTGACTTTGACTGGGACAGTGATTGTTGTTTTGACTTTTTCTTTTTTTTTGCCTGTAGAGTTTGTAAAAAACCTAAATGTTGAATATTAAAAATAAGAAGTTGTGCCAAAGGTTTGAGGATGAATGACTGTTCTTCACATGTACATTTTCAGATTATTGGTAATAGTATTAACCACTTACATCATAAGCTTCTGGTCGTCGGCCACTGAGCCAAACAGGGATTCGTGGAGCAAATGCCAGGAAACATCTTCTACCACTGCTGTGTGTCCAGTGAAGATGGTCTTAGCATCCAGTATCTTGCCTTCCTTTGGGCCAGCACCAATGTCCCACAGACAGATGGTCTGGAGAAGCATGCAACAGAGAGAGAACAGTATTGGTATATCTAGTTCATCACTATGCTACAGTGATCTGTTATAATCTGGGAAAAATATGCTTTGCTGAGCATAACCATAATTTGTCATCGTCATGATCAAGTAATTATATGATTGACATGGTATCAGTGAAAAAGACAGACATCAATTCTTGCACATAGTATGTATTGCTTTTGAAGAGACTCATTTGAATTTAGATGGATTTAAGACTGAAATAAAATTGTCAAACCATATTTTTTTTTATTTTTGAGGCTACATACAGTTGCAATTAAAATTATTCAACCCCACTGCGAGTTAGGTTTATTGGCAAAATGCAAAAACTAGCGACTGTTTGCAATGAACAAATCAAACAAATTTAAATAGCTCAACACAAATAATATTACAAGTAGTTCCTCCAAATTTAACTACTGCTGTATCAAAATTATTTAACCCCTTCATGACAAGCATCTTTAGTACCCCTCAAATGAATTCACCAAAGATTTTCTTTGTGTCCGACGATATAAAACATTTAACCAATCATAAAAAGAAAAACATGAGTTGCAGTTCTGGTTTGAGCTCATCTGTGGACTCTTCGTGATAGGACATGCTCAGATCTTCTCGGGACAAAAAGAAATGAATGAAGGCCCTGAAACCTTTCAGTCCTCATCACTTACATGGTCATCGGAGGCACTGAGAAGGTTTCCACTCAGGTTGGGATTCCAGGAAAGACCATACCCTTCTTTCTGGTGACCTTTCAGCCTCAGATCAGGATTACATTCCCCACTGGGGTCTGCAACAAATAAAACAAAACATATTCTTATTTGACCTAATTTTGTATGATTCAGTTGTAGTGTGACCATTCAGTTACACATAGAACAGCAGTGACTCAACCTGGCTTAGACGGGTGCTTAGTGTAGTCGAAGACCAGAACGTCAGATGTAGGAGTCTTGGTGGCGATGATGAAGGGATTCTGGGGCATGTAGCGGGCTCGGTTCACCTCTCCCTCATGGTTAATCTTGATCTCGATCTCTATTTTCCCACTTACTGAACCAAATCCACCAAACTCTGACAAGGAAATACATTCCAATATAAATACTGTTAGGGTGTTAGGGAAGGTGGAGACTATTTCTGTGTAGGGTTGGGCAATATGTAATATTTTTCCACTCAGCCAATGTCAACCCCTCAACTAGCAGGGTTAGTGTTGATTTATACTATATACAGTACCTATGCAGGTGGGCACACAAGGAAAAAAAACTTTTCCTTTTCCAAAAAGGAAAAGAAAAGCAAGTATGTTTTTAGGAGAAAGTCCAAATTAATGTACATATTTTCTGAATCACCCATTAGTGTCTGCTTCATTCTTAGATTGATGAAGAGTTGAATATAATTAAGGTAGAAGCTGAACTTTACCTAAAAATTGTTGAGTGGCCACATTACCAAACCTTTACATACATACATACATAGTAGGTCAACACACAAACACAGCAGGGTATCCATCCACATACCTGCTGGAAGACAGAATAACACAGTCTCAGTATACAGGAGGAATATGACATGGATAATTATCACTACTCAGTATCATAGTCAGTTTAAAATGCGAGTCACTGGGCATTTTAGGATGAATGCAAATAAATTACCTATATTATGGTGCTCAGGCTCTTTCCCTTACTGACAAAGGTTTTTTTTTTTTGAGATTAAGGCCAATGTCCTTATGTCCCACAAAAAACTACGCACATAACAAATCATCTTATATGTAACAATTATCAAGACTGCCTACCAGCTAGTTTCATATTTTATGGAAACACCAACTATTATATGACACTTTTATCGTATAATAGCTTTTTCATCTCTGTGTGTGATTTAACAGACATTAACATTTTTACTTAATGTCAATACAAAACATGGGCTCATTATTTGCTGCAGCAAATTTCTTCATGTGAATCAATCGTAAAGGAGATAAGGTGACTCTAATTATTACTTATTTTCTATTATTATTTTGTGTTATTTGTTTTGGTATATACAGGTATATACAGCATATAGTAGAACAGTAAACACGTACCACAGTTTGAGAACCAGGGTTCTAAGCTAATGAGAAGTTAGCTTAAAGGGCACATTGACAGGAACTAGTTAAATAACTTGATCAGAAACAGATCCGGTGAGATAAAATACACACGATTAACATTGATGATGTGATAATAATCATGAAAGTGAGGATCTTGCACAGACAATATTTGCAGAGAAATCAAGCAAACTTCAAGATATATTAATAGAGTATTTTACCGCAGGATGACTTGTATTTACCTCCTTTTTCGCTGTCATAGTGCGAGGCATCAAACTGGGCATCATCATTTGGTACCTGGACGCTGGCAATCACAAGGTGGTTCTGTTCATCCGACGTATGGGTCCCTAAAACCAGCCTGTGGACAGCGTAGTCTTTCCCTTCTGGCCTGCAGACATCCACAACATGTGGAAAAGAGGATTAAGTTAGTACTAAGACAGCATTGTACAAGTACATACATTTAAAAACTCACTGTTAGTAGCAACATTATAGAAGCAGGAGGATAGTAATAAAATAAACTCAGTGTGGTCATTTTCTTACATGGAAATGTAGCTTATTTATAGATATACAAGGACCTTTTACATTGAAAAGCCTATCCAGGAATTGCAAATTAACCTTAGCTTGAAACCCTTAACACAACACATCTGTTTCATGTTACCGTAACTTTAACTATATCAATAAGAAATAATAAACAACGCGCCTACTGATTAAATCTTTTCATATCATAACGTTATTGTTTACACAAAATTATGGAGAGCACTATAGGAATATGGGTAGTAATACCCATTCCCAGTGTTCAATACTTTTAACAAGCACCAAGAAAAGACACCTGTTGCACCAAGACAAGGCACCTGTTAATGTTTTTAGACTTTATACAATATTAGAGGGTGAGTGAGGTCCAGACATTGCAAATACCTGCGGACATCTGGGAGCCACTGGACAGTGAGGCTGGGCCACTCTAGTGCATGAGTCATCACCAGGTCATAGAGGAAAGGTGTGTTTTTCTTCCAGATCTTGTACTCTTCATTGATGACCCTTTCTTCCACTGCATCATCGTACACTTGAATAGAAAGTTACGGTTAATTAAAAGTAAATCTGCAATTGTTGACCTGGATTCATTTGATTCTGATTCACACAATCTCAATTACATATTGATTTGATTAGTTAGAATAATAATTTTAGTTGGACATTAAAGATATTTTTCCGAGAAGTAAAAGCTTCAGCCAAACTTTAACTTTTCATTTAAACTGCTAGATCTTGCCAAAAGTTAGGGGGCTACCTATGGGAGAAGATGTATATTAAAAGATCAAACTAGCAAAGTATGAATTGATGTTGGTGTAATTGAAAATATCCATTTTAACTAAAACTACTTAACTGCAGCTATTGTGCATTAATTGCCATGTTTAACAAAACCTGATTAAACGATTCATTTATGCAGATGACATGGTACAACAATAAAGTTTTATGTCACAAAATATTATACAAGGCTGGAAAATTTTTTTTGTTTGTGATTTTTTTTATGACATATTTACTGTGTTATAGTTTTAAATTAGATGGATTACCATGTGAGATACAATCATAATATTGACTTCTATACTCTATTAAGGATGAGAACTTAAAATTTCAAAAAGGGACTTGCTAACTGCAATGTTTTAAATTGTGATTTTAATTTTAAAAGCCATATATCACTAAAACAAAACTGCATTGCTGGTAAGCACATTTAGAAATCATGGGACAGAGATGTCATTCTAACTTTAATCATTTCACTGCAGTGAAAAAAAGGTTGAAATGATTGTTTTTGTTGTTTCTGGATTAATTTTAAACAGCTAATATGCACAAGATCATCAAGCTCAAATCTAAAAGTCCCCAACCTTGGATTACAGGTGAGCAGTTATTATTTTGACAGCTTTATGTGTTAATGTAGAGCTGGACAAAATAAGTGATAATTATTGTCATAAATACCATTTAACTTAAGATTTTTGGTACCAAGTGAAAGTAGAAGAAACCAGTTACATGAGCTTTTAAATTTAATAGACAGAGAACTTCAAAAACATTTCACAAATTTGAGACAATTGACAGCTACGTAGTGAACCTTGTTGGTTATGTTGATACTGAAGACAATTGCGATGCAACGGGTGCCCTTCCAATCAAGAAGGGTGCCATTATGAAGTTCTCTACTGCCCCTCCCTACATAACAGTGTGCCGAGAGGAAATGATACTCAGTGCTGTACAGAAAATGCCCATCTCAGTGATTGAATTTAATAAAACAATGCTGTGCGGAAGTCCATATAGAGGACTAAGATGGACATGCCTGCCCACCGGTGCACAGTATCTCCCTGCTCTCCCGAATGTATGTGCTCGTCTCTTAAGAAGCTCTGAAAAGACAGAACTGTCTAGTATAATATTAGCCGGTTTCAATATCTCATTTATTACACTCTGTGATTAAAGACTACTAAAGAATGGTGGTGGCAGCAGCAGCAGCAGGGCTGTGTTGATATGCATCCATGCGGGTTCAGAGGGCATGTACTAGCCACTGAGTTGTGTTTAGGTGAGGACGACTGTGTCAGCGAAACAAACAAACAAACAATGTGATAAGTTGAAATAAGTTCAATTTGGTGAACTGCGTATACTGGCGTCTACACGGGGCGTAGACAGCGAGGGTCAAACACGACGTCCCCGAACAAACGTAAAAAAGTAAACAGCGACACACAGGTTGAATAAAAGCAGTTAGCCTCCTGACAGGACTTAGCATGTCATGCTACCACCCATGCCTGAGTAAGGATGCTAAGTACACAGAACGGCACGCGAGGAAAACGGGCCACCGCATTATACGCTTATAGTTCCTGTGAACCTACCCTCTTTATCGGCCATGTTTCAAACACTGCTGTGTGTTACGATGCTCAAGAGCAAAGTAACTAAAAACACGTGAATCCCAGTTAAAGTTGCTGCAGCTCTGGCTGGTAGTGGATTAGTTGTTACTCCGCTGAACCAGGGTCCTTCCTTTTCAGCGCTCAATCTGTCGGTACCTACTACGCAGGCGTCAGAGCGCGCGTAGCGACGAGGATCAATACTGCGCTCAGGCGCACGAGAAGGACAGGAAGTTAAACACCGATACAACATTAAAAGCCCCGTATTTAACTTCACTACATAAACGACACTTGCAAATCCAGCGTTCTCTTCTCGTTCTCCGGTCGCTCGGTGAAACATAAATATAGAATATAGGGTGACTATATTCTCATATAGAATCTAAACAATTGTAGAACTGCTCTCCCAACAGATTCAGTGTTTTCCTCTGCTCTGATCCAAAAAAATGGATTTAACCCCCCCCCTGAAAATCCCAAATTGAAAAGGTCTTTGAACCACTGCTGTCTTTCATTTTTTTTTATATCTGATACAAGAGAAAATTACATGCAGCACTGTTTCCAAAAAAACACATTTACTTAGTCCATGTGGAAGTTTGCCAACAACCTTTAGGCAGCCTGCAAGACTACAGTGTCCAAGTCTCAGTGTGCTCAGGACAACGTCATCTCTTTGTCCAGATTTTGACAGAGTGCTGTAGAGTGAAATAATGCTCATCAGTTCGCTCATCCTGCCACTGATGTTCCAGTTTGTTCCTAACAGATAATAAAATATTCTGTTTTTTTAGGACACTCATGTCTATTATGCCTCTTGTTAAAGATTTCTTTGCCACTTGTTCTGAGATTTCATTCCCCTCCACTCCACAGTGGCCAGAAACCCACACAAAGTACAAACAAGACATCCTGAATTCTCAATCCTATATAAACTGCCAAGAATAAATGATCCATTTGTTCATTCTCTGTCTAATGGTTTATCCTCCTCATGAGGGTCTTGGGGCCACTGGAGCTAATCCCGGCTGGTAAAGGGCAAAAGGTCACCAGTCCATCACAGGGCCAACACACTGAGACGAACAACCATTCGTTCTCACATTCACACTCATTCATTTTCAGTTTGTAAATCAACAATACACTCACACAAAACTCAGAGAAAGCACTCGGATAGCCCGAGTTTCCCACAGTGTCATTATGGATCAACACTATCAACACACACACAGGGCAGCCAAAACAAAGTGTTATCCTAACTTTAGTCATACCCAGTTAATGCTTTATCCTTCATATGCTTTACACATCCCCAATCCTACTCCTAAACTTCACCAGTACCTCAGAAATGAGTACACACATGCTCAGACTGGTTACTTTATTAGGTACAGTACACCTAATAATCACTTCTTTACACAAAAATCTTATCAGCCACAGCCAATGAAATGGCAGCAACTCAATGCATTTAGGCATGTAGACTTGATTGAGATGACCTGTTGAGGATGAAACATCAGAATGCATCAGAATGGAAAAAAGAAAGAATTTACCTTATTTTGAATCCGGTGGTATTGATGCTGGGCCAGTTACTACTGACTACTGGGAATTTCAAGCACAGCTCTCTCTTTAGTTTACTGAGAATTTACCCAAAAGAGACAAATATGGGCTGTTGATGCCAGAAGGCAGAGGGAAATATCCAGGGTGGTTTGAAATGATAGATATATTGTAAGCATTTGCTACACTCAGAGTGTACAGAAGGTCATGTCTGAACACACAACATGTCAAACTTTGAAGCTGATGGGCAACAGCAGCAGAAGACTACACCTGGTACCATCGTAGTAGGTGGCCTTGTAAGCAATAGCATGGCAGCAATCAGCATAAAAATCTTGAGACCACATTTCCATGCTGATTGAGACCACCACTGTTTAAAGGCCTTTCCTCTGGCACCACCCACAGGAATCCTTTATATCTGTATGTACAGTATTTATAAAGATGGGTGTGTTTGCGTGTGATGGGCAGTACAACCTTCATATGCATTCCAAGTAGTTTATTGTAAAAGTCTCATCCATAAACAACAAAAACATTTAACTTTAAGTTACAAACCTTTAAAATGCAAATAAGTTAACATGAACACAACAAATGTTTGAATGGAATAAAAGATGACTTTACATATTCTTATTCAGCAGTAATCAAATAAAAATGACAACAGTGGAGCAAAGTAAAGGCCACTGTCAAAGTAGTCCAGTTTTATCTATGTTAAATGCAACTGCAAGTGTCCTTAAAAACCAGTGTGGTTCTAACGGTCACTTAGTTTGGTTTTTTAAGTCAGGCTGAGGCAGAGTCTCACTTTGCAGCAGGGACGCAAAGAACAGATTCTAGCCACACAGAATTTACTATAAAATGTACAACTTAAGTCTATAATATCCTCTGAACCTGTTGGACTCTATTGTGCTATGAAGCAGCCATTTCCAACAGGAAATTGAAGTTTGTTTTCTTTTATAATCCTCTTACTCCCAACACCATAGTCCATAAAAAAACAGCATTTTTACATCACAGCCTACAGAGGTCGTTGATCAAAAGCTCCCTCCATCCATAAGTACAAATGAATTATTTTGTGACTTACAGTATGTTTTTGAAAACCTTTGTTCAGATATACTCAAGTGACCCAAAACTCACCTAACAAGGCAGCAGCAGACCAGAGACTTCCTTGTCCCCTCAAGCTAAAAACACAAATTTTCTCTATGGACTTTGGTGCAGTAGAGTGAGCATTTTACAAACTTAATTTAACTTAAACTTAATTTGAAGTGTCAGCACTTCATACAGCTACAATTCAGAGAAACTGGACTATCGCTTTAAACACTGAGGCAAGGCAAATAAAAAGTGAAATGTCTATTCTTTCAATGACCCTTCAATGAAAATAGAATGACGTGGAGCACAACAGCAGAGCATGCCTATATAAAAATGATCTATTTCACAGATACACAGAAGAACAGATGCGTCACATTTTCCGTAAAAAGATGCGCCGTTATCTAGAGCAGTTCAAGTAGAATAGTAGACCTATATCCTACAGCCAAAGTAAAATATACATAAATATATATATTGTTAATATTTAGTTACAGTCTGTAACCCAGTTGTGCACAACACTTCATACATTTATCTATGTATTTCCATTCATCTTTTTGTGGTTACATAAAAGGGTAACATCATGTGATGGATAATGGTACGTGGTTACAATCTATTGCAGAAATCCCTCCCATAATTATTCTCATAAAAAAGAAATCTCAAGCTACAACTAGAGTCATCAGTACACCGCAATACCCAACATATATCATAGACAGTAGGAGGGTGTTTATTTATCAAATGCATTTGTACACGGTGTGATCATGAGTGACATGAATGTATGCATCATTATAAATACTGACTGATGGTATCTACACTGTGATTTAATGGGAGTGGGAAGATGAGCTACCACAACCTCCTCTTTTCTGCTCAAATGCACATGTGACATGACCATCGTCTCATCATGCACCAATACTGTACTGTTTACCACAACACAGATTATTACAAACTATTGTTAAACCGACCTTCTGTGCACACAACAATAATAATAACCAACCAAATCATCGCGTAATCATTTCACAAGATGATGACAGTGTTTGGGATGAATACCAGTGACATTTTGGCTGAAATTGTGAATTGTGTAACTTTTATTGATCTAAAAAAAGCATAATGTAATATTTAAAAATATAAGCAAGCATTCAGAATCACTGGATTAAGTTGATCAAATCAATTAAAGGTTACAGAGGCATTGGTATGATGTATGAAAACAAAAGAAAAAACACTACGATATAATGCCCTTTTTTTACCCTGGTATCAACTGGTATCAGTATTAATATGGGTGCATCTTTCTTACAAATATGTACTCAAGAGTTCAACAGAGAAGAGGAGGTGACGATGGCAGCCAGTATATGGTGCTGATGAGAGTTCATGTTGTGGATTAATCTCTCGAACATGGCAGCTACAGGGAAGGGTTTCCCTTTCGTGTTCTCGTCACTCAGTGTTGTTCTATGAGCAGCTGGTTCTGGGGAGACACAATGATAAAGACACAGTTATTATTAGCATCATTGGTTGGAATGGGTAACATACCTGTTTAGGGTCAGGTTTTCATTGGTCAGTATTGAATAACCGAGAAGTTATACTGAGAAGAGGTGTTCACTATTTTTCGTCGTCTTTCAGCTTCTCCTTTTCAGGGTCAAGCCAGTGGATCATCTGCATCCATCACGTTCTATCTCTCTTTACACAATCTGTCCCCATGTCCTCCCTCACAACATCCATGAAGCTTCTCTGTGGTCTTCCACTCTTCCTCCTGCCTGGCAGCCGCATCCTCATCTCAAATAATCACTATCTGTGGACGTGCCCACGCCAACTCAACCTTGCCTCTCTTATATAATTTCCAAACCGTTCAAGATTAGTCCCTCAAATAAGCTTATTTCTAATCCAGTCCATCCTGGAAACTCCCAATGAAAATCTCAGCATCTTCAGCTCTGCCTCCTGTCCTTTAGACAGTGCCACTAATTGTTCAATCGGTCCCAATTGGTCCCAACTCATCATATATTAATATAGTACTCACAAAATTTACATAAAGGTGGAAAGCTACATTTACATACACATACATAGTATATGTACTGTATACAAAATACATACACTCATACATACTCGTATACAGTATATACTTCTAAAAATAGTTGCTATCAAAGTGCCAGTGACATGGGATGATAGTAAAGTGCTAATGTTGGTAAGTCAGCTATTATACAGGTTCCTTTATAGAAAATATCAGGCACATTATTGCATAATTGCTGTGGTGGGAATTACACCTCATTTCTAAAATTTATAGATGTCACATGTTTGGTTACCCCTCAACCACAGTTTCAACTGCTTCTTAAATGTTGGGGTGGTTGAGCACACTCTCACTGATGGTGGGATACTGTTCCAAAAAGCACAGCCTTTAAATGAGAGGACATTTTGAGAAAATGATGTCCGTCTGAAGGAGGGCTCACAGTCGCCTCTACCAGCAGCTCTGGTTACAAGTGAAGTAGAGCCACAGCCAGAGTTTTGTTTAATAAACTCAGACAAGGGTGGGGCTGCTAATCCATGTAAAGCTTTATAAATAAGACAAGTAGATTTAAAATGTTAAAAGTTAGGGAAATTTAAAAGATTGTACTTGTTGAGAATGTTACAGTGATGATAAGAAAAGGTTTCTTGTCCAGGACCTTTAGTGCATGCTTAATATATACAGTTAATTTAATTAAAGTCAGTCCCACCTTAAATTAAAGTGTTAATTAAAGTCAGTCCCACCTTACAATCGGTGGTATTTTTGATGATGTCATTGTCGGGGTCTCCTCCCTCTGAGCCACTCCTCTGGTCATCATCTTTCCTGTCCTTCTCCATATCCTCCTCTGTGGATGAGATCCTGGACAGCTTGGATGATTTCTGCAACAGATACACAGATCAAGATGCAGCAACAATGTGCTGTCCCAATTCTCACTATCAAACAGAAAACAAAATATCAGTTGCAACAAATAAAACAAAGTTAGAAGAGGATAATAAGAAATCAGTCTGGAGCAAATGTTCTGTAAATGGAATTTACTGGACAAAATGACATTCACTTTGGTCAACGTTTTATAGTAAGTAACATACAACTGTTTACTTATTAAAATAGCATATTCAGGCAGTAACACTTCTTAAAATGGCAAAGAAACACAAGTCACAAGTGTTGCACAGTGAGTATATTATATAATCTTAACAAAAATTTTAGCATAATTAATGATGAAAATGTAAATAAAAGTATCTCTTTTTTATAATTTAGACATAATATTTGAACCTGTGGACAAAAAGTGGCTAAAACCTGTTTTTCCCTTCAATTAGAATTAGTTATTTTTGCACACACAATTAGTGATAGTGAATTTGACCTCTGAATTTAACTCCTATTAATCCTTATTACACATCAGTAGTGAACACACACAAGCAGGAAGGAGGAGCAGTTGGCGGCACATTTCTGTGCCTGAGGAGCAATGTGTGTGTGACTGTACCTCATATGACCACACTTAAAAAACTGATTTGTCTCTATAGTCTGTTGTTACAACCAGGTCTGGGGGAAAACGTCACATTTTTACATCACAATGTAAACAAGAGACTCCCCTTTTCGCAACTCACTATAAACCACCAGCAGCAAATTAAACACAACAAGCATGAGACATCTGCTGACAATCTGGCTGTGAGCAGGGACAATCAGGTGCCTTACATTCTGGAACCTCCTCTGCACGACCAATCAGCTCCCAGGATCCAATTAAGCATCCACATGCAATAAGTCAATCATGCACACCTGCAACCGATAACACAAGTGATCACACATGCAACTATCACAACTAACCTAACCCTAACATAAACCTAATTTCAACCTTAACTCTTAAACCATGTCTTAACCCAAGGTGAAAATGACCACAAAAAGATAGGTTTGTACATTTTTGGCCCCATAAATACATGTACACACACATACACACACACACCGCCCCAAACAGCGTCACATTCCTTCAGATGCACCACATGTGCTATGCGTAATGGATCCCAGTTGCCAGGCAACAGTGGTTGCTAAGTGATGAGCAGGACACGTTTGACTCTTTCAACCTGCTCCCATTTACAGCAGTGATGGCTTCTGCACTCACTATTACAGTAACACAGTGAAGCAGCGCTCAGCTCTGCGGCACACCATCCTTAAAACACAGAATTCTGGTGACAAATGTAACTGATACTGATCATTAAAGATTATCAGAGAAGAGTTTATATGAGACACTGACATGTTTGGGTGAAATACGACATCTAAAGTTGACAAATAAAGAAATCAACTGCTTTATCTTATTTTAATAAAATCTTGAAAGGCCAGAGCTCCTCTACTGAGAGCACCACTCAGCCAAAAGGCTAATGTTTACTTTAATGTCTGATTTAAAACAATGAAAACAGATAATCTCATTTATATCCAAAGCAAAGTTGATTTTGTCAGTGAAATATCCCAAACTGTATCAGTATGAAATCATATCCTTGTGAAACCTTGTGAAGTGGATTAAATTTGGGAAATCAGTGGTGATGACCAACCCTGCTGTTTACAACCAATAAAGTGTCTTTAAAGTTAAAATAAATGAGAGAAAGCACTGAAAGACCAAACTGCTGACAAGATCACTGCTTCACTCTAGTGTCAATGAACTGCACTCCCCCATCTTGCAAGATGAACAAGTGTATTAAGAAGAATTTTGAATCCTGATTCAAGATTTTGTAAAAAAAAAAAAAAGCACATTTGATTTTCAATCAACTGCTGTAAAACTAATATTGAGAGTTATATTGAGAGAGAGACAGAAAAATAAAAAGGTGCAACTTGATGATGTAAAGAAAGAGTGCCAGTAGCTATTGAACTGATGAAAATATATCTTTTGAATCCATTCATTCGTCTCACTTCTGTGTTAGCATGTTCCCCCGCTGAAGTAAAGTACCTTAGAAGAAGCTGTCTTTTTCCGCTTGGACGCAGTCTTGTCGCCCTTCAGTTTCTCTTTGTCGTCTCCTTCCTCGACAGAGTCGCCGTCCTCACCCTCACTGCTGCCGTCAGCCGCGTTCCCCCCCTCCTCTGCTTCTGATGAACTCTGCTGCTGGATGGCCTGCGCGGAGGGGAAATATGTCAAGCGTTTGTGTTGGAGAACTAAAAGAAGGAAATGCCTAGTCACACATCCAGTGACACATGTCAGGTTTTATCTGCTTTGGACAGTGTGACAGTTTTGGTGAGGCAAAGATACAGCCTATATGACAAGATAAACAACTGTTTTTTTAAAAAAAAAAACAAATATGGATCACCATTACAGCGTAACATTTCTTTTCTTCAACCTACATCCCCAGATCTGTCCTTTACTGGCAGCTTTCACGCCCTGATAACACCTACTGACCTGATAGCCTGTGAACTTGACTCTGGGGTTGTTCTCAATCTCCCACAGGCCCTCATTGAAGCCTTTCCTCTTGTTGGACTTGCCAAATTTGTCTTTATACTCTTTGTAGGGAAGAAGATCCTTGGGGCCTAAGAATGCGCTAAAGAAGAGAAAGAGGCATTTACCACTTCTACTAAAACAGAACAAAGATCATCTATTATAAAACACAATGTATGCACACAGAGGTCATGTAATGTTTCATGTTTCTAGTTCAGACAGTCATCAATATTTGAGTAAATGATGCCTGCCGTGTGGAAAAACTGTAAAGCCAACATATTCTTGAGGATGACATCTGTTGACTTTACTTTGATTTATGTTTTTTATGTATGTTCTTACATAGACAATAAGGTATCTAATCTAATCCAATCAAAACGGGCTAAAAAACAGCATCTTTTCTGGTATGCTACGACGAAGGGAGCGGAGGAATCCTCTGTTTCTTTAGATTTCACTTATTCTAACACACGAGACCTATCTCTAAAATGTATTATTATTATTATTGCTATTCAGCTTTAAGATTACTGCCTTTTACAGTAATAAAAGTGTTATTAGTGTCGTAGAAAATAAAGTTTTCCATGTATAAGTAGAGCAGAGACTGTCTGACCTTCATATTAGTGTAAGAATAACAGCTGTTTCTCTCGTAAACAACAGCATGCTGTTACAAACAGGTGCCTACGTTTCATGGGTCCCAAAGAAGAAGATGGGGTACTTGTTGGCAGGTGGTTTGACTGCTCCCTCCGGAAGCTCGTCAATCTGAAGGACAACGAGAGACAAACTGTCATTGAATATTTATTATCATACTCACACTACACAATGCTGATTACTGATGCTTACGTTTAGATAGACACTGACCTGCGGTACATTACCCTGGATGATGCAGGCTTGAGATAATGTACTGCTATATACGAACAATAAAGCATGGATGTTCGTAGTGAGAGAGCTCACAAAGGGGGGCTGACAGTCCATTGTGGCAGGCTGTTTTCTGGACATCTGTAATTAGTTTCTTCCTCGTCAAAATGAAGATTTCGGATATGTGTCAGTCTTTCCACCCACAATTGTCATTTTAGATATCCACAAATAATGTAGTAGTACAGGTCAACTATCTTTCATTCAATTGTAAACATCCATAATTGAATAAATTGTGGATATCTGCAACTAAATTATGACCATTCATACTACATTAGTTTAAAATATCTACAGTTGTTCTGTAGATATTTCTAAGTTTAGCTGTTTTAAATTATGTTTTAACTAAAAGGATGTTATAGATATCTCAAAATGTTATTATGGATGGTCATTATTTGACATCTATTATCAAGTTATAGATATCTTTACATTTATTTTGATTAGTAACATGTCAAATTGGCTAGATCTTTATCTTTCACTCTGCGTAGTCCAACATGAATATATCTCTACTGCTGATAGATGTAGTAACTACTAGTAAAGATTATGATGTTAATTCCACATATTTAAATGTAGCCATTAAATGTTACAAAGGTTTGCTACAGTCCATTCTGCACAGTAACTCATGGATGATGATAAAGAGGACGGTGGTGGCTGATGTTGGAGGTCACCCACTGACTGATGTCAGGGCTGTAGTGTAATGTAGTGTAGCATCTTTTATGGCAAATGAGACAGATGGGTTACCTGAGGTCACCCACTGGCTCATTTATTCCATGACTGACAGCCAAATGCAAAAACACACCCGCTGGCCACGTTTGGTAAAACATATGAACATCCAATATGAGCATCCAATTGTGTTACAACACAAATCAGAACTGAATAAATGGCAGAGAGTGTGGAGAAAAGCGGTTCTTACTAATACAGTTAAGAGTTAGAATTAAAAAATGTCTATGTTCAGACTCCACCTGCTGGAAAACAAAGACTCACGGCAGAACACAGTGTGGAAAAAACACGCAGATGAAATAATGTGGCCGTGGAGCCCGGGCAGCATCTCTTCCCTGCTCCTCCAGCTAAGCAGCGGCTGCGTGGTGTAAATCAACCCCGCCTCCCTGCGCTCACAGCCCGGCCGCAGCTCACACTCACCCTCGCTGGCCAGTGCGGGTATCCCTTCATCTTAGCGAAAACCAGGTCTCCAGCCTTGTATTCCCGCGGCCGTGGTCGAGCCATGTCGTTGGATTCAAAGCGGTGCTGAGAGATAGATGACCTTATAATCCTGAAATCTCCCCGGGGCCTTCTAAATTATCCACCATCAGTGTTTTTATATCAACACCGCAGTTTACTCGGAAATAAATAATTAAAAAAAAAAAAAAAAAAAAAATATTTACAAAAAAAAAAAAAAAAAAAAAGCGGAAAACGGGGCCTGGAAGCGCTCCACACTTACGTACAAATTCAGGTGTAAACGTATTCGAGAATGGCTAAAGTTGAACATTACCTGTAAGAAACGTAAAGCCTGTTGGTGTTGAAAAATCTAACTTCCGCTCTTTCAATAGTTCATATTTTCTATTTATGACGTAATCCTATTACATCTTTTACCTGAAAAGCAACTATGTTTGAAACATATGTTTCTCTCGAAGCTGAACGCGATGTAACCAAACCCAACATATACTCCTAATAATAATAAAACTTATTAGTACTACTTTTATTATTATTATTATTATTATTATTATGAGGGAAGGGGTCTTTTTTTAACAGTGCTACAGACATATCAATGTGACAGAAATGTTTGCTGATTTGATGTTTTGAGTTTGAGTCACCCTCTAATCCATTGGTTCTTAAACCTTTTTATACCAAGTACCACCTGAGAAAAATACTGAGCTCTCAAAGTAACACTGATATCACCAACGTTAAAATACAGTGGTGTAAGTCAGCTACAGACTTTTCACAGGGGGCAGATTTATTCTTCCTCACATAAACTTCAGACCCTTGCATAGTATTATTATTACTTTTTTTTAAATTATTTGTTTTATTTTCTACACATTCCAGTCAAAATTCATCAGCTCAATACCGATAACATACCCAGATACAGTAGAAGAGTATTTCTCATTTTCTGAGGAAAATCAGAAATACCAGAGGACGATCATGTACCACTGGTAGTACATGTACCACGGTTTGGGAACCATGGCTCTAACAAAAAGACACTTTATAATATACTTTACATGTGAAATACTATTCTGTTTTTTAAAAAGTCTTTCGCAATTTGGTTGACTTGTTTTGACTGCAAGGTTGTGTTTCATGGTGTTTCCAGCAGATGGCACACAAAGACAAATCCTCACATATGAAGTTTGATGAAAAAATGTAAAGTATGATTTATGCTTTATTTAAACAACACAGTGTTCTGACAAATTGTACATGTATAATTGTAAACCAAATGAAATATGGCTTTGATGTGTGCAGGATTTGAAACAGACTTGATCCCATGCTGTGAGTGCCGTGGCGGTTTTGAGGCTCTGGGTCGAGTTGTTTGTACAGTGGGTGGCAGCAAAGACAAAGACAAATGCATGACTTTTCATCCTGTGCTGGCTCACGTGGTCTTCATCTCTCCTGTAGATATTTGTGGACTGCTGAGTGAGTGTCATGTACCGCTATTTCAACATCAGGAGCCCATTAGCCCAAAACGATTACCTGCCTTCTCTCCACCTATTTGTCTGTGAAAAAGCCCACGTCTTCCTTTATTCAAATCTCTGTTAAGCTGCTCACATCTTGACAGCAGGTGGTTTAATGAAAGAGGGTATTTCTAAGGTGCTCAGGCTTCTCGTCAACCTTGTATGGTCACTGGTGTTTCTCTCATGTCATTGAAGTTCTGTGAAATTCAGAAATATTTCAGAACTTTATGGTTTTGCCTCTCACACTGTTATTGCTCATTGGTGCACACAGTTTGGATAAATCTGACTTGTATGGCTGCCAGTAGTACACTGTCAACTCCCATGATCCTAAATAGCCATAGTCATAACAATGCCTGTGACCAGCCACAGAGCTTCACAGCCGTAAAGCTCCCCCGGCACGCTCAATTTATCACACATTTTGCACTTTCACACTGTTCACAGGAAGACCTTCATGTGGCATTAGTGTTAGTTTGTGAAGAGGCCCTCTGACACCCGGCCGGATACACCTTGCATGGCTCGCATTCATGCTCAACCTGAAGGGAGAGGACCCCGGTTCACAAATGTGGGCAATTTAGTTTGCGGCTGACACCCGGCGCGCTGAATAAATGATCTAAATGTTCGCCAGAGATTGTTTTGCCACCGTCGCCCCTCAGCGATGACACAAGAGGGAGGAGGGCGCAACAAACCCCCCGTGGCACTGTGATGGCCAGCCAGGATGAATATGAGGAAATGAGGCAGACATCCAGTAAATAATAGTTGCCATTGTGCCCCTCAGCAAGCGGTGGGGTCCAGGGTGGGCTAGAGGGAAAATGAAGGGAAGGAGAGGGGGTCTGCATGATATGCCAGGCCCTGACATGGCACCCAGACCCAGAGCTGTCACCCCTGCGGAAACATCACCCTCGCCTCCACAATTTGTGCACTTAACACTTCAGTTGGCACATGACAGGTGCTTATTTCCCCGCACTGGCTTTCCCCCCTTGCAGTGATGCCTCTGAGCTCAGGGCAAACATGGCATCTGGTATGGGTGTCTGTCCACGATGTTGCTTGCAGTAAAAGTGTGTGACTGTGCCAGCGATACTTTTCATATCTGCTCACACTGCATTTGCAGCCCACCGAGCATGGCTTTAGTGTGTGTGTGCTTGTGTGTATATGCGTCCCATCATGATTCATCCAGCTGTGGAAATCATACAAACCTACCTACAAATAAAAGAAAGTAATTAGGATAAATCGGCAGGAAACAAGCTCACTCTTCCCGTGCTCTTCCTGCTTGGGATTCACCCATTGCCAATAAGATTCATGGTATATACACACTCATCTTTTATTTCTCAATGCTTTATTTAGCAGTTACACTATTGTCATGTATGTACACACTATGATGATCGTAAAGATAATTAACTAAACTGAACCCAAAGAACAGACATCCTGATTGTTTAGGACAAAGGAAACTGATTTATTCTCAACAAACTAAAGAAGCAGAGGCTGGCCTGCTTGTGAGGCAGAGCTCTGAGTCCATGAACCTGAAAAAAAGGGAAAAACAAAACAAGCAGTTAGAAAAAAGGGCACAAATGCAATACTAAAGTCCTGGCATACTGAGACGTTACCGTACTGAAAGACGAGACACACTGGCGACTGTGGATCCAGAAATCAGAGTCTAAATAGTTACTCAAATTTGGCAAGGTGGTTAGCACATTTTTCTGTGGGATGACAAAGTCAGAATAGATATTTTTACCACTTTACCAAGTAAAATCCAAAGCACAAGCAGAAGCATCAGAGACTACATATTTCTGTAAGGATGTAATTTTTTAGTTTTTATCAAGGCCTTTCAGTTTGTTTCTTCCACATTTAAATTATGGTATGCTTTTACTATGCCATTTAATGATAATGCATTGGCCCTTCCAGCATGTATGTGTGTGGGTGTATTCCTTACACCACTACATTTCCATACTGAACTTTACTCCCAAGCTGTGTTTTTTTTTCCTGCCCAGTGTAAGTGAGGCATAATAACCATGGGACTTAATCATTGAGCTAAGAATGGAAGCAGCAGGGTATTCACCTCCCCAGCAGCTATTGAATGAAACCCACGTGTTGAAAATATGCTGGATTTTAAAGGTAATATGTTCTT
>JAFBJR010000121.1:8842342-9207473 GCA_016785285.1 Brachirus orientalis
CAGGCTGTTATAGATAAGTGTCCACAAGCTTCATATTAGGAATGTATTACGTTTTAGATAACCTATAGCAAAAGCCTTAAAGCATTTGTGGGCTGTCAGTGTCGTGTCTTAGGTCGACTTCAGCTGAGGTTTTAATCAAGTGAAGTTGGATGGTGTTTACTTTATTAGTTTATTAGTTTAGGCTTTTTTGAATTGTGGTCAGTACTGTCCTGTGCTAAAAACCAGCCTGAGATATGGAAGCTCACTGTCACTTACCATCATGGGTGTGTCTGGGGGGGGGGGTCTAAAATCTGATTGGCCACCCCAGGTGTCACCCTGCTTGCTGCATGGTTTGGGTTAGGGGGGTATTTATTTAATTTATTAGGGTCCGAGCGCACAAGGTGAAATTCCTCCATTTATTTTTATTTGTTTTTCTTACAAATTTTAAGTTCTTTATTTTTATCTTATTTGTTATTTTGGGCCTTTTTGTTGTATATTTTTAGCTGCATAAATAAATATATGAGGCTTTATATTACATTTTTATGGTGCCACTCCATTGTAATGACCTAGGTTATTTATTTTTTTTTAAAAAAATGAAACATTGCTATTTTAATAATTAAATTAATTACAAAAGAAAAAGCAGTAAATCGATCCTATGTTGATGCACACATAAGTATTCTTTCGGCTACTGCGGTCGGGTGATTAATACATCACTAAATCCTGCATTACTCAGTGCCCTACTTCAGCCACCCCAGTAAATCAGCTTACCATATCCTAAGAACATGGCTGCTGCTTTATCTTGCCGTTAGTTTATGTTAACCATATTTTACATATTCCCTGTAAAAAAGTCCCCCAGGATGTTACGCCACTGCTTGATCTAGCAGAGTGTTAAAATATGTGATTTTGAACTTCTTTGTTCAGATTTGCCCAAGTGACACAAACTTACAAGACAACAGTAAACAAGCACCTCCTGTGTCAACTTCAGCTAAAAATGTTGATTTTGTCAGTTGTAGATTTTCACTGAGAATGACCCTCTGTGTGTTATTAGGATGTGTAAACCCATGGGAATGGGTAAAAGCTTCAATACCTCACAAAACCACACCTCAAATACCCCAAATTCTCCCTTTATACCATTCCATTTTCACTCTACCAGGTTGCTGTGTGGAAGTATTTGAGAATACACCTTCCTTGAAGTGGCGGTAAGATGTTTGGCCTTGAAGGAATCCACTCTCTTCGCTGTTATAAATAATTAAATGTCCTGTTGAGACTACCTCTTACCTTGGTGTCCTAAATGACTTGCCTGGATAATGTAATCACACATGTCATGCTCAAGTCCTTTATTTCTTGTAGTCAAAGTCACGGTTTCATTCTTCATTCTCAAATCCCATGACTGCGGTTGACAATTCAAAAACAGAAGTGGGACTACTCCTCTTTTTGTCCTTGTCAATCATAAGGAGTCTGACTCTTTTCCTGCAGGCCACAGTCAAGGCTGCAGGGAGTGATTGTCAGGTGGCATTACTGTCCCACTAATGCTACTAAAAGCCAGCTTTTTTACATTACAAAAAACAGTTAATGCATTATTAAACACAGAGATCAGGCACAATTTCTAGTAGAAGGATCTTGACTTTCAAAACGGACGATTGCAGGAGACTCCTGGGTGACAGTGAGACAGTTGCAAAGCACTGTGATAGATAGGACAACCTCAGTTGTCATCTCTCTCTCTTACACACACCCACACACACACACAGCACTTGTTTGTGTATCTTAGTGAGGACACCACATAGACATAATTCAATCCCTAACACTTGCTAACCTAAACCTAACTCTAACCCTAAAACCAGTTTTTAACCATGAAAAAACACTTTAAATTTGTGGGGCCCAGACAAAGTCTTTGTTCCCACAAAGATAGGTTGTTTTTGAATGTTTTTGAATAACCTCAACCTAACTTTAAAAGATGTCTTTAACTTAAGATGTAGTAATTTACATTATGGGGACTTGATCTTTGTCCCCATAAGGAAGACAAGTCCCATAATGTGACAGTGGAAACAGATTTAGGTCCCCACAACATAAGGAACACACATGCAGAGAGAGAGAGAGAGAGAAAGAATGTGTCAAGAAACATGCACAACAAACATACTCACTGAAAGCATGGCTACCTAGTGATAATATAGTGTAATGGTGATAAGAAAAATGACACAGTTCATGTTTATATTGATCCCCTCTGAGCCTTGTTTTCATTACATTAGTAAATAAAATGCATGATATGCATTTACAATGCAAAGAAATTGTATTAGCGGTCATTTAGATACAGTACCTAAAACAAGTGTGGAACAAACCAGAGGTGTTCCACTTCTTTCATGTCCATCTCTACTCTACAACCAAAACCTGGGAGCTACAGAGATAAAGACAATTAATTATTATGAACCACAGCGCCGGTTCAAATGCGTGTTTGAAAAAAATGTAAAAACCTGCCATGACTGTGTGCATCCTCTTCTTCACCTACTGATTTAGGGGCATCATGGAGGATGATGGAGGTTCAGGGTTTATTTCAGAGTTGTCAAAGACAAGGTTTCACCTAATTTTTATCAGACCCACTAAAAGAAGCTGCTGCATTCCAACTCATCAGAATACGATGAGGATACACCCAGAAAAACAGACACGTTGCAACGCGTGGACATCATTCGTGGATGGGTCTGAGGCCAAATAATTAATTTATACACACAACAGACACTGCATGTGAACCGCCCTTATGCCGTATTCCAAATGTGTCCTTAACACTTCTTTAGAGATTTAGCGTTTTGTAAGCATTTGTTATGATAACTGTTTTTGTAATAAAGATCCATTCTATTCTATTCTATTCTATTCTATTCTATTCTATTCTATTCTATTCTATTCTATTCTAATAATATCTACCTTCTTCCAGTTATGAAGAAAAGTAAGCCTGTCTTTATCTTGGCCTAGCTACTGTTGTGTTTTGTTTTGTTCTTTTGTTTGTTTTTTACGTCAGTGACCCAGTAGGAACCACTGGTGACAGGAAAGTCTGTTGCAGCTTTAATAAATATTAAGCTCAACTTATCATAACTGTAATCCTGGATTAAAAACAGAAATGCCCCAAATAATCTGGCATTTGTCAAAAATGTCCTCACCATCAGTGTAAGAGGAGGACAGACAGGAAGACAAGTGAGAAACCTGAAAGAAAAATGATCACACATACACACCAAGTGAAAGAAAATGTCATTAATAAACCATAGTCAACACTCCGGTGGTGGTGCAGCCTTCCAGCCCCTCCACAGTGTAGAACCCTGGGTGCTGAGAGGCCTGGTCCTGACAGGTAGAGAGGAGAGGCCAGCTGTGAGCGATAGCCAGGTGGTCCCAGTCCCAAACCCCCCCACCGCATCAGTCCACCGCTGGCCTGATTGGCATTAATTGGCAGGCGGTGGGGGAAGGGGTCAGAAGACAAAAGGGTGGGGAGTTGAAGGGGAAGGAGAAGAAAAGAAAAGAAAAAGCAATTGAAAGGGATTCAGAGGAGGCGCAGAAACTGTGGACTCTAACATTCAACACAACCAATGTTGGCAGTGTGTCACTATTGAACCTCTTTACAGAGAAGCCAGTGGCTACACTGCTGATATTATATAATGATCAGTGCATTCCAGCAAATGAAGTAAAAGTGAACACAACTAAGGGACATAAGTGACTGTTGGATATGAAAGAAAATGTGTTTAAATTTAGCATTTCACCAAATAGTTTATAAGTGTGTGGGACACATTTGTAAGGTGACATAGTTTTCAGGATCTGAAGCAAAAATTGTCCCTCAGAGGAGACAATTCAGAATCTAATATAGTAGCCAACTTCTAAAGAGTAATGACATTCAGACCAGAGTTCAAGACCAGGTTGTGACCAAACATTACAACATTAAGATGTTAATGCTTTGAGGAGAAATCGTGATCTTGGACGCATTGTGACTATATGGAGTGAAAGTGTGTTTACACACACACTGAAGCTCCATCACACCCGTACAATCGTAATATTATCCTTCACAAATACATCTTAATTATCCTTCTTTGTTATTGGTTTTGAGTTTGATATTGATACAGGCAATATTATTTTCCTGGGAATACAGCTAATTAAAATATGAACAAGATTCTTAAAAATACCCCAAATCAATGAATGGCCTTCTTCCCCAATGAGATTGTTTTTTTTTTTGATCACAGCTTCATTGATTTTTAAACCATTCGACACGATAGGGTGACTATTTCCTTTGTTTGAGTCGCATTCTGCCCCAAAAAGCATTCTGCCAGTCCTCAGTTCTTTTACACAGCACAATGCAGAGTGTGTGACAACACAGGTTAGGTTAATATCATTGCATTGAGGACACTGCTGCCCACTTACACTGATGCTGGGGAGTTTTACAAAGACAAAGGTAATTAAACATAGTTTAAATGGCAATTACAATTTGAAAACTGTTGGGAAATTGAATGTGGTTTATACAGTGAAACTGGTTGATTCCTGTGAGGGATCTGATTCTCCTTGACTCATTAGTGACTAACACTGGTAGATCACATTAATATATGAGAGTTGACCCAGGGGACAATATATTTGTATATTTGCTATGTTGAGTTACTTCAGCCCCACGGCGAAAATGAAATTAATTTCAGCACATCATGATCAGCGGTTAAGATTTGCTGGTGTTTCATTTTTAATCTAAGAGTGTAATTTATGAGTCAAACCCCAATAAAGAGCTTAAACTCCTTCAGTCACATGAACAGACAGAGGGTCATGCTGCCATCAGCCTCCTGCTGACCATCAGCTGCTGCATTGAACAAGAATCAATACAGAGACCCAACATCACAAGTTTATGAAGCAGATGTACTTGCAGCTTAAATCCACTGTGGCTTTTAAGGCAGCTTCTGGTCTCAAGATAAACATAACCCCCATGACTCCTTGTAATTCTTTGTTGAACAGTTCAGACAAATTGGCTGAATGAACGGAGGCTCTCAATAGTGTCTCCTTGTCACTCCAGTGACAGTTACTTTGCAGCAACTGAAAAACATTTTTTTTCTCTCTCTTTATCAAGAAAACCCTTTTATCCATATGTTTTTACCCATTTTTTGTGCCTGAACCTGGGTGACTCAATCTTTTCTTCCCTTTGGGCTAAATTGATGGCAGTGCAGGAGTTAATTGTTCAGGCATGTGTTTGGCTTCCTGATAGAGAGTGGATGTGGATCAGAGTAGGGTCAGGGTTCACAATGACATGCTTTTTTCTGGCTGCTGGAAATGGAGAAGAGGCCATGGGAGAGTGCTGAACATGGAGGTGAATGTGAGTTCCACACAGGCACTTAAACCTGTCTCTATACAGCAGTCAACAAAGGAGAAAAATCATCTTACACATCAGAGACGATAGTATATTCACTGAGAGACACAGCTTCATAGAAACTTTGTTAAAAATGTTGGACACACAAAGAGGATCCATTTGTCTGCCTGAAAGAACTCTTAGAAAACCTGAAAAACTTTCATATATAATTTCAAACAGCCACATCTTTAAGAATTTGATTACAGCCATTGCTTTCTGTTAAGGTGAACGTACTCTGAAAGGTCTAGTTATGGACAAGTTAAAAGCAAAGATGGATTTAAAGAAAGTGCAGTGCCTTATAAAGTAAATACAAAGGGAGTTAATTATTTCACCCCAATAGTCTGAGGGAAAAATGAATTGAAAGTCATGAGGTTGTACAATATTCAATTCAATTCAATTCAGTTTAATTTGTGTAGGGCTACATCACAGCATGCATTATCTCAAGACACTGTACATAATAAGGTCACAACCTTTACGATATTACAGACAGAGAAGAAGCTCAACAGTTCACACAATGAGCAAGCACTAGGCATCAGTGGAGAGAAAAAAAACTCCCTTTTACTTTTTATTTTTAATAATACATTAAAACCAAAATGTTGAATAGAATGAACATGGTGGTCCAATCCTTCCCATAATACAACCCTATCTCACATTACCCCAAAAACAGTATTTTCAAATTAGATATTCATCCAGATTATTATTAGCAGTGGTATTTTGTATCCTTTATTTAGCCAGTTTAAGTCTCACAAATACAAACAATGATTAATATTACACACATGATAATTGCAAAGAAACTTTAGAAACATTTACGTTGACCCAGATTCCTCTTGCCCTCTTGTGATTGTTATTGATTTGTTTATTGATTTGTATTTCAAGAGGATGTTGGTGCTATGAGAGAAAAAAACATCATCTTTTCCTAACCCTAACCAGGTACTTTAAATGCCTGAACATAATCACATTCAGAATCAGGAAAAGTTTATCATCAACTATATAATTTCTTTATTTCAGC
Source organism: Brachirus orientalis (assembly GCA_016785285.1). Taxonomy (NCBI): domain Eukaryota; kingdom Metazoa; phylum Chordata; class Actinopteri; order Pleuronectiformes; family Soleidae; genus Brachirus; species Brachirus orientalis. The sequence goes on from JAFBJR010000121.1 coordinate 8,848,681, forward strand.
AAAAAATTGCAACAAGCACGTAAAACCTTATCACATTGATATGCATTTCCATAGACATGAAAATAATGATGGAATTTTATGTCAGTTGTATAAGAAAATGCAGTTTAGTTGTGGGGGAACATAATTTGGAGGAGACATCGTTGCACAGTCTAATGTACATTAAATAACATGGAATCTCGTTTTGTGAAAGATTTGCGCTCCTTTCGTGTGAATGCACCATTAGAGTTAAATGCCACAGACAGAGTGTCAAAATTACATTGAGAGAGGAGGAATGTATTTTTTCCTCTCCCGCCTCCATCTCTCCTAGCAGCAAGTAGCAAAGACTAGTGACTTGGTTTAACTGTCTCCTTTACTGTCTCTTTCGTCCATGGCGAAATGAAACTTGCACTGCGCATTTAAAGGTGAGGAGAGGAGCTCATTTGATTGGTGAAACCCAGTCACGCCTTCTCTCCCTTACTTTGCTACCCTTTCACACCACCTTGCCGGCGCACCTGCTGCTGCGGTGCGCCTGGTCTATGAAATTAGAGCCCAACCAGGTTGGAGTTGGCGAAAACGCACCTTCAGCGCAGCCTTTTGGCACGAAATTGTCACTGCGTGCCAAGCTGAATCTGTTGACACCTTCCCCTTTTGCGCAACCACACCCATCTCGGCTTGCCTCAGTCTACCACATTGCCAAATTTGCTACACCACGAACTGGTGGACTGGTGACCTGTTCAGGGTGTACCCTGCCTCTCGCCCTATGTCAGCCGGAGTTAGGCACCAGCACCCCCCCCCCCCCCCCCCCCCCCCCATTTAATATTATAATCCTTGTTATAATTTTGAGATAGGAAGTTTAGGAGTTAACAGCATAAGGATTGAAAACAAAGGCAAAGAAAAATGAATAAATTGTATTCTAACAATCTTGTGTCAGCCTGGGCCCAGCATGGACGCTCGGGTGAACGAGCAGGATGAAAGGAGTCCCACAGCTGGTGAGGAAGCACAGCTATGTAGTGGTTACCATGGTCAGCCCTTCTCATCAGACCCTTGTCTTGTTGCAGGACATACCACATCAAGCAGCACAAGTCCAGCATCTCATAACATTACTTCAGCCAGCTTAAGCTATCTTAAGACCCCAAATTACACTGTAGCTGGACAATGATCTGGGGCTATTTGTCTCAGCGGCTGCTGTTTCGTTCCTTATAACTTAGTTCACCATTGGTGTGGGGTGAGTCAGGAAATCACAGGGGTATTTAACAAGGCTTGTGTAATTGATTGTGGCAGATCCTGCCAGCAAACAGCAGGTCTACGGCCCCTTTCATTGAGCCCAGCAGAGGGCCTGCATTGATGTGGGTCAGAGAATTATCTCTGCTCTGGTGACTTGGAATGGAGAACACTGGAAATTCAATTAAAGCAATCTATGTTCTCAATATCCAGGGGTTGTGTCTAGGCTTTAAGGCAGAATTTTCAAATTAACGGAGGCCTGGCTGGCTCAAATGTTGCTTAAAGCTTCTTTGTGTGATTTTTAGATATTAACAAAATATTGACAAATGAGTTCAACTCCTGACGACTCTCTGTGTTCAGCTCTCGTGCGTCCCAGTGACATTCCCACACCTCACATAGAAAATGACTTGTTTTATGTCAAGACAGATGGAGGAAACAACAACAGTGTGAGAAACAGTTTGAAGTATGAAGTATGGTTAAAATAGCCATGCATAACATATTTTAGAAGTGAATTCTACTGCTCAAAAAATAACCAGTCATTCACCAGTTTGACAGGATAAAAGCTTCTTGTCTCCACCCATCCCTGTGCTTCTGCTGTATACACACAAATGCTCCACCAGTTTGGTCTGGTAATGCCCTAAGAGCCTAAGAGTCAAACTAAGTCTTGTGATGCAGATTAGTAAAGCATTAATAAATCAGTGTAATGTTGAAGTCAAATTAACCACGAGACACTGAGGAGGAACTGGGCCTCCGTGTGCAGCCATGGAGAACAGTGCAGGCGCTTTTACAGATGGTAGTCAGTAGCAGCAAATGGGATCAAAATAACCTCACAGTGTGATAAAATATCTAATATGGATATTATACAAGCATGTTTCAGGTTTCTGAGAAAACTGGGATGATTAAACATCAGTTAAAGTAGAAACACTGCCACTTTGACAGCAAAATGAATATTTTGTGAACATTTATTCTATAGATTCCCTTATTTGTTTATCAGGTGTATTAAAACGATAGAAGATAGATTAATTACAGTTATGTACATGAATCTCTTACACTGACATGATTATTAAGCAATGCATCCACTAGGATTCAGCGCAGAGTCAGAAATTTCTGACTAGAAAATAATAATTACTACATTACAGATTATAATCAGGAAATTCATTGAGGCCCATTCAATTCCATTGTTTAAATGCCACTGTAAATGTAACATCAAAATACTGGCAAATAGGTAGAGACATAATGGTCTGCATGTATTCACATTCTGAAGGTACTTGTTTTTAATTATAAAGTCATTAACTCATTCCCATTGTCAATATGCTGTAAATGAGTGAGCATTTTCAGGACTTGTATATAACCCTTCTTATATCAAAATGCTCAGTTTTGAAGAACATATAGGGCTTTAATTTCGTAGACCAATCAGGCGCAGTGCAGGTGCGCCGCACCAAGAGGGTGTGTCCAGGCGCATTTTGCAAGTTTCGTGCACAGCTCAGGGTGTGCAGCCGGGCGCAACCAGGCACAAGTACTCCTTTGTCCCGCCTCAGTCTCTCCTACCAGCAAATACCAAAGAGAGGGAGAGAAGGCGTGGCTAGGTTTAACGCAGTCTTCACCAATTAAATGAGCTCCTCTCTTCACCTTTAAATGCGCAGTGCAAGTTTCCTTTCGCCATGGACGAAGGAGAAAGCAGCAGGGTAAGACGGAGGAAAACTGATGTTCTACTCAGGGAGGTCCAAGCTCACAGTGGCCGAATATATGATCACAGACCTCCACGGTTGGTGATGCAAAAGGAGCCAAATTTTATATATCTTTAATGTGCAAAAATGTACAAACAGAAACATTTAAGGACAGAGCTGTGCAGCCAGGTGGTCTCTCCACACCCGTGCCCTCTGCTGCTCTGCCTGCATGTTGCGTGCTATGTTGTGTAGTACGCAACATGCCACAAAGAATGCACTGAATTTTATTAGAATAGAAAGAAATATATACTCACTATCTGATGCCGAGGCTGTTTGTGGTTGGTTGAGAGAGATGTGAAGTTGTTAATTTGCATCACAGTTTCAGCTGTGTTAATTAAATTCCATTACAGGTGCCAACCTCCTTTGATCTGACATCAGATGTGATGGGACAGTCAATATAGATATAATTTGTATGTGCTGATTCAGGCAGTTAGATTAAATAGTGGTTCTGATTATTAATTGCATTGAAATGACATTCTGTAAACCTGCCTATGAGGTTTTGGTGACGTGTGCACACTGTGCGCCAGTCAGCCAAATTACCACTGCTGGGCTGCGCTTCGCCTTATCTGAATCAGCACATACATTTATATCTGTATCGTCTGTCCCGTCACATCTGATGTCAGATCAAAGGCGGTTGGCACCTGTAATGGGATTTAATTAACACTGTGATGCAAATTAACAACTCTCTCAGCCAACCACAAACAGCCTTAGCATCAGATAGTGAGTATCTCTATCTCGGCTTCTCTCATTTTGTAAAATTCAGTGCAGTTCAGTTCTTTGTGGCATGTTGGGTACTACACAAGTTAGCATGCAACATGCAGGCAGAGCAGTGGAGCGCACGGGCGTGGAGAGACCACCTGGCTGCACAGCTCTGTCCTTAAATGTTTCCGTTTATACATTTTTGGCCACAATTTACTCAATCACATTAAAGATACATAAAATTACTCATGAAACAAAAGGTGTTAACATCAATTTTATTGATTTATTGAACTAGTCTCCGTCTTCCTCTTCCTCGTCGCGAGCTAGGATTAATCAAACGTATTCACATCTTTGATTTTGTGTAATCCAGAGTTACATGCCAAAATGATCATAATTCAATTGGGTAAGACAAGTTCATTTCACATGCAAACACTAGTGACAAAGGCCAGACCACAAGCTTGGCAATGCGTCCTTTATGCACAGGTGCTTCTGATTTCATCCTCGTTACACATGGTATCTGTTTATGTTGTGATCTGTGCACACTACTCATCTTTATTACACGGGGTTTAAACATAGGTTACTAAACATGAGCGTCTTTATCAGTGGATAAATATGTTTACCTTACTCATAATGCCAACCTCAATCCCACCCAAGCCCTTGATGCTTATGGCTGAGAGGGTGGAGGGCGCAATGTCCTCCACCGAGCTCATGGCCACACTGGAGGAGGGGCCGCCCCTGGAGCTTTTGTTTGGCCCTTCTTCTTACATCATTGAGCTCTTTTTCTTTTTCTCGGTTCTCGGTATGTCAGGGCAAACCTGATTAATAATACTGGTAACTTCCTTTTGCATCATCAGCCTGTGGAGGTCTGTTCATGTGATCATATATTTGGCCACTGTGAGCTTGGACCTCAAGGACCAGAACATCAGTTTTCCTCCGTCTGATGCTGCTGCTGTCTCCTTCATCCTTGGTGAAATGAAACTTGCACTGCGCCTTGTCACGGCGCATTTAAAGGTGAGGAGAGGAGCTCATTTGATTGGTGAAGACTGTGTTAAATCCAGCCACGCCTTCTCTCCCCCTCCCGCGGAGTAAGGAGTACTTGCACCTGGTTGCGCCCGGCTGCACTGTGCATGAATCTTGCAAAATGCGCCTGGACACAGCCTCTTGGTGCGGTGCACCTGCACTGCGCTGCGCCTGGTCTACGAAATTAGAGCCCATAGACATAAAAAGCAACTAAACTGATGGTACCTTAAGGTTTTTTTTACACAACACTGCATCTGCATTAATATTCGTATTTGTGTAGAAATTCAGGATGAACAAAAAGGCCATCACACAATTTTAACTTTTAAATTTTAATTCTTGTATCCACCCCTAATCAGATCCGCACCAAAATCCAGTCCTTGGCTCATAAGACTTTCAAAAATATCGATCTGATAATTTTTGTGTCATCCTGCTTACCCTCCAACACTCTTGGCGGTAGTAATACCAGATTGAGACGGTCCATTCAGTCCTGCTGTACACACACACAATGTAAATGTATGATGCTGGACTGAGGAAGTATCACATGTCTGTGTGATGAATGTCACCCAGAGGTGTCTGCAGGCAGAGATGTATTTAATGATATTTAATTGACATATAGAGTGCATGTCTCCACAACTGCAGGGCCATAACCCAATCATGTCTGACTGGCACTCCCCTCTGCTCCCATGTGTTGTGTTACACTAGTCAAGTACTAACTGCATATTAATTCTTATGTTTCAAGTCTTTGAGATTGAATCATTTTTTCAGGACCTGTGCTGTCTACATAGCCGCTGTAATTGGATTACAAGCAGATTGTGTTCTATAAAAAAATATGACTCTAGAGCTGAATGAAGACTGAGGTTTTACATTTGTCTGAGGCAAAGCAGGTTTGGAGGGAAAACCAATTGTTGTTCATTACTTTTGATTTGAAACAGTGGCTATGATGACACAAGCAGTCTGGTTCTACTATCAATTTGCCTGTTCACCACTTTTGTCTAGGCCTTTTGCCTAGGCATCTTGTAAATGCATGGCCATGAAATTGTATACAGATGTCCTGAGACCCGTCTGATTTTATGACATAATGACTTTAGCGGTTTCCTGACCTTCATCACCACGGTGAGGGTGACATTTTCTGGCATGCAGTGTATAGTATGGATTTCCATAAGTATATGATAAGTATCATCACTTTGATGATTCCTTGACTTGCCATCTAGTACCTTATACCATAGTAGTACCAAGGAGACCAAAAAACAGAGGGAGCACCCATGAAACTCAATTACATCCTTCATTGTCTATGGACTTATGTGACAGGAGGTTTAAAGTCTTATTTCGATGCTGGTCCAAACTGTCTTAATGCCCTTTATAACCATTGTTATGTTACCCGTTGTAATGTTGTAAATCAGCTATTTTACATCGCAACACACAAGAGTTGATGACCCACTGCTGCCTCCATCACCAACTTCATGTCTAATTTAAGAACACTGGTGCTTGAAACCCTTTTTGAAACATACTAAATGTGGCGGCAATAGACCAAAGGTTCCTGTTATCCTGTAAACTAAAACTCTCTAGGACTTCATAAAGTAAGCAGTTGACAAGTAACAAACTTTTCACTTGGAAAAGCCTGTCTCTTGGTGAGATAAAGCAACATATATATTCTTAAACTATCGTAGATTTAGTGGCAGATATCTGTTTTCTCTTCAGTGAGAATGACAATGTCTGTCTTGTGTTGGTTTGTTGGCTGACGGGCCAGCATGGTTATATGGTCTTATGTGGTACCGACACACATACCACACACAGCCCCTTACTCTCATACAACCACGCATTAACAACATTCCCACGTTGAACAGACTATATACAGTAAATGGGGCTTCTCTCTCTCTCTCTCTCTCTCTCTCTCTCTCTCTCTCTCTCTCTCTCTCTCTCTCTCTCTCTCTCTCTCTCTCTCTCTCTCTCTCTCTCTCTCGTACCGACACACATACCACACACAGCCCCTTACTCTCATACAACCACGCATCAACAACATTCCCACGTTGAACAGACTATATACAGTAAATGGGGCTTCTCTCTCTCTCTCTCTCTCTCTCTCTCTCTCTCTCTCTCTCTCTCTCTCTCTCTCTCTCTCTCTCTCTCTCTCACACACACACACACACACATACTAGCCACCATCCCCCCCTCACGTTTGTGGGTAATGGATTTTTATCAGAGCAACAGTATCAGGGCTGATTTTGACGAGTCCCTAGGCTGCTCTGCCATTCCTTTTGAAATCCCTTTCTTTAGTAGTCTTGTTCAAGTAGCCTGCGGCCATGGCCCTCCGAGATCACAATGTTATTAACACAAACATGTCAAACCGCATGCTGAAATTCAAAACAGAGGTGCCAAAATGTCAAGGTGTCAAACTCCTGAAATATAAATCATGCTTTAATATTCCTAAGCACTACACAAAATATGTGTCAGTGCATAAAAAAGCATGATGCGCAGGAATGTTTAATATTTCAGTGTAATGTCACCAACTGCAGCAGCGGAAGGGGATTCGCTGACTGGCCCAACCCTGGCTGTGATGTGAAATTTGGTGATTTGTTGGGGATTAATGATTGGACTTTGTACGCCACCCTGTCTCTTTCCACACTGCTTCATCATATAAAACTCTGACTGAAAACTGAAAAAGCACATCTGCTGCAAGAACAAAACTGTAGCTAACATCAGCTTATACTTTATTTCTACTTTTAAGCTTATACTTCTACTTTTAAACTCAGACAAAATTGCCCTCAAACACCTTAGAGATAAACTTTCTTGTCACTTTAGATGACATCACCATGGCGTCCAGTTCCACTGTAAGGAAACTTGGAGTTATTTTGATCAGGATATATCATTTGATTCACATTAAACAAATTTCCAGAACAGCCTTCTTCCACCTGTGGAACATTATGAAAATTAGAAACATTTTAGTTTAATTAGTTCAGGCTTTTGTTACATCAAGATTAGATTACTGTAACTCAGCACTATCTGGATGTTCTATTAGGTCGGTTAAAACTCTTCAGTTAATTCAAAATGCTGCAGCACGAGTTCTAACAGGAACTAGTAAGAGGGACCACATCACTCCAGTGTTAGCTTCTCTACACTGGCTCCCTGTACAGTTTAGAATTCAATTTAAAATCCTCCTCCTCACGTACAAAGCTCTTAATGATCAGGCCCCATCATATCTTAAAGATCTAGTTTTACCTTATCAGCCAAACAGATCACTTCGGTCCCAAAACAAAGGCTTACTTGTAGTTCCCAGAGTCCATAAAAGTAGAATGGGAGGCAGAGCCTTTAGTTACCAGACTCCTCTCCTGTGGAACCAGCTCCCAGTGTCGGTTCAGGAGGTGAACACTCTCTCTGTATTTAAAGGGGACATTCAGTGGAAAAATCAAATTTCTTCTGTTTTTTGGTGTGTCCCCGTGTCCCTCCCATATCTAAACATCACTAAAGTGTCACAATAAACACTTCATCCACTTTTGAGAAAAAAAGGGCTTCTCTGTTTACCTGCACTCGAGCAAGTGGTTTTGAAAAGTCGAGTTTAGTTATCTAAACTCGCCATTTGCTGTGCATTGAACCCTCCCCCAACAGCTACTCCTGGTCATGGACGTGAACATTCAACCTGAAGAAGAAGAAGGTGAATCACTTCCACCATTACAACTATTGTATCTGTTGAGAGCAACATGTCTCAGAAGAAAGGTTCAGTTCATTGTTGCTCTGTTGCTGGTTGTCAAAAACAACACCAGACGCTTCATAGACTCCCTTCTAATAAGGAACAAAGAGCAGAGTGGATATCTTTCATTTTTGATAGTAATATCCCTGCTAAGCTTCCTGAAATGCTGTTTGTTTGTAGCAGTCACTTTGAAGTGAATAGTTATACAAACTTTGGGCAACACAAAGCAGGACTCGCAGTGTGCTCACCTTTTCTGTTTGTCTCAGCTCGCTGTTTTAAAAGTGAACCGCAGCTTGAGCTGTGAGAAACTGTGTGCATAGAGAACAACTTATGCTAAAATGGTTTATTTTACATGTAAATTAAACCACGCAGGCACTCAAACTGACGCTCCTGTGGTTCAGCGGCGAAGCACTGCGCAGCAGTTAGTCCGCCCGTAACTGGCCAATCACAAGCGAGTGGGAATGCACTTAGTAGCTGGCCAATCACAAGCAAGTGGGAATGCGCTTGGTAGCTGGCCAATTGCAAGCGAGTGGGAATGCGCTTGGTAGCTGGCCAATCACAAGAGACTCAGTGTTCTGACGGGCGGGCATTAACTCTAAACAGAGCACCTGTTCGATACTGTCAGAGAGCAGCAATAAAGTGGTTTAATCTGAAAATACTCTAAGGTTTTTGACCATAAATATTATTTAGTTTATCTAAGTAAACGTCAGTAATCTCAATTTTTAGTTCAAAAAGACCATTCTATGTCACCTTTAAAGTTAGATTTAGAACCTTCCTTTTTGATAAAGCTTATAGTTAGAGCTGGCTCAGGGAAACCTGAACCATCTCTTAGTTATGCTGCTATAGACTTGAGTGCTGGGGGATTTCCTGTGGTGCACTCACACTCACTCCCTCACACTCTCTCTCTCACACTCAGGGTATGAATGTGACTTAATTATATGTCATTAACCTTATTTTTTCTCTCCCGTCTTTTCTTTTCGGCCTTATTATGTACAGTGCCTTGAGATAATGTATGTTGTGATTTGGTGCTACACAAATTAAAAATTAAATTATATACACCCTTGCTACATTTTCTGCAGTAAACACTGTTGTTTGGAGGTTTTAATGTTTTTACATCACATATTCCTTAACTTGCTGAGAAAATAAAGATTTCTCAAATACTAAAGGATTTATATTTTATTAAATCTATTTTAAAAAGCTATATTTTTATATTTGTAGTTTGTAGATTTAATTAATGAATCTCATCTATAATAATCAACAATCTGTTCAAGCTACTAAACCCAGTTCATTTTGTATTGTAATGCCCTTCATAATGTGAACAGTGCTTTCTTAATAAAGATTTTTTAATAATGCATCATTGTTACTATTATTGTTCTTGTTGTTGTACAGAAGCATTGGGCATTACATTATATGACCTGCTTCATTTTTATCCCCTATATCTATCAACGTTGAATTAAAACCTATGATACTGCTTTGTACAGTACAGCCCAAACTCTGTGTTGAGAGACAAGGACTCTCCTTGTCCTTGTCTCTTTGTCTTTCTTACATGTTAGTTCATAGATTAATGAAAAACTGGAGTCAAAGTCCTTATACTGTATGTGTAAAGCAGATTTTGATTCTACTTCTTTATAGAGGTAAATGTGACAATTAATACACTGATATTGAATTTAATGCCCTTTAGCTGGCTCTGATATAAACATTACTACTTTGTAATTGCATCTTTTAATGCATGTTAAGATGTTGTCCCACCAACATCAACAGGGCCACTAATGAGTTATACTTCTTTAATTATATGCTTTTCTTTTCACTTGACATCTGTCCAGTGCGCACATGAACAGTTCATTTCTTTAATGACCACTGTGCAGGATAAGAGTGTCTTGTTATAATTTTTGAGCTTTTTCTTTTTTTTTTTTTTGCTCTGTCTGGCTGGTACCAAACAGTTGGCATCTGCTGCACCAGTTAACAACCAGTTAAACGCCTCCACTGCACATGTCCTGGCTCTAAAAGGTGCCTGTCACTATCAATGACCATTAATGTCTGACATGAAGGCATCCTGCATCTGTGACAGGAGAGGGTGGGAACCATCCGTAAAGGAAATGTTACCTGATGTGTTTTGTCACCTCTTCCGCTTGCCTGAGCAGGCATTTGTGTTAGGTGCATTTGCTCCGGGGACTGGGAGTGTCAGACTGCATCTGCTGTGGCTGCTCTCCCCCAGCCCAGCTCCTCTTCATGACATCTGAAACTAGCCAGACTAGCACTGGTTTACACATGAAATGCTCAGGCCACTCAGCCCTGTGAGAGCAAACTGTCAGTCAGCCAGCGTAGGACTTTCAAGCACTGACCTGTTTGCTGAACTGAGCTGCAATGCAAACCTCTAGGAGTGAGAGAATGTATGATCTTGTTCATACCCCGGCATTAACATGTGGACAGCTCAGGTGTGTCAGTTCACACCTGGCACTGAATGCATCTCCGGATCTCACATTCCCAGTCCTAGTTCTGTTCACAGACATTTTCTGTACTTAGTCTGCCAGAAATATAAAGAGTAAAACATTCTATCTCTTGGTGTGTTCCAAATGAATCAAGGCTTGTTTCTATAGGACTAATTTCTGTTGGGCATTCAAACTAGGGCCTTGGTGCAAAGGTCATTTGCACCTATTTGGTGTATTCCTTAAAGCACATTGTTATAAGGTCATAATTCTGTGTCCAGGTTACATATTCATGTATTTTACGATAGAGGAACTTTGAAAGGCATGTATCTGTGTGTACATGAAATCACTCACTCATCTTCTACCACTTTATCCTCCACATGAGGGTCACGGGGAGCACTGGTGCCTAACTCCAGCTGACATGGGGCGAGAGGCGGGGTACACCCTGGACAGGTCACAGTCCATTGCAGGGCCACACAGAAACAACCAACCATTTACTCTCACATTCACACCTACAGGCAATTTAGAGTGTCCAATTGGCCTAATCCCTAAATCTGCATGTTTTTGGACTGTGGGAGGAAACTGGAGAACCCAGAGAAAATCCCCACACACAGAGAACATGCAAACTCCATGCAGAAAGGCCCTTGTTTAGACCGGGTCACAAACTCGGGTCTTCTTGCTGCAAAGGCAAGAGTGCAAACCACACCAACCGTGTGGCCTGGCATTAAACCACTCAGTCATATATCTAGCAAGGTCTGGCAGTAAGACACAGAGTAAAAGAGTCAGACACAGACACAGCAGATCAACAGAAACAACTGAACCTTACATTCCTCCTGAGTCTTGACAGACTTATCTCTGACAAATACCTCTCTGCTGTCAGGGGTCAGCTTCAGGCAGAGACAGGGTGCAAGGCAGAGAGAAGGTGCGTTGTGCCCCTTCATACATCTGTGCCCCACTTCCCTGAAGGGGATGGAAGAGACTTAAGAGAACTAAAAACTGAAGAAACCACTAACAGGGGGAGAGTTAGGCGTTGTTTCAGAGATGAAGCCCTAATTATGTGTGTGTGTGTGAGGTGAATGGCAAAGCTGATAATCCAGTTAGAGGTAAAGGGGTTGGGAGGGATGGGGTGTTTAGCCGCTAGCCCAACAGCAGGCTGGCTCACAGGTCATTGAACCCCCCCCCCCCCCCCCTTCTTGCTCCCAGCTGCCTCCCCCCTCAACCCCTGCCTGCACCCACCTCTCCCTCTCAGCTACTTCACCTCCTCCTCCTCCTCCTCCTCCTCAGCCTCCCATCGGGGGAGATTACCAAGCAAAGAATATCTGAGGTCAACAGATAAACAACAGCCTTACAGAGGTACAGTCTGTAACCCATCCCCCCTCTCTTTTTCATTATATTTATATCTTGAATGGTAAAGGACTGATGGGAAATGTTTGATCCTGTGGAGTTAAATCCAGTGCATGCATACACTGAAGCTCTTAAGAGATGTATCTACAGGGGGCCTCGCTGTTGATAGCAGTGATGTGGCGGAATTTGAAAAAGCATGGCGAGATGCAAACAGAGGCATACTTCACCAGGGCTCAGTCCTCCTATCTTGTTTAAGGCTTACAAAATTGTTGTGAAATTGTGGGGAGATTTTCAAAATTATCCCCAAATGCACTGATGTACTTCAAAAGTGACATCAAAATACTTTGATTCAACACATATATCTTTCAAAGTTGGTAATATTTGATATAAGTGCCTTTAGCATTCATGTAAACAACACAGATGTGACCAAAGCTGCGTGATGCCGCTCTTTGATCCCCGCGTCTCCACTTTGATCTGGCTCACAGAGTAAAACATGTATTTTCCCAGGGGAGTACAGGCAGGCACTGCGGTGAAATGGCGCTGGCAGCATTAGCTTAACATCAACGGCAGATGCAAAGTGCCAACCCAACAAATTAACCAAACATACTTACCAGTCTCACATGTTAAGGGCAACATGCCCTGTGAGCCTTCAAAGATTGTAAGCTGTTGCTTCTCAAATAGTACACTTACTTACTGAACCTCGCCCTGCAAGACATCGGGAGATTAATGCAAGAAAGCTGACACAAGTTATGCTTTATAGCCTATTTGTACAAGTGGACACCAGGAAGAGCTTACAGAGCCACTGAGCTAATACAGCTGACCTCCAGGACACCTCCACCGACAAACGCTGGAAATTTACCACCAGTGCCGGTCGCAAATAATTTGCGCTAACTGGCTTTGAGTGCAATTACTGTGAAGAGAAGAAACAGAGGAGGAATGCTGGGGAGAAAGCAGTGCAGGATGAAATGCATATTGATGGTTAGCATCAAAAGCAGGCCTCTTTGAAGTGCTGCTGTGGTGTCAGCGCGTGATGGGAGAGCTGATAGAAAAACCGGACAGGAGACAGGTTCTTCTTAAGCACATGGTAGGCTGCTGCAAGAGGTCAACTATACATGACAGTTGACTGTGTGTGTGTGTGTGCGTGTGCATGTTTGTTTACATCCATTGAGGAGAGACTGCACATGCACTTATACCTCTAAGAGCAGGTCAGGGGATCACTCTAATGTCTGTAATAATAAACACTCACACATAGAGTCAGCTCCTCCAGTCTTAAAAGGACAATGAGACATTGCGGCCTTGAAGTGAGTGAGCTAAACCTTCCGAGTAAACTGTTGCACACCAGACCAACTAGTTTTCAATCCTGTATCCAGTCAGAGCAATTTCACATCTGATGGCATCTAGTCATAGGCTGTATACAAAAATGGCCCTAGTCTTGTGGCTCTTGTGGTTTTTGTGCTTTGAGATTTTGCAATTTGAAAGACACCATGAAAACTGGAAATCACAGACATTACCAACAAGCAGGCACCTATTGCATGGTAAAACATGCGGTGGTACATGTGGTACACCACAGTTTGAAAATCAAGTGTAGTAAGGCTCATTTTCCCATAGACTTCCATTCAAACTGACTTATTTTTGCAAACAGTGTAGATGCTCTTTGGTGACTAATTGTGACTTTTGTCCAAATTCCTGGGATTCACTTTTCAATAATTTCTATATGCAATCAGACTGCATGTTGTTTGACATTAAAAGTTTTTAAATAAACAAGCTGGGACTGTATGTAAACAAACAGAACTGTTCTCACATCTTCCATCTGTCCAACAGACATTCTAAATTTGGCTAAGCGAGCTCATCATTACTACATGATCACTACATCTGTTTATTTATGCAACACATTATTTTTCCCCGGTCCTTACAATGTATTTGCTGTAAATTTAATCTCCAGATTTTTTTTAAAAATACTTACCAAACAGGATTATGAGTCATGATCTGTGAGGTGAGTTGAGGAAAAAATGTGGATGATGATGATCATCTGACAGAAAACATAATTCAAATAATTCACAAATGTAAAGCAACTATGAACAAATATACAAATAATATGTCATGATCCAGGCAAAAACAAAAAAAAAAAAACAGATAACACAGTTAAGTTGATTTAAATCTATTTCCTGATTCATTATAAACTTCAGTGTAGCTGATAGGTGACTTGTTAGGCTGAGGCCTGGCTGGAAGACACGCAAACCAGGTGAATCCTGGAACCAGAGAGCCGTGTAAGTGTTTTTATTTTCAAAGCAGATAAATAAATCTTCTGGCAAACTGACTTGAAACAACAGCTAAAGTTACACACAATCAACAGTATGTCATCATAATCCAACAGGGACTGGCAGCAGCAGCAGGCCTCCTAATGTCAGGTGTTCTTGATTTAAAAGGTGAGCAGGTGTGAGGTGAGAGTGTCACGTCCAGGCCTAGGGGTAAACCTGATCGCAACTAGAGTGTGGAGACTCCCTCTTCCCAACTCCCAACAAAACCAGCAGTAACACACTAAGGGAACCATTTTAATTAAAACAAGTACACAAATGTCTGCTGGCAGTCAGGCTGAGAGTGGTTAAAGGGAAGTCCACTGCAGCTGGGATGATCAGGCCTCTTATATTGGATCCTCCTGTGCAGGACCAATCAGCTCTCAGGATCCAACTAGACACTCACACACTCAGACACTCACACAGAAAGAAAGTGCTTCAGTCAGGTGTCACGGGTTGGTTACAACCTACTATTATGTAACAATTGGATACATTCTCTATATACTGCTTTCAAATGTATTATGTTGGCTTGTGCAGTCCTCAGTGGCCCACTGACAAATCAACAAAATCAGGTGACTCATTTAAAGGTTTTGGACCTGTGGGAATGTGTTTTATTGGCTTTCATTATAAGTGGAATAACAGTGCTTGTGGGTTTGTATTGGCTTGGAAAGCAACTCCCAGATGAAGATACTATCTTCTTTGTGTTCTTCATTTTTGGAAGCGATGCAAATTCATTGGTCATCTCCGGCACACGGCCATGCCCGTTACAACTTAGGGCAGCTTAGTGTTTTTTTTATTTCATGACACAGATTGTTTGATCAATTGAAATAGGGACCAAAGTAAAATAAAATAGTGACCACTGTTACAACATCGCTGAGCCTGTGTTATTGTTATACCCTGTTATTGTTTATTTATCCTCCAGCTTGTTTTGTTTTCAACATGTTTGTGATGTCTAAATTCATGTGATGCAATGATGTCAATTTTGTAAATCATTGTTACCATTTAGAGGGAAAAAAGATGATCAATCACAGCACATACAAGTGGAAACCTACGTAATTGACAGTTTGTATCGTCCAATAGGACTTCGAGTTGAAAAAATACATGGTACTGGTCAAATAGCAAATCTCTAGACTTCATGATGGTCTTTGAAGACTATCTACTAGATTTTATATTTACAGCCTGGGGTCAGTGCAGAATATATGCCAGAACCTCAAAATCACACAGCAAAAATCTGGAACCATCCCTTTAATGTGAAAGATGTTATGATTATATCAGATCTCCAGTACATGATACTTCTGTAAAACAGGAGGTGGTTTGTGTTTGTGACTCAAAGCAAAATAGTTATAGAAATAACTTCTTCTAACAGTATCTTCCACTGTTGCTTTGAGTTCTACTCTTTGCCTTTCATCAGTGTTGTGATTGTTTGATATCGTTTGAGCTGATGTACCAGCAGACACCAGCCCTCGGTGTCTGTCACTCTGATTCAGTGGCTAAGCTCTGCTCTAGCTGGTCATTTCTATCCCCTCACTTGCCCCTTGGGGGCAACAACAGGCCCATAAAGCCAGGGAGAGAGAGAGTGAGTGCTCAAAAAAGGAGGGATAAAGTGTGTACATGTTTCTTCATGTGCCAGAGCCTGGGTTGGTCCTCTGGAGCTGTGCCTTTCCTCTGGGCAGAATGTGGGCCTCAGCTTGACAGTCGACACTATAATTCCCCATCGTGACCCCTGATAGGCCGGGTCAGTACAATATCATCATCACACTGGCTGCCATGGGCCAGACTTGGGAGAAGAGGATTTTGTTGCCTGCTTCCTCTCGCAGACACAATGTGAATCCAATTACCTGTTTTGTCTCTGGATAGAGTGCAAACCAAGAAGCATGGCAGAGAAACACTTGGTGAGGAAAAATAACACTGCACTTGATGAAATTTTATAACCTATTCCACTCTGATCTCTGTCTTTAACGTAACTGTATGGGAGAGGAAATTAAAATTTTCACCTTGTTAATTTAGCTAAATATGCTACTTAATTGTGTGCATGCATAATGGTGTCTGTGATTTATTTTTACTTGCTTGCGCATTAAGGCCTGGTCATTCTGCCCATGCACGGGTGTGCACAGATTTGTCCGCATAAGGAAATTAGTGGGTTAGACAAAAAAAAAATGATGTCACATGGACACTAATGGAACCCTGCACAGACACCTCCAGTTTGATTCTGCATGGACCATACATGCCGTCTAGCACAACACTTTCTGGTCCAGTTGGTGGTATGCTCTAATTTGATCAAAAGAGACAACAAAGAAGATGGTTACCATGGAAACTTGCTTGAAGTTAAATGACGATTTCTGCTAGTAGCCACACACGTACAACTCACTACAAATGAGGGTGATTTCGTGGTGAGAAATTGCTGTTACAAAAATGGAATGCAAAACCAGTAAGTATGCATTGCTCTTGTTAAAAGTTAAAAGTATGAATGGAAGCAGGTACTGGACAACTCTGGTGTTTGAACTGGTGATATGTTGGATGGCTGTTTGTTTTCATCATGAGTCTGAGGGAAGAGCCTTTGTTGAAACATCACATGGCAAAAAAATCTTTTCATAAGAGCTCTTAGGTATGCAACTCTTTTTTTGCCTAGTAGAAAACAACAATATTGTTACAAAAATGAACCAATCAATACATATCACACTGATACTACACCGTCAAAAGGATGAGATCAGAAAGTACTGAGATATTGGACTAACTGTTGACTGTTTCATGTAATTTGCTGACAGTAAGAACAAAAAAAAAGGGGAACACCATCAATATCCTTTCATACTGTATGTGACACGTCTTTGCGTCTTTGAAATGGCTTGCAGAACGAGAGTATGTTCCAGTGTATGCATTTCAGATTTTTCACTCAGCTTTGCTGTGTATTTTTATTCCACTTAAAGTCAGAGTCTTACCGACCAGATGTTGAATGTAAGCCACAGTGTGCATAAAAAAAGGAAAAAAGAGTGAGTTCAGGTCCGTTTATTGACTTATTTTTGTCTCACAACAAAACATGTTCTTGGAGGCTCATCTTTGACAAGTGCTGTGAACATGCTGTGCCTTACAGCAAAGTAAATATCACAGGCTCATGTTTCTGTAGCTGCCTCTCTACGACCCAACTTATTGATTTCCCCCCTTTTGAAAAATACATTTAAAAAGGGCCTTGAGCTATTTGACACCACTGAGGGATCTGACACACACTGGCTAGTCTTGGGGCCCCTCCGGGTGTTTCATGGGACCCCAAACGGCTCTGGCAAGAAGAGAGGTCAGGGGTCATCCTGTCAGGCTATGTCCTGCAGGTCTCCCCCCTCCCGATACTGATGTCCAAGTAAATCTCTAGGCCCCTTCTCCTGACATGAAAAGGGGCACAGCCATTATTGCCAGTTACCACTGCAGACAAGCACCACCCTTTTGTTTTTATTTTACACTCTATCTCTTCTTCCGTCCTCCAGCTCTCGCTCTTATCAGCCCACCCCTCCTCCTCCTGATTCTTGACTGTCTTCCCTTCCTTTGCCTGGAGAAGCTGACCTTGGACAGCAAAACTGCTCTGATAGAAGAAACACGGGCACAATGGAGCTCTGTGGCTTTTTGTGCCCAGCTATCTAAGAGCAACACTTACAACAGTTCAAGGCTTTCCATTTACTGACTCTGAATTTGTCAAAGATGCACACACAAATGTATCTCTGTCAAATCAACCTCTCTCTTTAGGCTCCATGCAACAATATGTTTTAGTTTAAAAATTATTGTTTTTACTCAGTTCACCCGACTCCTGAGTCTTTGAGCCACTAAAGCAGAGACACTTTTTGAAAACTCCAGGGTTCTGTTTTCGTGTAGACCCATGGTTCTCAAACTGTGGTATGTGTACCACCAGTGGAACGCGAGCTTCTTCGAGTGGCACTTGGAGAAAAATCAGAGATATTGTTCTTCTGTATATACCAGGGTAGAGCTGAATAATTGTGTATTTTAACGTTGGTGATAATGGTGTTACTTTGAGAGCTCAATACTTCAGTATCTCAGGTGGCACTTAGTGTAAAAAGTTTGAGAGCCACTAGCGTAGACTTTCTGAAAAACTGTGAGGACCTTGATGAAGACACCCATATTCACTTCTTGTTCAGTGACGACATAGCCTTGCCATTTTGATCCCTTTTCTATCATGTGACCATTTTAAGTGCACAAGCATCATTGGCCATGTCTCTTTCATCATCATCCTCTTCCTCACATATGCTTGAGACCGTGGTATAGAGAAATTAGATTAAGATAGAGCTAAGATACAGGTAGGATAAGTAGGATAAGATAGAGTAGGATTTGCATGACCATATTAACCAAATCAAATTACTACAACTATGATTTATCACTGCATTCTAAATGTTATTTCAATGTTAATGTGTTAGAATGACATATTTAAGTCTCATATTACACACAGTACATATGTATTACAAACTTCACCTCTGTCATCGAAACATGCAGAAACCTGTAATGCCCTAATGACTTCACCAGAGTAAGATGAGGTTGGTTGTGTCAGTTCTATGTATTGACTTGTTTGTCCACAGGTGGGGGATTGATATATTTGACTGACTTTACCCAGAAAGGGGGAACCACACTATCTGTCCAAAGTCATTAAGTTGCTTTGAACATGATTGTGTCAGGACTTGCATCTATTGATCTTTTGGGGTGAATGTGAGAGAAGACTGTTCCGACATATCAGTAAATCATGCCAAACACATTACAGTGAGTAGACATTTCACGTTGCATTTTCCCACTTGTTTCAAAAATGCATATTTTAGCGAAACATTAAGATAACAAAATATTTAGTGGCAATGGGCCCTCAAAAAGGCATGGCAACAATATTGTGATGTTATTTATGTGTCATGGGACAGGTATGACATGTGTATGCTGTGTCATTCATCTTTTTCTTTTAAAATGCAACCTTTTTCCTCTTGACAGAGCTAATTATTACCCTACTGTCTATCCTATAACCATTAAAATATTTAGGCTGCTGTAAATGTAATAATCTACAGCAGCCATTCTTGAAATTAAGAATGTTGCAGCCCATTTTAAATTCTGATATTTCCCAAACAAACATTAAAAATTTGAATCTGGTCTGTGCATATATGTATTGTAAAATTAGATAAGTTCACTTTATTAAAAATGACATCCTTAAAAAGGTAAGAAACTGGACTAATAGTCCTACGATTTGATTATGATCTTTTTTATATCTTTGTTGAGTTTAGTTGAATTTATTGAATTCTGTGTAAAAGTTATTTACACAGTCCTCCCTAAATGATCACTACATTGTACAAATCTGTTCTCATGAATATAAAAACTTCACAGGAACATTGTAAAAATTTAAAAATAACCCCCATGTTGGTACTGAGGTCCAGCTGCAGTACCATCATGGCCCACTAAGGGGCTGTGACCCACACTTTGGAATCGGTGATTGACTGCAAAGCTCTGAAGAAGGATGGGAAATACATCACAACACACAAAAAAGGGCTTATCAAGGCCTCAGATAAGGGATTTACTTTGATAATTATGTTTTTTAGTATGAAGGCTAATTTAAGATATATCTGTCAGATAGTTTTCAGATTGTTTAAGGACTAGATGTTTGTAAGACAATGCCTAAGACTTACAGTCGATCTGTAAATGGTATGTTGGTTTGCCTACATGCGAGAGAAATAAACGCGTTTTATAACTTGACCTGAAGATGCAGTACCTTCGTTTTTTTCTGTACCATTGTCTACACTACTAACATCTAGCAGGGCTTCTTGTTGGATTTTGTTTCAGTTTTAAGTATTATCATATTTCATGCAAGTGACAGTGAGCAGCAGTTCCTGTAGGTCCAGATCAGCCCGAAAACATCAGACCACAGAACACATGGTGGTTGGACGGGAGGTCAAATGGCTGAGTCGAGTTGTGGAAAAACAGAAATGTAGACCTCCTTCAATCAAAGGGGAGGTAGAGAAAATATGGTGGTTTAAGCCCACAAGTCCATACACCAGAAAGCAGTGCCTCACTCTGCTCAGCCATATGTGTTGCTCTTAGCCACTACACAAACACACAGTGCAAAGCCTGTCCCTGTCTGAGCCCATAAGTCACATTTTAGTCCTGACCTAAGACTGCTGAGAGTGATGGCTACAGGAAAGGGGGACTTCCTCTGAGAGCAAAGAAGAGCAGAGGGGTGGTGACGAGACCTCACTGGGGCAGTGTGTGGTACAGCTGCACAAGAGCCTGCTAGAAGCTTGTGTCTTTTAGTGACCACGTGCATGTGCTGCTGGATCTCAAAGGGGACTTGAGGGAGAAGAGAGGCCAACCCAGGAGGAGGATGAAGACACAAAAGAAAGAAGGCTAATTTATGCCCCGGTATGCCAAAGTGTTGCCACAGAGGACTCATGGTCCATCCCTCTGGGTGCCACATGTGTGTCCATGAGAGTTTGGAGAGGACACAGCTAAAGGAAGTCTGAGAGAGAAAACATGAGGCAGGAGAAGTGGGAGAAGGACACACAATATTTAATTACTAAATCACAGCTAAATACAGTGTTTCGCAAATGCATGGTATCAAACAGAATCACTTTATCAAAGTCCACGACTGTAAAGTCCATGCTGCTGTCAGAGATATTCATATTTCAACTCATGCATGACCCAAATATAACATGTTTCAGACATTCTGAGTCATGGTACTAACATTTTTTTCCACAGTGAAGAAACAGTGAGTGGACGTTTTCTGAAAGGTTTGCCACATTAACTGAAGAGGTGGTGATGATGATAAAGATTCAGTCACTAGTCAACTTGCTTCTGCAGCCCTGCCTTGACCCATCCAAAATATATGATTCTTTTTGATATTCAGTAAAACTTTGTCTCTTAAATGAAAAGTAGATGGATAAGGGGCCATTCATATGCAACATCTAAATGCTTGAAAAACATGGAAGACGTCAGAGGTATTTTTAACCAAGGCACTGTGGGGTTGTGCTTCTTTCATATCTGTCTTTACTAAGCAACAACAACCTGGAAACCCCTAAAATGACTGACGTTGCTGCAGCTTCGCTGAATGAATGAATGCAATGGATGTGTGTTTGTGTGTCTCTGTCTCTAAAAGGCTCTGCCCATTCTGACAAGCCTTATCGCATGTATTGTCTAACCCTCTCTTAGATTCTTTCGTGTTTTTAGAAGTGTAGGCAGTTGTTATTACTTTTCCACTGAACAAATGTGTACTTGCAACTGCTCAGTAGAACAGCCAATAGAAACACCCTTTCACTGTCCCACTGGCCTGTGATTGGTTTGTTTCCTGTCATGGGCCAAATTGATTGAGATGCAGATCACTTGATTTACAGTGACATGTGCCTAACCCTGATTAATTTCATCAACAGTTCAATAACTGTTGATGAAATTATTATTATTATTATTTGTGTTTTGTTTCCCCAACTTCCAGTATTTGTGCTAAACTAGGCTAAATGTCCCACTGCTCATTACAATATATTGCAGTAAACCCATTGTCCCACATTGTATTACACTGACACAAGTCGTTTGTCTTTCTCCAGACAGAACGGTGCAGCAGGAGACCAAAGATACTACTGCAGATAAATAATGAAGACAGATTCTGAACAATTATTTTGCTAACACCCTCTGCATGTCAAGTGACTCTCAAGTTCTGAACCAAAAGGTCTCCATCAAAAGCTAAAGCCTCATGAACTTGACAAGCTCTCCACCCAAGTCTAAACATCTTCCTCGTGCCTGGTCTGTTCTGGTCCTTTACCCAGACAGCCCCCACCACCAAAACGCTACCCCTCTTTTTTTATGCCTTTCTCCCTCTTGATAACAAGCAGCATTCAGCTGGTTGCTTTTCTGATCTGTCCCATGGGAGAGTGGGGTTTTCTGTGTTTTACGGAGGTGGGTGGGTAAGAAATACAGGAAATACATGAAACTAGGGTTAGGGTGTATGAGGTGACGGGGGGTAATGAGTGCAACAGGACTTCATAGTGAGGAGAAATGCCAGTTGGAGATAATAGGGAAGGTAAAGGATGAAAGGAAGCAGGGTGGAGGGTGAGGGTGTGTGTGTGTGTGTGTGGGGGGGGGGCTTAAATAGTGCTGTGCATGTGCTTGGTGTCATCTGACTTTCAGGCTGGCTTGCTGATCTCCTCTGATGTACAGTATATGACATCAGCCTGGAAGACCAGGCCCTAATCAAGGCAACAGCGGCTCCAGTTCCCCCGCCATCCATACCCACCCTCCACTTCCCTTTTTGCCTTGACACAGCCAGTGCCCAAGGGAAGGAAGGCAAGTAACCAGCAGCTGTGTTCACCTCCTCTCCCTCCTCTCCTCCTCCAGTCAGGTGGAATGAAAGGATTGTAGAATCCTGGAAGTGGAACAGAAGGGTATCAGACTAAAGCCGGAGATATTTGCATGCTTCCCGATACTTCAGAGCCTCCAATTAGCATCAGGAGGCCCCACTGTCGGCTGCAGGACCTGACCATGGCTGGCCCAGTGGTGGCATTCCTTGGTCTAAGGAGGAGGAGGAGGAGGAGGAGGAGGATTAATACACCCCTCCTCTGGATGGGGATGTGTTAGTGCTATGACCTGACCATGACCCTGTTACCAACATGCATAAGGTCACTCTCTGCCCTGCACCATCCAGGTGAAAGCTACGATTCTTGGTCATGAGGAGGGGGACAAAGCTTAAATGAAGAAAAAGTAAACTCTCAGTATGTACCAGGACTGGGTCAAACCTCTTCATACTGGCCTTTCGAAAGTTTTAACACTTAAGGGCAGATATTAGATCAGTCATTCCTAGAGAAGAACCAAATATGATTTGCAGATTTTTTTCCCCAGCATTTTACTTAGGATTTATTAAATGACACATACACCTAAAATATCAGATGAAATGAAAAATAGAGTGACAACTAATATATTGTGAACTGGGTTGTGATGGTTTCTCATCTTTAAAAAGTGAGTCTCCATGTAACAAGTGTTGGGAAACACTATTAGATCATAGTTTATGGCTTTAATTGATGCCTTGAATTCATTCAGCTTTCTGGAACTGTCTCTCTTGCTCTTGTTCACAATAAAAGTGAAATCTATTTCTGTACTTTTCACTGTTTATCTTAAGGAGGCAAAAGACAACCTTTGTGTCCACAACATGTCATAATAAGCACACCTGTGTAAAGCAAGACTAATAGTGAATAACTATGAATGCAGATGGTGTTTTCACCCACCATTACACTGTGCAATTAGTTTTAACATCATAATGACCATTTAAGATGACATTTGTCAATTTCGCCCCAGAAAAATTGAAAAAATTTATAGAAGACTTGACGGAAGTTCATTCAATAAAATATTGATACATTTTCTGTTCCCTGTTTCAAACCACTCAGTGGCAAAGCAAGTGAGTGATTCTCTTTAAGCATAAACTCAAACCAGTCTTTTAGTTTTGCAGTTGGATGCAGCAGTAGATCAACAACTCCTGTGTTCTGAGAAGTAAAATCTCTATGGATGTTGGTGTGTGAGCAGTGAGCAGTTTACAAACTTCACTTTCCAGTCTGAAAACCAGATGAAGCCACAAATATATTATTACAAAAAGTAGACAAAGGGGCTTAATATAAGTTCCAAAAAACAGTTCTCTATAGCAACACATGTGGCCATAAGTGAACTACAGCCTCATCACTATTCACACACTCTTGGGGGCCAACAATTGCTGCAAGCAAGCAACCTGGGCTCTGACCAAAAGAGTCAGTGAGGCCATTGTAGGCAAGGGGGGGGGGAGCTGTAGGAGGTCCAAGTTTTTAACTTGGGTTATGAATTCATTCACTGGCATCAAAATAAGATTAAAACATGAATTAGCTGTCATTCATCCTCTTTAAGCAGATGTAGATTTTATGTGCTGAGCTCTTTAAGTGGCTAAAGGCACAGTCAGCACTGAGTATGAGTCAGTAACTCATATGAACACACTTAAAAAAACAAACAAGCTGAACTTTCCCTTTAAACTATCACTATTATTGTTGTAGTCAGGGCTGCAGATTAGTACAGCCACAGTGTAGAAGAGCGGAGAGTGAATATTTCAGGATGGTTGAGGCATTAGCGGTGTTATTATGTGTGTGCGTGTGTGTGTTTGGGTGGGGGTAGCAGATAGCAGAGTAGAGCACATCTGTTGGTGGGGTGGAGGTTGTGGTGCTGGAGGTGGGTGGGTGTGTGGGGGCCCAGGGTGCAGCCTGTGGCAGCTCCCCTCTCCGTACCAGCCTCCAAAAGGGAGCTGCCTGTCTGTCGCAGCCTGATTTATATACAGCTAATGTCAGAGGAAAGCAATGTGGAAACTGTGGCATAAACACCGAATACCGTCAGAGTTTAAAGATTATCATTGCGAGTATGGGAGGACTGCTCCTCGAACACAGCTACGCCTGCTGCCTCTCAATCCCTCTGGCTCATAAACACTATGATATGTGCACACGCTGACACACACCAGCAATCTTGGGTTGTGAGGTCTTATCTCCACAGTGACCTACAGCTTGCATTTTTCAGGCCTCTTTTTAAAAAAAAAAAAAAAAAAAAAAAAAAAATCACTTGATTGTGCCTGGTTCATGTTATGGTCCCAGACCTTTTTTGTGTGACCAGCTCTTGCTGTGCTCTTTGAAATGTTACATGTATAAAAACCAGTGTACAAAAACCACACTGATGTAACAACCCCTACACTGGCATGTTGTATTATATTTGTGTAAAATGTTGACATTTTCATGGATATGTTCTTTTTTTACATTTCTTGAGTGAGTGTGTACTAAGCTACGAGCTACATAGCTGCCTTTTGTGTGTATATGTTTGCTGCTTATTGTGCAAGGTTTCTCAGAGGCCCCGAGTACAGCAAGACAGGCCAGGAGTTCTCCCAGCATCTGAAACATTAATGCAGAAACCCGATTAGCCATGCCATCACAGGCCTCCTGATCCTTGCCTATTGATTTTCCTTCCGTTCACCCTCCCCCTTTCAAAAAGCCGGGAGGGGAGTCTCTTAAGAGCCAGAGCACCTCTTCTTCTCTCCTAGGCCTCCTCTGGCTCGGGCCTTCACACTGATCCAGCCTTACTGATTTCTACTGAGACTTTGGAGGGGCTACAGACTTCTGACGAGAACCCTAGGTGCTATAGGAGAGGGCTGGAGGATGGAGGTAGAGATGGGAGGGGGTTGGGGCCCCTCATGTCAGTCAGACAGTCTGAGAGCTGCAGTGATCATGGAGGGCTGAATCAGCCTGATCAGTATGCTGGGGTGGAGAAGTGTTCACTCCGGAGAGAGAAGCTGTGTAATCAGAGATGAAAGTTGTTCAGGGTCTGGTCAGCTTGACTCTCTCTCTTTCCTCTGGTTTCACTGACCTGGAGCACTTTCACTGAAGGGAGAGGTGAACATCTCTCATGGCTTAGCCCAGAGACAGGCTCTATCCAGTCAGTTGTCTAGCTCCACACTGCTGATCAGGGACCTTGGCTGGAATTCACTGGCAAATACGGTGCATTGTGAATGTAAACTAGAACTTTATTTGAAAAGTATCCACAAGATCCACTCTTTGGCCAGGGTTATAAAAAACATCAGGACTTTATTATTATTTTTAATCTACAGTACATTCTAGAGCAGTACATTCAGATTTTTTAATTTTAAGGTCACAATTTGATTATTAATCTTTTTTCTCTCTTTTTTGCGTAGCTGGGTCTGCCATTTTTAGACTTGTCTAGTTTAGTCTAGGATCATTGGTTTTACGTATGTCATGATAACTCATTTAATTTTTTTAATTCCCATTTCGATTATCTACATGGTGTCATGAGTGATGTAATGTAAATTATTAGTTTGCAGTGTTCTACACTAAGGCCTTATTGTGAAATTTAAATAATTTATTAACAATATGAATATGACAATAACCAGTCTATTGTAAACTAGGTGTAAAAAAGAAGAGAAAGTCATAGAGATTCATGTAGCTCTGTGTTGCTCTGAAGGTCCAGTAAACTGCTGTTAAGGCCACTAAATCTGCACTGACCTCCAATAACATTATCATACATAGAAGGAAACACCTTTGTAGTAAGATGTGACCTGCTTGGCCTTCTTGTGTTTTCATGCCTGTGTGACATTTCTGTGATGGATAATGCGTTTTATATCATGACTGAATGGTTGGAATATGGACCTAGAATTATCCTTTCAGAAAGTTCTGCAGGCTCTGTGGGAAAATTGTGATGTCACTGCCCACCTTCTCGGCCGAAAATGCCGAGAAGCATCCCCGTTAAGTTTGCTTCTATATAGATATATTTTCCTCATAGTCCCGACTCGTGCCTGTGACACGCAGAGGTTTTGTTTGTCACACAGCTGCAGCAGGAGAAACGCGTCGCCCTTATGCCATGTTCGCACAGGACGCGACATGGATTTGGCACGCGACAAGTTTACATACAAAGTCAACGCACACACAGATGCAATTTTCGCATCAGCCGGGCCAAGCGGCATGACAGACGCGATGGCTGCGATGGACACATCGTTGAGATTCTCCGGATTGATGCCACAACTTGCATATCCAGAATGGTACCAACTACCAAACTATAGGTGTTTAGTCCTAGCTGCGGAGCATCTGCTTTTCATGCGAAAAATATTGCTGAAAGCAGTTCTCATTCCATACGGAAAGTAATATGTCCGGCTCCATATGGTGTTGTGAGAACACACGTGACGGCGGTTTCTTCTCTGCAGTTGTTTCCACGACAACTTATGTTGAAAAGAAATGCCCATTACTTCCGTTTAAAATAGGGTGACTTGCCTCCATCGCTCCCATAGAGTCCATCATGAAAAATTGCGTCTGGTGTGAAAACAGTATCACAGCAGCCTCAGTCTCATGTCTGATTTTACTTCCGGCTGCATCATAAAAATACCTTCAGAGTCTTTGATATACTGCTCTGCTCATTCCATGCGCTTGTGCTAGTGACACTAGCAGTGTGTGAGGTTACATGGTGGAGCTTTAATGTGTATACGTTTTAAATCAGTGTTCCCTAAATGTTTTAATCGGGCATCCCACTTGTTAAGTCTGATAAACTGTCAGGGTCCAATTAAAAATATAGATAGTAGCTTCAAGAGTGAATTTGTGCCTTTGTTTTTTGACTCCAGACAGAAACAAACTAGTGGTTTACCTTTTACAAATTACGCAACAATGAAAGTGAGTTAAAATAGTCAGAAATGTTATATAAAGCACAAATATATTGTTGTCATGATTTCTTTTTTTCAACTGGAAAGTGATAGTTTGCCAGTTTATGAGTCCCTCTAAAAAGTTTGATGCAGGGGAGTGTCCCTAAATTGTCATCCCTTTGGCAGTGGCTTATGAAATACTTAATTTTTCACAATTAAATGTAAACAAAACAAAGACAGAAAACTGACGTGGAGCACTTTCTCATAGCTTAGCCCAGAGAGAGGCTCTAGCTCCACATACATACTGTATGTAAGTTGTTTTTTTTATTCCTTACACGTATACATTTAGCTCCCATCCCACCCTAATAGCCATTAATCTAATATACTATATGAGATTATGATTCTGTTTGGACTTCGGTACATTTGATTTTCTGTGATTTTTCTTTCATGTGTGTTCTACTCTGGTTTTACTGCCTGTCTTTGTCTTTGGTGATTGTCTGCCCCACCCTGATGTGTTTCACCTGTTTTCACTTATCCTGCCTTCCTCCTGTATTTAGTCTGTGCACTCTTCAGTGTCCTTTTGTTTTCTTATCTGTGGTCTTAGTCCTGTTGTGTATCTAGTTTGTATTTTAGTTGTCTGAAGATTGTTTTGCCAGTTTTATCGGTCTGATTCGTGGAGTTTCCAGATTTTTTTTTATATTCATTATATTCATGTTTAAAAAATGCACTTATTGTTGTGAGGTTTCCCAAAAAAGCACATTTGTGGATCTATCGGGACATTTGTTTAGGGGAATCCTGAATGTTTTTTTGGTAACAGAAATGAAACTTAACTACACTTGCCTTTGCAGCAAAAAGACCCGGGTTCACGACCTGTTCGAAACAAGGGCCTTTCTGCATGGAGTTTGCATGTTCTCCCTGTGTGTGCGTGGGTTTTCTCCAGGTTCTCCAGTTTCCTCCCACAGTCCAAAAATTATGCAGATTTGGGGATCAGGCCAATTGGACACTCTAAATTGCCCGTAGGTGTGAATGTGAGAGTGGATGGTTGTTTGTCTTTATGTGGCCCTGTGATGGACTGGTGACCTGTCCAGGGTGTACCGCACCTTTCGGCCTATGTCAGCTGAGATTAGGCACCAGTGCCCCACATAACCCTCAGTGAGTGAGTGAGTGTGTGAAACTTAACTTCTCCAACAAAACTAACTTATCTACATTGTGGCAAGGGACATCAGGGTCTTGAAACCACTGTGTGTTTATTGTAATTTGGTATTTTTAAAAGCAACCATGCCCTGGAGTACAAAATATTCAGTTGGTGTTTTGACTGTGTGCTCACCCAGATGAAATCATGTAGGAGTTACCGCCTCTGCTTTAGGTTCTTTGAACCAACCCAGCGCTTGGCCTTATTTCCCTTTGTGCTACTGCAGTGCTGCATTTTTACAAAAAGCAAAATAACAGCCAGTGTCAGCATACTTTAAAAGTCATCAGGATCAAACAGTTTGTAGAAGAATTTCTTTTTGACTTGGATGAAATATTTCTGTCTCAGTATGGACAAGACACCTGTCTTTGAAGTGACAATGACTATAGCCCAGGTAACTGAGAGAGAGAGTGCTATGGTTTGTTCTCATGCATAAACACACTGTGTGTAGGTGTGTCAAAATAGCTGTTACTGCCTCACGAACATGATACATATTTGACAGAGAGCTCTACGTGGCTAAAACAGCATAGCCTGGTAAGAGCAATCTCCACTCTCTGATGTCTGCTTGAGAAACCTACTAAACTGATCCAAAGCCTGATAAGAAATTATAGTTTTCTGTGTGTATGAGGGAGAGTAGGGGCTGCCAGGGAAAATCTGTGCTAAAACATCATTGCTCAAGGCATAATCATTGTTAAATAGGTTGTTGACATACACAGCCTGCTGTGTGCAAACATCTCATTTGGCCAATTATCCCCTTCGCTGAGGTGGTGCAGTCTGGATGAGGAGAGTTAGCAGAGATCTGGCTGAGAGAGAGGGGTTAGCGCTCTGTCCTGTGCTGTGTTAATGAAGCTGCCAGATGTGCCTTAAAGGAATATTTCAGGTTATTTGAAGTGTGGCATGTATGAGGCACTGACACATAGTCCACACTGACTGCACCCCCTGCACTCAGAATCAGACTTCAGAGAGAATCAACACATGGATGCATGCTCTCATACTCTCGTCCATGTGAACTCAAGGACTCATGGGCAACGACAACATAATACCAGAAAACATTGAATACTCTGAGAAGATCACAAAGACAGGGCCACAGTGGCATCACTTTGCAGCCCTTTCTGGACTTTCATTTGTCTCCACCTTTCAGATGCAGCACCGATGTTTACTCTGGTCTTGGATCACTCTACATCGGACTCTTTCTTGGCATTTCTCAAAAATGTGAAGTGGGCTGTTATAACCAATGGTGTAGGTTTGCATATTGACAGTGACTGAGAGAAGAGATGAGAGTGACAGTGAGCGAGTGACAACACAGCAGTGACTTTTCAGGACTGTCAGTCCAGACGTTAAGCACACAGGCAAATTTAGGTTGTTTTTTCCATGTCTGCGCATGCATGGGGGAGGGAGGTGTAGATGGCAGTTTGATTGATGCATCACGATATTTTGTTCGGGCCATTTTTTTTTATTGGATGGTGTTTTTACAGGCTTGTCCGCTCCACAGGCAACTGACATTTTTAATTTCTGTGACAATGCCTTAATTAATCAGTTACGTATGATGGGGTGTGAAGAGGATTTTAAGCAATTCAGTAAAAATGCTCCAGAAAATAATCTCCCACCCCACCTTTAAGTCTTTTTAATAGATCTACAGTTCAGTTTGATTCCTGTGTTGGACGTCGCTCCCATAACTCTTCCAGTGACGATACTCTCTGACCAATCAGTGGCCTTCAGTCTGTCTACATCACATTTCAGTATCAGCTTAGCTCGCTTGGAACCTCGACAGAGCAGGTACTAAAAAAAAAGTACCAGGTACCAGGTACTATCCCTAATGGAAAAGCAAAAAAAGCTGAGTAGAGTTGAGCTTGATATTGGAAAAGTGCCAGTTTTGTGTATGCCACCTTAAGAATGTAAATAACTCAAACAACCACACTTCAAAATACTTAAAAGTGTATGTACAGTATGTATGCATACTGTATTCTGCTGTCTGTGTGTTTTGTGTAAGCATACCTTAGTAACTTTGTGTTTTCAGGTGTAAAGGGAGACTAATGTTTAGTGGGCCACTCCTCCCTCTGCTGCCCCACCATTAACACCTACACATAGGGACAGAGAGGAGCAATATCTTACAGTCCCACTTAAAAAAATGATGCAGTGATTGATGATACTCAGCACAATGTGATGACTCACTGGAAATTTAGCTCTTATCAGTGTTTGCATTCCATCTGTTTCTGGGACTGATAATTGAATAAAAGTGGGATGCTGTGAGTGGAGAAGACAGTTCATAGCTGGCCATAATGGATATGTGTTTGAGGCCTAAGTGCTTTTTTTGATTGTTTGGTGGGGTGTGTGTGTGTGATTAAGCAGTAATGATAGATAGCTTGGAGAAAAGCCCTCCCTCTCCCACACCACCCCGAGACTGCAGGCCCCGCCTGCTCTAATCAATGACATGTTAAGCTGGCAGGCTTTTGAAGTGAGGGGATTCCAGAGGGGTGCTGAAGGGGTGAAGGGTGTGTGTGTGTGACAAAGAAGTTGAGGGGTATTGATGATGTGCGGCGATGGGACACCAGGGAGAAAACAGAGGGAGGGAGGGATGAAGGGAGTCCAGAGACAGGCTTTAGCTGGGGGGAGGATGACA
The DNA here is from genome assembly GCA_016785285.1 of Brachirus orientalis. Classification (NCBI taxonomy): domain Eukaryota; kingdom Metazoa; phylum Chordata; class Actinopteri; order Pleuronectiformes; family Soleidae; genus Brachirus; species Brachirus orientalis. The sequence continues at coordinate 8,880,026 of JAFBJR010000121.1, forward strand.
AGAGCAAAAGCCAGTCTGGAACTCATCACACGAACTGGAGCGACTGGACGACTGATGGTTCACCCTGATGGCTCACCACAGGTCACGCTCAGAACCATCCCACCACTTTTCTCTCTCTGTCCCTCTCATCTTACTATGACTTGAACTTGTTTTGTCTTGTAAAGATTGAGCCATTTGTGAATTTAGAAGATCCGTCCAAGAGTTCAACCTTGTGTTATTAGAAGAGCGTTGGGTATCTAAATGGTTTTGCTTAGTAGGTGTTAGAGGTAATTGGCATTTTCTCGCCATGTTCTTTCCACTTCAGGTATTTGTACTCCATAAAAAAACATCTGTAGAATTAGTTAGATTAAGAGCTACTAAAACCCTGGTTAACGTTAGAAATGTTAGAGTTTTTGTTTGAAGGAAACAGCAAAACCTGCTTTATGGTCATGTCTTATGTGCTTGTTAAAGATCTAATGAAGAAACAATTCCTAGACATTATATTTGATATAAGACTCACCAAACAGGAAATGTCCTCCAGTGGCAGTAGTGATTTTGATGGGAGCAAAGGAGGAAATCAGGTAATATGAAGAGTAATAAAATTCAATTAGGTGGGGATTGAGGTGTAGCCATTGTGAAACTACTTCTCATTCCACAACTTTCCAAGCACTTGCCTGAGACACTAATGTTCACTCCCACAGAAATCATGGCTTCCAGCAGGAACGCATTCAAAAAAAGATTTTAGCCTCTTAAAACACTTTCAAACATTGACGTGATAAAAACACATTTTAACTTTTTGTTTGATCCATTAATAAATGTAAAATGTAAAAAAAAAAAAAAGGATTTTACTATTGGCACTTTCTACTACACAGTTCCAGCCCAGCATAGCATGGCTCGACTATGATGAGTTTAGTACTTCCTGCATGCACTTCCTGACACAGTTTCTGAACTAAAATACAGTGAAAGGGATTGTGATGCGGCTCATGATTGCTGGCTTTCAGCAGCACTGTCACTAAATACACCAGACTCCTTAGAAATGTCCTTGTTAAATGTTAGAGATTAACAAGTTTTCAGGATTTTTAAATCTTTATAACTGATCTACAGTTTGACATTGTTTGGTTTGATCCTTGTGTCAGACGTTGCGCTCATGACTCTTTCAGTGACAACACTCTCTGACCAATCAGGGGCCATGTCGTCACACATAGCATCGGCTCAGCTCACTTGAAACCTCACCAGAGCAGGTACTAAAAAGTACTATTGCTAGTGGAAAAGCAAAAAAAACTGAGTAGAGCTGTGCCATGTCGAGCCGTGCTTGAACTGTGCCAAAACTGTCAAACATCAGTTTCCAATCACAAAGGCTAACCACCAAACATATCCTTAAGATACTGAAGACTTAAGCTGTAGATTTTATCAGGTTTTTTTAATTCACTTTCCTCTTATAATTTCTTCTTCACTCATTTAAAGGAAAAATCCAAAAAAAACAAAACAAGGGTTGTGTCAGAGAGGAGCCGATTACAGTATAAGATATTATACTGTGTGTGTGCTTTCAGTAACTCACCAAAGCTTCCGTTTGAAGTGCGAGTCTGTACCTTTGCACTTATAGTTTTGAATATAACTGCAAATGTTATCTTGAGTGCGATTCCCATGTGTAGGTGTTTGTGTTTTATTATGTGGGCCTTCGTCGATTTATATTGTATGTGCATGTGTTTCATTGTGTATGCATTAATGCCATGTGCCTCTATGAATATGTACTTATTGCTCTTGTGCTTGCACTTTTGCACTGTGTGTGTGTGTGTGTGTTGTGGAGCCCTGAGAACTTGGCAGCGTGTCAGCAGAGTGCTACAGCAGTGAGGGGGAGCTGCTGTGTTTCTCTCACCCTGTGCTGGATCCCCTTTCAGCCTGACACAATCCCACAATCCCACAGCTCTGAGCTCTCAGCTGCAGCCTCCACAGCACCAGTGTGAACCCACAGTGCTCTCATACCCACCCAGATCACTATTTCAGAATCAGGCCAGTGTCGGCATCTGCAGTGCTTCTCCACCGCACTTATTTCTCCTGTACTGTGGTGGATGGAAACTGAGATGCATCTGATTTTTTTATACTAACACCATACAGAAATATCCTGTTGCCAGATCCTATTAATATTTGACAGTAGTGTGTATATAAATAAAGAGTTGGTTAATGTTTTCTCCTTGTGATGGGCTCCAAGGCAGATATTTTTGCATTCATTTCCCAGTCTCTGAAAATTCAGCCGCCATCTAAATAGAAAAAAAGGTAGCATGGTATACTTCTTAGAGCACACAAATTATGTGTGTAAACTAGACTAAAATTACTAAAAAAAAATGAATTCCTGAGATCTTTTAGGAAATATTACTGAAAAATATATTAAAAAAACTGACTGGTATAAACACAGACTGCAAGCATTTTAATTCTTAATAACACAAAATAACCATAATAATAATAATAATACACAAAATACAGTCCAACAGTTATGACTGGCATCATGTAGAGCTGAAATGTAGACACACTGGTGAGTTTTCAATGACCTATTATTCACATGTTAGCTCTGCATTCACTGATAACTTTACAAGTTCATTTTGACAGGAGAAGGTAGGACAAGTGAATGCTTTCATCTGTGTTTGTGAGCATCATCATCATCATCAGCATCATCATCATCAGCAGCAGCAGCAGCAACTCTCCCAGATGGACCTTCACAAGATGGGTATTGATTGATTCGTCTGAGAGTGATGGTGATAATGTGACAAACAGCAGTCATTTCCCACTGAAACATCACTTTGGTCCACTCGTGAAGCCTTTATCACAAAGAGTATCAGCGGCTTCCTGGAAGCTCTCTTCCGGCACTGGGGACGTGTCAGACCACTGAGCCAGTGGATCAAATGACACTGTGGCAACTGTCTTAACGACTCTGTGTCTAAGCTCCAGGATTAACAACAATTCATCTCTTTTACCATTTGTAAAATGTAAATGTTGTACATTTCAAGTGATGAAATTTCAGTTTGTTTCATTGACAGAAACAAGTATGTTTATAAAGGTGTACTGTATGTCATTTCATAACAAACCACCAGTTTTGCTCCACTGACATGAGACGTCAGCGTGTCCACCATATTGTGAGTGGTGAGTCCACCCCATAAACCAAAGCAGGTAGACAAGGTTTTCTAAATAAAAAAACAATGTTTAACGTTTCTATTCAACAAATTATGTTGAGTCATTTTATATTTAACTACCTATATTCATTTAAGTACTAATAACAACAGTCACAGAAGAAAAAAAAATAATGTCTGCAAATATTACATTTGAAGATGCTGTTGTTGTGATTATTTCTATGGGCAAATAACTAGAATCACAATCCAGCTGTGACCAAAGCATATGACATCCAGAAGTCAACTATATCCTGTAAATTCACCTGTTAACTTCTATATGATTTCAAGTAATAAAAGTGTGCTTTTATGTCAGTGGATATTTTAATAACTTCATACTTAAATGTTGACTCTGTCTTTAAAAATGCACGCCACCACCTACACCTGCTGAGAAAACTGAGCACTTTTAATGCCAGCACGCACATTTTAACTCTAGTTTATGCTTCACTCATTGCATCCATCCTCATTTTTAACATTTCATCCTGGCACATCTCCCTCTCCAGACATTATAAAGTCCCACTGGACCGTAAAAACATTTACAAAAAGTCCTTTATTCCCTCTGCAATATCCACCCTGAACGAAAATCAAACAGTCATCACACTGCACATGATTTTATCTGTTGTTGTTGTTCTTTTAACCATGTTTCCTATTTTACTGTTTTTACCTTATGAGTTTGAAAGTATCCCAAGAGTGAATGTGTTGTATTTTATTGTTTTGTACTGTGTTGAATGTGCTGCATTTTGTTTTGTTATCTTCTACATTTAATCAATTTATTTGCATGAATGAAAAGCTCATTTATTTCGAAAAAATGCAAACATACACAAGCAGTAATGCAAATGATATATCTAAGGAAAATGTTGTTTTTTTTTCACATTTTAAAAGGGACAGCCTTGGGGAACAAATTTGTTCCTTCTTGTGATTTTATTCACTGCGTAGCCTTTCTGGTTGTCAAAAGGTATATTTATGGTGTCCCCAGTATTGTACAATATTGTACAATAGTGTATTAATGAAGGAACAGACTCTTGGAATTTTAGGCGGTTTATTTAATATTTTGGTAGGTGCTGTGTTTTGCTGTAATTGACCTTAGTAAATGCAGACAATGTCAATACAGCAAAAACCTGTGACAAGAAAAGTAGGTATACAGTTGTTACATGCAACATACCATAAATGCAGGTGATATAAGATATAAAACTCAGCCTTGTGCAATTTCTAGTTCTGATAAGATGAGAACCACCAAATATTTGGTGCATTTTTCAAATATTGTACAAATGTAGAAAACTTTCTTTTCATCTTAAGGACTTTGATGCTGTGGTGAGTAATTTGACTTCCTTTGTGCAGCGATTGACAAGGAGTGTGAAGGTGTAAAAACAGGCACAGCTTAAACTCTTAACACCCTTAAGCCCCATTAAGTTTCTTGGGGTCAAGAATGGCCAGTGTTTTTGTCTGCTTCACAAAGGCTCGTCCACACAGGAGGCTTTCAGACCATGTCTCGCTGTGGTCATATCAACCTCGTCTGATGGAGTAGATTCTGTTTTAATCAATGCAAGCTCCTACACAGGCGTTATACTGACATGCACTCAGCAAGCACATTGTGTGCTTCAGGCTGCTCTGTTTTATGAACATCGCTATAATATATATAATGTGTCGAGCCCCATCACTGACCCACAGCCACTGATATTCCGGGAAAATATCATCTTGTTAATTAGAGAAAAAGTACATGGACTTCAAATAAAGCCTACTGTATATAAGTCAAAACCCAATTTTTGTGTGACCTTAAACAAGTGCCAGAACCAATGAGAGGGCTCAGTATGTGAAGTGTGGTAGTCCTGCCGTTCACCCTCTGTCATGTCTGGTGTTAATAATGTACAGTTTTTGCCTTACTATTTAAAGTGCCTTGAGGTTTGATTTGAGGCTATACACATACAATGTATTTGATCTGATATAATGTCACATTTCACAAAAAATGATGAATGTTTTTTTAAACAAAAAGGGTCTTGATGAAATAAAATTAAACCGAGGAGGTAAAATAAATTAAAGCTGGGTATGAGAGTAAAAAAACAGAGGCTAAACATACCTAATCTTAGGAGCAGGGGACCAAGAAAAGAAACTGCACAGAATTTAATATAACAGAAGAGATTGGGGAGCGCAAAGAGTAAAATATACAGTAGAGAGACAGGGATAAATTAACACAGGTGAAACCCATAAGACACAGGTGGGTCACACTGGGGCAGACAATCTCATCTCATTGAAGGCGAAACAAAACAACACAGGAAGTAGAACGTGCACACTTGGAAGAGCTACAAAATAAAACAGAAAACTAACAAAACACAAAAAGCCTGAAGTAGATAAAAAAAACAAATATCCAAACTGAATAAATATCCCAATAAAGTCACTCAAGCATAAAGGTCCAGGGGTCATGACAAATAATGTGTTTAATATAGGCTTTTCAAAAAATATGCTGCCTCTGAACATAATCCAGCCAAAGAGTATGTTTTTTTCATCATTGTGTGGTTGGTAAAATTATTTTAATAGAAAGAATGGCTAGATGTTCTGTACTGTCATACTCCAGCTGTGTTAGAGGTGGGACACAACATTGATATGGAAACATATTGTCATACTGAATAGGGAGATACTGTACGATTATTAATACTATATTTAAACCTTTACTTAAAATCATATGGTGCCTAAATTAGATTACCCCGCAATTTGACTCTACAGCTTCACTGATTCCTGACTCCACTGGATTAAGGTGATCACATGAATGGGTGTATGGTAAATAATGGAGGAGAGGACTGAGAGCTTGCACGCACTTGCACGCGCTTGCACTTGGAAGTGACACCTGTCTAGCTTAACTGCAGACAAAGCCAGTCGGTTGTTGATATAGCGGAACACAGGATGTGACACTGTAGTCTGCTGCTGGAAATCTTTGCTGAAGAAGGGGGGGGGGGGGGGGGACAGTGATCGAACACGGTGATTGGTTGTGTGCAGGCTGTCACTAAGATACCCTTTTTAGGGTTCCTTTGCAGCGTAGGCAGTTGATGCTGGTGCTGGAGTAGCGATCATTCCACCAAAACGACCTGTATACAGAAGTGCAATGTAATGTGGTTATTATGGAATGATGATGAACACACAACCGTTTGGCCTACTTTACCATTTACTGCTCATTTGTCCGGTAAGAAATCACAATAGCAGAGATCACTAGCTGCCACAGACCCACAGGTTAAAGGTGACACGTCATCATTTCTCTTGTACCAGCTCAAACATCCCTAGAAAATGCACACTGGGTATTTGCACAAGTTCAGTTTTAAGATGGAAAACATGACACTGACACGCTGCCAGCAGTATTTTTAAGACACGCACATGTTTTTGTCGTTCATGAACTTATTCAAACAGCCAACAAGTCAAAGCAAATGAAGCCTTAAGTAAATACGTCAAGGCATCATATCATATCCCAGCTCATTTAATATAATATTCAGGGAGCCACCCTGCTTCAGACACAGACACTGCCACATCAGCACTCTGTGTGTGTGTGTGTGTGTGTGTGTGTGTGTACGTGTGCCTGTGTCTCTCATCTGTGTGTGTGTGTCTATGTGCTCTAAATGCTGATTGATGTATCTCTGGCTTTGTCAGCCCTTTGGCATAGGTGGAACAGGTGTGACTCTGCCACAGAGCATGGCTCAGACAAGCCATATCACAGCACAATGAGGTCATTGTGCAACACACACATTCCTGCACAGGGCCTTCGGACTTTTACAGGCTGGAGGTAGCCACCATCTGTGCATGTGTGTGGTGAGTATGTGTGTGTTGCTCCAGGTGAGGGGGATTTGGATGAGATTTGCTCTATGAAAGAAATGTGTGCTCACCAGCTGCATGTCCCTACACACTCTCAGAAACACCTCCGAGGCTCACACACACAGATGGGCCAAGTGACGATTCCTCCAGAGTTGCAAAATCAGCGTCTTGTGTGCTTGCGAGAGTGGGCGTTGGGTTAAGTGTGGCTGGCTGGGGTTTTTACCCCGGCCTTGTCACTCTTGTCTCAGATACAGTCAAGGCTGCTCTGGGCTATGTGGACCCGAGGGTCCATTAGTACAATATGGATGTTACTATGACGATGAAGTCATATGGTCTGACTCAGAAAGCTCATCCAGTGGCATCTGTGTTTGTTTGTATCCTGGACGACACTGTAGCTTCTGTGTCCTAACACTGAAACACAGCCTGTGCAAACCCACTGTGTCCTACCACCCTTCATGTTCAGGTGGACCATGTTAAGTATGTGTGTAAATGTGTGTGTAAGTGTGTGTGTGCATGTTTGTCTAAGTGGTGTCTGGTACTATCCCCAGGGTTGGGTGTCTGGACTGGGTCCCTTCTGGCTGCTTTCTAGTTTAACCAGCCTTGACTTGCTATGTGGTGACATGTCTGCACTACATTGGATGACTGGGAGGATCAGCTCCCTGTACGTGCATGCATGTGTGTGTGTGGTCTTGGTATTACTCAAGTTCTGGGGACCTGAATCAGTATCATTATGGGGACTTGTTTTCCTAATGCTTGAAGTGTCATTAGATTTTGAGGCAAAGGCATCATAAATGTAAAGGTCACTTTTAATGTCCCTGTAAAATAAATACAGAGATTTGACTGCACACACATTAAACATATGAGGAAATTCTTTAGAAGGATATTGCTAAAGACTGGGAACTGTATGATTTTTGATTTTTGGAGCTATATAGCTTTAAAGTGTATTCATCACTTTTGCGTTCAGGGTTTAGCAGGAATCTAAAACACAACTTAATGATGCAGTGGCGCTCATACTATATGCTAAGCCCCACCCTGCTTTAACCAAGACTAAAGACTGTGTACACCTCAGTCATTTCATTAGCAAACAACAGAGGTTTGATCTAAAAAGTAACTAGGGTTGAGCAAGAATTCAATAACATATAATATTATGTATTATTTGTATTATTATATTTTAATATGTAACTTTTATCAGTTGTAATGTAACAAATGTTCAGTACATATCATTGTTTTTTAACCACACATTTTGAGTTACAACTCATGAAACAACTTGTAGTTTAAACTTATAGGTTTCTTTCCCCCAAGAGCAAAGTGTCTTTAATCATCTGACATTTATCTTTATAAAAAGGTTTATCATGATGATTTTTAGCCATAAAGTACAGCCTTAATTCAGAGCGACAGCCAAGTTATGACATGGTTTGGTTACTGTTTGAAATGGGTGTTTTTCCTTCAGCTGCTGGACATGCATGCATGCATCCATCAGAATCAGACCCAGGTCAACTGCAGTCCATTATGTGTTATTTTATGAAGTTAAAATGATGACAAAGTTAGCAATACAGCTACTGTACTTGCATTAAGACCCATCAACCCAGACAAAAGTGACAATCACCATAGCTTTTCTATTGAGTTTTAGGCTCAGAATATCTGAGTGGTTTTTGGGTGGATGATACTTCTGCCTTCAGTGGACATGCTCCCATGACTTTTACATGGAATTTGATATATTAAATGATTTTTATTATCATTCATGAATAGTAAGTAACATTTTTATGGCATGATGAACTCAGAACACAAAGTGTTACTGCTTCACAGGGACTAAAATTAGGAAATAAAGGTAAGTCAATCTAATGTCCTCTGAATTAGCTGAGACATGACTCTGTGTGTGTGTATGTGTGTGTGTCAGAGTGGGTGTAAGGCTGGAGGCTGACTGCTGGGCTATGCTTGAAAGACTTCTGGCATGTGCTGGTGCCTGCATTTTTCACCCTTGACTGGAAGCATATGCTGTAGCACAATCGAGACAGTGTTAGACAGGCTTGGCGTGAGGGACCCAGGCGGCTTCCTCCACATCTGGCAGTGCTTGGCCCTCCTTCCAGGTGAGTCACGTCCCCTGGGAGGCAGGGTGGCTCTGCTGCAGTCCTCAGGTCCCTCCGTGCCTGGGCATCTGGAAGCGTCTGGATCCACCTCACAGTCACATCTATCTCCACATGCTTTTCCAATTTCATCACCACCACCACCACTGCCTTGGCGGCCCCCAGCCACTCAGTGACCCCTGCAGTGCCAGTTACTCCCACCTCCACATTCCAGGTGACATGGTTTAGCAAGACAGATGACCAGCGGGACAACACCACTGAAGGATTGTGCACACAGAAAGGCACATTTTAATTCTATTTTCGTTTACAGAAAATTAAATCAATGGGTAGTTTGGCCTTATTCTGCAGTGAATTTTAAATTAATAATGATTGATTAGATTTAATAACTTTGTAAGTATAATAATTACTAGTAACATGGCAACAAGACATAAAAACACAAGCATGTGGTTGAAAACAAACCCACAGTTTAGTCAGAATGATTTGGAAGAGAAAATAAGATGAATAATAAAAAAACGTCTGTGTTTTGAGTCCGACTCCCTGTTCATAAAGTTAAAGTTCTGTTGTACATAACTGAATGACCTTAGTATTGCTGTGAGATTTTTAGAGATTTAGTTTTCAGTTTTTCTTTTTTTTTTTTTGAGGCAGCATGATGCTCATCCTGTTAAGTTTTTTGTCCTAACATCTTATTTACACATCCAGAAGACACATTGTCTGAATGGTTTTACTTTACATTACATTTCAGAAACAGTATGTAACACAGTAATAGGTTGGTAATTAGACAGATTGCGTACATAAGATGGAGTGGAATTCAATATAATATAATATGGTTATCAATTCTGAGTCATGAACATTTTCCTGTGAAGTTGAACACTGATTGTGACCTTAAGTTATTCTCATTACCATTACATTGCCCAAATATTGCTTTTGAAGTAACACTATAACATTATCTCCTTATAGCATTTGAAATAGAATGGCATTACCATAACATTATCTCCCTCTTACAAAATCATTACCATATTATCACCATGTTGTCACCTTGCTGTCATGTAAAGTTGTTTTTTTTGTCCACATAACAAACACCACTCATGTTCACATTTTGTAAATGTAAACGTTCATAAAATGTAAGCATGTGAAATGAATGGTGTGTGTGTGTGTGTGTGCGTGTCAGTTCAAAGAGGAGGGAAGAAGAGGAGAAGGGGGACAGCCCCCCCCCCCCACCACAAATGTCACAAGCAGCCTGGGTAATTATGTACCTTAGCCTGATGGCTGTTGGGGAGGCCCAGCTGCAAGCATGTGTATTTGGGGGGGGGGGGGCGGTTGCTGATGGGAGTTGCATGTGGCAGAGTGGATTGATTATGACACAAACAGATGTATGTTGGTGGAAAACATGGTGGTGTCCGAGTGGAATGAGTCCATCCTGATTATTAAAGGGATGAAAATAAACATCTTGCTCTGATTAACGGCAGCCGTCCCGACGGACTTGTCAGCCGCGCCGCTGACACGCCACGATGAGGCCGTACACATGTGTGATCAGATCATGGTTTTACATAAATGTGTTCCTGTTTAAAAGCTAGTGAGCCATGCTGCAGCTGTAAAGCCTGCATATGTGAGACTGTGGGTTAATCAAGGGGAAACCCCACTGCTTTGTCTTCTTTTTTTTTAGGTGTCTATATGGAGATTAAGAATGAAAAAGAGAAAATGTGCACAGATTTTCTCAAAGCACCCAAACACACACACACACACAGACAAACACAACCTCTCTCTCGCAAAGAGGCTACTTAGAAAGGAATGCCACATGCTGGAGTGTCACATTTCACTAAAGAAGCACGAAAATAGGAAGAGAGTGGGTGACATTGAAGCTGAGTAAAAAGGGAAAAATATGTCACTTGGATTAGTCTCATTTGTGATTCTGTGTATTATTTTGATATAATACAGTTGTACATGTGCTGCTAAACAGAAGAACATCTGGATGACTAATGTAATGCAGCTCCTTGAATCACTGAGTCCCACATATATGGCCGTGATTGACTGGCATTGTTTGTGTATATTATCCCATTCCCAAAAAAAAAAAATAAATAAATTTAAATGCGGTTTTCAATGGGAATGTGTGTTCTGTAATACGTCCATCTTATTACTGGTTTGTCAGTGGCAATGTATGACCCAGATGTGTTCTATTTTTGCCAGAGATGTACCATTACCAGCACTATACACTTTGCTGGTCATTACCATTACCTTTGCATTATAATTTATAATTTATCGTAGTATATATATAATTATACACGATAAATTATATAATAAATTATAAATTACTGTATACTATATATATATATATACGATAATTTATTTTGTCCATCGGTTCAGTCAGTCACATGGGATCAGTCCGATTTTAATGACACTTTCACTGAGGTCATTGTTTTCTCTTCCTCCAACTCATTTTGCTTCTGGCACTTCTGTGACATCACAATTCACACACACGTAAAAAAACAAAAAAACACCACAGGGCAGAAAAATGGATAAACCCATTCATTTCGGTGTGAAAGAGGCTTAAGTGAGAGTGTCAGTGTGGAGCAGTGAGACTGGCAGTGTAGTAAACAATGCAGTTATCAGGAATCACCAGTGTGTCTATATTTTCACATGTACGAAGCCTGTGCAAATTGGCTGTGTTGAGTCTGATGTACGCCCCCTTTAAAAAGAGTCTTGTTTACTGCTAAGTTTATCTGTTGTCTTCACTTTTGCCAGCTTCTCTAATGAGGCACCTTTTCTCTCTTATGTTGAAATGATAGCCCCGGAGAAGATTTTCTGTGCACGCGCCATGTGAGCATCGATCAGTCCAGACTTGTAAAACAGCTTCCACAATCCAATTTTCTACCTTGCTGTATTCATTTCAAATTGCCTCGCTGATGCTATCTGAGGTCAAGCTTGGTTAGAAGGAAAGCAGGCAGCTGTGAATCAAAGTAGACCACTCACTCAGTCAAACATGTAGTACCACGAGTGCATTTATCCATGTGTCCCTGCACACTATAGCTACTTTTATTGCGGTTCAGTGTTCATTAGTGATTAGAAACACAGCTGTCACATTGATATGTAAAAATTATCCAACAGAACAAAAAGTTTTAAAAAGAGGCTAGGTCCTTTTTAAGCAGGAAAACACCAATCGGCGTTTACTCCACATTATAAAGCTTGTTTCTTATCATCACCTTCCGTCTACACCTCAGAGAACTTTTCCAAATTTTAAAGGAATATGCCACTGTTTTCAGTACGGGTGGTTTGGACTAAAGGACATAAGAACTAATCAAAAATGTGCAAAATTGTAATACATGACTCAGGAAAACAACATTTTGTATTAGGGTCAGCAGAGAGAGTCTCTTAAAGCTTTCTATAAAAATATGTTTCTTGTCTCTGGAAGAAAAAAAATAGAAAAACAAAAAATCCTCCCACATGCTGGCCAAACCAAAAGTACCATTTACTACCAAGGAAAGTAACTAGTTTAAGCCCAACCAAACTATTACTGTAGACTGAAGTAAATGATGGACGATATCCTGCCAGTCAGAGCATTATATGGTTGTCTTTTTTTTTAATCTTGGTTTTTACATACAGCGTTTTTGTAACCAATCCAAACCCAGAAGTCAGTAATTAGTGCTAGTTTTTCTCTAATCTCATGCAGTTAAAATTTTTTTGTCTTTATTGTCTTCCACATTTGCTGAATTATTCTTCTTTTCTATTTAATTTTGTCTTTTGTACTTTAACTTTACTAAATTTCAATTCAGTAGTTACTTTTCTACCAAAACATCTTGTAGCAGCCCCGAACAACTGTTCCTCTCAGCAGCTGCTACAAAAGTGATGAATGGTGCTGTCATCTCATGGTGTTGGCCCTGACGCAGGCCACCATAGCATGCTTAGGAGCCCTTGGGTGCTGCTGGGCTCAGTGTCAAGACTCAACTGCTACAAGTCCCAACATGGCTCTGACACAGCCATGCCACAACACAGGCCCTCAGGTAATATGTCTATGTGCTTCCACTTGCTCACACACTTCTAAAAGCTTGACTTGAATCATCAAGTGGGACGGTATGCAGGTATTCAGTGCAAAATCAGCAACTCTGTACCAAGTCTAAAGTTACTGTATTATGATTGAATTTAGAAAATAGTGACAATTTAATCTAATTCATTCTACAGTATCTCTTTCTTTCCTCACCAATCACAAGAAGTTTGCATATTCACAAACTCGTACCCATCACTGCTTAGAGCAGCCATATTGGCTCTCGGACCTTTACTAGACTGGGGGCTTGCAACTTCTTTTCCTCCAGATACCAAGCTGAAAGGAAAGAAGTGATTTACACTATCAGTCCCTCATGGCACCGACGACTTCAAGATTTAGCTTAGATTTTCAGTATAAACAGCATATGTGACACAAATATAACTGGATGTTAACACTGTCAGAAGGGTTGGCTTTCATTCATGTTTGCATCAATTCTCGTACCAGTATCTTGAATTTGGTACCAGTACCCAACAGTACTTTTTTTTTAATTTATTGTAAGACTAGGTCCTTACAAGCTCAGATATGAAAGTTTACCTGTTTACCTAATTTTATTTAAGTCTCCTATAGGTTTACTACCTAACACTTTATGTAGTGAAGTGATTCTAAACAACTTCTACTGAATGTTAGGAGGCTGTTTTCAAAAAACCATATATAAGTTAGGCCTGCATTACAACACATGCAGTATTATTGTATTTATCTCAAATATTTTCAGCACATTGTCAAATGACAAGTGGTCTCTGTTGGCCCATGACAGTTCCAAAGTAAAAGAGTGAACAAGTAATGATGTTACAGATGAAGTATAAATGTCAGGGTCCAGAGCAACATTGTGTTTAGCTACAGAAGCAATGCTCTCTGACTGTGAAGACAAAGGGGAGACAAATTCTCTATAGCGCAATTAGTGTGTAAGTACAAGATACGCCACTGTAATGTTAAATTGTTTTTCAATTATTTACGAGAGGGCTGGCTTTATTTTCCCTTTGAGTATCAACCCCCAAAATGTCAGTGCATGCCACTGATCATGAATGACTGTGCACAATGTCATGATCCATCTAAAAGCATGCTGTTTATTTCAGTCTGGATCTAAGAGGTTGATGGGCCAACATTACATTTTTAGCGACACACTGCTACAGTATGACTAAAAGCAAGTAGAAGTCCTGTAATTTGACCCTAACTGCTATCCATCATCCCCTGTATGGTAATAAGAAAATTCCTGAATGAGAAAGACATGATGGAGAGCATAACAGGCAGCAATTATGCAGACTCCTAAATTGCTAAGCTAATTAAGTACACAATAGAACTTAAGTCTAAGCAAAGATTCTGAGTCAAACTAACTGTTGATATATAATTTTGTTTTTTTACTCAATATCATTACAAGTAGTAGTGAATGTGTTTCCTTGCTTGGGTATTGTTTTTGGCTAAAAGAGAGCGATTTTTTCTGATGTGGGTCAAAGTAAGAGGCAGCAGATCACAGATGAACAGAGGCAGGGGGAATGGATGTAGTGGTGTTTTGTTTGGATGAGAGTTTGAGAGAAAGTGGAAAGTCCAGTGGTGGTTAATTGGTGTGTTTAGGTCTGAGGTCATGAAGGTGGCAACGGGAACACATCGCTCCGCCCTGAGCAGCAGATGGACGTACAGCCACCACAGAGACACTGCTCCATCTAATCACAGCTAAACACCATGAGGACACGCACAAGTCTTTTCTTCTCCATTGCTTGTCTGATTCTCCCTCCCTCCTCAGCCCCCCTACCCCCTCTCCGAGCTCTCGCTGTGTCCAAAGCCCAGGGGAGGTCACAATGTGTCACAGCAGCTAAAGCCTCCAAATGAACCTGTAAGTAACCCCCCCCCCTTCTCACCTCTCTGCAGCACCTCCTACCCCTGCACATACCCTGGAGGCTTGCATGACCCGAGGCATTCAAGATCAAGCGAGAGCAGAGATGATCATGAAATGAAATCCCCCCCCCCCGCTCCCCCTTGAGCTCCACCCCTCCCCTCCATTTTTTTTGTGTGTAAATACATAGAGGAGTCCTAAGGTCTTGAGCAGAGGGTGACATGACACTACTTATCTATGTGTTGTTATCAGGGCCTCTGTTTTGGTAGCTGCTCCAGCAGTTGACCCTGTATATAAATGTGCTGTGTTCAAATTGGGTTGTTTACCGTGTTCTTGTGACAAGCACATTTGAACACTCCCCTGTCATATCCACGACCTATTCACTCTGCACTTTTCTGAAAGCTCAGAGTTGTCACTGACTTCAGAATCCAATGAAATTGCTACTGCCCATCACAGTGGTGCAGCTCATGGTGTTCCATATATGATGTGTATGATGGAAGTATTTTCCAGCTGAAGATGACTTAACAGATTAATTTCCAGTAACAGACCAGGGTTAATACTGGTCTGGCATTTCCACAATCATGCAAGTTGCAAAATGGCTCGGTAATGTATACATTTTGTTACATGTTGTTTTACTGGTGACCATCTAGAATAAACATGATCGCTTACTAGGATTGGCTGTCTTCAAAAACTAGTGGCACTCAAGTAAAACATACAAGGCCTTTGATTCTGATTCAGTAAACCAGTGAACACAAAGCTGCCCATTAAGTCCACCTGGACTGCTGCTGGGGAAACACTGCCCAACACACCTGCATGGCTGTGCATTTTTATCTTTGTTTTGTAATATTATGTGTCAAACTACGATTAATCTGCTGGGTTTTGCCAAAATGCCAATCTGTGGTCCAGTCAGTGTCCTCCAGCTCTGTTATCATAGATACAGTGTTACTTGTACTTCTTGGTTTATGAGAAGGGAAGTCATGTTCACACAGAAAAGGATAGTGGGAGTCTCAAAATAACTCTATGTCCAGGCTTTTCAGAAATCAAATAAACTGAGTGGCTTCCTAAAAGCAAATGTATTACACTGTAAATACTTTACACACAGAATACATTGTGTGTAAAATAAGTATCTGTTACTGTGTCTCTCTCAGTGGAAAAAGATACTGAAGAGTTTCTTCTGTGGCAGTTGGTTTGCAAACTAACATTTTTCATTTTAAAAGACTTTTCTTTGGAAACTGTTTGTGACACTGACGCCCAGAGCGAAACCCATTTAAGCAGGTCTATGTCTGCACCTAACATATTTTAAGTTAATTCATGTCTAGTCTGATTCATTTCTTTACCTCAGCAGCACAAGTCACAAGTTTGCCTCAAGAAGCTTCTCGATTTGTAAAGCAAATGACACTCACTATCCCTATATCTGAAATCTTGGGCCAGATACAAAGGAACTACTTTGAAAAGTCCTAAAACAGAGCAAAAAAGAAAGTGGGGGGTTCCTTTTGCAGACATGCAATAGACACTGCTTTTAATCAATTGTGCATTTCAACTTTGCCTACATTGTGTTTTGAGCAATTCTGCAGCACTACTTCTACAAGTGCCACTCTGATCTGTGCATAGACAAGCGTTTCAGCTCCATACTGTCCCACAGTCCATAGTACCACACCTGGACACACAACAAAGTCATGTATGCATGCTGTCCTCTACAATTCTTTGCTTTACTTTTTAGAAACTACTCCTAAGGAGAAACAACGTTGGGCGGTGATTTTTTTATGAGAGCAGCGACTAGGTGAAAGTGAAAGTAAAAAATCATGGAATCACAACTGATAAGAAACAGGAAGAGAATCTGGGTAAGTGTCATCATTTCAAAAGGTCTCGATTTGTACTCGTCCAGAATAAAACTGAGTTTTCAAATTATATGTTCAAACTTCTCCATTTTACTTAATGGTAGTGTGAAAGGCAGGTGTAACCAAATCATAATTGAAAATGAAGAAACACTTGGCCGAAAACCAAAACACAGAAAGAGATTATTATGGCAGTTGTACTATTTCTGTTATGGCTGGGACTGTATGTACTTACCTCGCTAAAGTCAAGTGCAGTCAGATGTGTATGTAATTGTAAAGGACGCTGTAGGAGAGAGAAATAACGTTGTTGAAGGGAGACAAAGCAGATAAAAAACACCCTTGATATATTTAGAAATACAAATGAACTTTCTTCAGTCAATTCTTGTTTTTTTTATGTCACAATGAAAGATGTTGTGATGACATACAGTCCAAACATTTAACACGACAGCAAACTGCCTGACTGTGTTAGTTTCTCAAAACCCCTTTCTTTTTAATAAACAAAAAACAACGGGGCTTTAGTGGGATGCTGTGTGTAAATCAATCTTCAAAATAATTTTCACTGACCTTGGAGCCGGAGACAACAGCAGCAGCGGCAGCTGCACATGTGTGTGGGAGGGAGTGTCCCAGCCGGTGTACAAAGACCTATAGAATGGCACCTGCTTTCATGTCAGTGTCCAAAAGTCTCTCATAACACCAGAAAAAACTTGCTAGGTTTGTCACTAGCCACTTTCTGAAAAAGAGTTGCAACAAAGCCGCTAATTTGGGAATACTGTTTGGCTCTAACCCAGACAGGCACGTGACGGCTGCAATCTTTGCATCATAACAACATCAACCGTTTTGATCGTGTTGTTTCGGTGTTAAAAGTCTTTCGACGAAAAACTGAAAATAAATTTTTTGGCCATTTTCAGCTGTAAATTTTGCGGTGGCCGATTTTTCAGTGCATCTCTAAAATCAACTGTACATTAAACCTCATGAATCATGCAAGTAATCAACAGACATAACATCAGTCTGAGATTGATCTCAGGCCTAGGCAGACTCAGTTCACTCTACATTTTCCTGACGGATTCACGAGGCCCCAGTGTTTGCGCAACCATTTTTCACTGCAAATACACAGTAGGATAAAACAAACTTTTATAATAGTTTATGCCCATCACACAGAATTTCACAAATATTATCATTCCAGTTTATGGTTTAGTGCAGTTAGTATTTAATTGCAATTACCAGTGTGTACAAGATATATTTATAAAGAAATATTTCATTTTATTTGTAGAAATTCTCTTCACATCCTGACAGTCATCAGTAATTAAAGATGTCCACAAAAAAAGATGGAATAATATACAATATCTACATGACTTATTGACGTGTGCACTCCATGCTCTCGCTCCATGCTCTGAAGTCTGATCAAGGTGTTCAAACCAGATTGTATTTCAGGATTCGATTGGAACTGTAGCTAATAATAATAATGATAATAATAATAATACATCAATTTTTTATAGCACTTTTCAAGGTACTCAAAGACGCTTAACAACAATCTCAAAACTTACATACACAGAAAGCACACACAGAAACACAGTAACAGATGATTTAGAAGAAGATGATCAGCGGCAAAAGTGACGTGTCAGGTGTCATAAGCAGTCTTGAACAGGTGAGTCTTGAGTTTGTTCGTACACACAAATAATATATTCATGTATGGATTAACTCTACAAAGCATGTGATCCATTTAGAGCAGGTAAATAACACTGAACAGGGACCCACCCTGCACCAAGGTCTAACATATGTGACCTCATTCACTCCACCTTTGTCCTCTCCAATGACACCCATGCTGCAGTTTGATGTGGTAAGCCAAGGTGAATGATTATGAAAAGTGCTGCTTAGAGTTTAAATTATTCCCTTTGTGAGTTGCTGTGTGACAGCTCCAGGTAGCTGTCTGCAACAGTGTGTGAGAGTGTATCTGCAAATTTAGTTTTCACTGAGATCACATGGCTGTCAGAAGTGGGGACAGACATGAATGTAATGGTTCCCCCATCAAAAGCCTCAATCTCCCTTTCGAAGGGCAGCACCACCTGTCAATCCTGATCCTCTCAGCGTTGAGGGCGAGTGCCATATGTACCTTTGATAGCACCAGCAACCCACAAGCCACTGGGACAGCAACAGCACTGCATGGACTCTGAATAAGGTCATGCTGAGCTATACTATACAAAAAGTCCAAAGAGATTTTTCATAGTTTTCTGATTGTGTTTACCAACTGCAGCCAAGTGTCAACCCACCGTGACATGTCAGTGCAGTTTTACTCCTCCTCCTCTATAAGCTGTTCCACTAATACCTGTGATTTCAGTGAGACGAGTGAGAATGGACCTATGAAATCAGTTGTTCTGAGTATGTTTACACTTACATCTTTATGTCAAACATTTTGGATAAGCTCTGAAAAAGACCAGAGAAAAACTCTGATAAAATGGACATTCTTTAATAAACATGCTGTGTTTCAATAAAATTAGCGACACCCAACGTGAAAGTGGAAAGGAAAGTCACTGTTGAAGAGCTCACGTGAACTGTTGTCGACCAAAACAGTGGCTTCACACGTCCTCCTCTTTTCCAGTCACTTTCCCATACAGTATGTTCATTTTGTCTCAGATGTTTAGAATGAAAGTGTAAGATTCATACAAAAGTAGAACAGTAGACTCAACTTGAACTGCTTAATCAGCCAATCATGTGGGAGCAACTCAATGCATTTACCTATGTAGATTGCATGTACGTTCAAAATGAGCATTAGAATGGGAATAAAGAGAAATTTATTTATGGAAATGTCCATTGAGCATCAGATCTCTGAGGAAAAAACTGCCTTGTTGATACCAGAGCTGGGAGGAGAATGGCCAGACTGGTTCATAATGAAGAAGACGTAACTTTAAATAAGAAGGGCTACAACAGTAGAAGACCACACCTGGTGCCAGTGAGTGTAAATATTAAATTTCATTATGCCCTTAACAATTTGTAATGACAGTAATCAACGCAGTGCGTTCAAACAGTACATGAACCTTTGAACTTCATTCCCATACCTTTGTGTACAGAGGCTTAATGTGGGGAGGAAAATGGCAGCAGACACTACTGTGATGTGTCACTGTATCCATGACATGCCATGACCTTACTCAGGAAGTGTTTTACTAATGTGGATGGGAACATGAGTGTGCTTGTCAGGTTGTGTAAGAGAG
Organism: Brachirus orientalis; assembly: GCA_016785285.1. Taxonomy (NCBI): domain Eukaryota; kingdom Metazoa; phylum Chordata; class Actinopteri; order Pleuronectiformes; family Soleidae; genus Brachirus; species Brachirus orientalis. The sequence continues at coordinate 8,899,944 of JAFBJR010000121.1, forward strand.
CTGGGATGGAGCTCACAGACCAAGCAGAGGTGACGCTTCTAGTCACAGCACTCAGAGACTGGTGTGGTCTCAGCCTGACTCACTTTTCCACTCGCTGTTCACTTCAGGGTACACAGAAAAGTGACTAGAATGAGTCCTTGTTACTGAGGGACATAGAGGAATGAATCAGGAATGAATCAACTAATCAATGAGTCATTAAAGGAGATTGTTTTCTGCTTTAATGTTTCTCCTTCCTTTCGGTTCTTTTCGACCTGGGCCATATGTTTAAAAATTTGGGTGTATATGTGAATGGTGCTTCCAAAAGGTTTCATAATTGGTCTAGTAAATATCAGGCAGCATCTGCGAGAAGAGTCGCCATTGATGTAAAGAGTGGACCCTGCTAATGTCCAAAAGTAGCGATTATTATGTATCCAGGGATACGTTGGACACAACACAACACTGTGTCACCAAGTCAGAGGATTTTCCCCCCTCTAAACAATAGGGCTTTGAGTGACACCACTGCTCCGGTCATGGTGCCAGACTCTAACAATAACAATCCAAGTCATTTAATGGTGGAATCAAGCACTTTTTCGGCAGTAACTCGGATATAACTCTTGCAAGATTGCCCCATAGAGACTACACTGCAGCCAGTGCAGCCTGTCGTGGATGCCGCCCAGTATGATCTACTGGACCAATTACAGTATGAAACCTTTTGTAAGTACCATTCATATATACATACACATTTATAAACATAGGTCCCGGGTTAAAAAAATGGAATTCTCCTTTAGGGAGTACTTTCTAAATAACTATGAGCTTAGGAACTGAGCTGAAGCAAACTCTTGGATGAAAGGCACAGCATTTATTATAGCACTATTATCTACACTCCAATGATGACCTGAATGACTGAGAATCCTCACAGACCTCTGATCTGAAAAGCCACATACAGTAGACAACGATGAGTTGCTAAAGAACAGATGGATCATCTATTTTAATAAATCACAGGGTTGTTTCTAAAACAGGAAAATGTCACTTAATAATTGTAATTATCTGTAACATGTCATAATGATCAGTTTCTTTATTAGTGGTCAGTCATTTCAATATTATTGAAAAGGGACTTTTTTAAGGGACTTGTATGGAGAATGATTGTAGTAGAACAGCCAACAGGAGCTCTTACTCTGAAATGCCCTGTGATTGGTCAGTGTTTCCTATACTAGGACATATAGTATATTGCAGAGGCTGTAATGATTCACTGTGAATCATAAAAAAAACTAAGGAGGACCCCAAAAGGCAAAGACTAAAAAAAGATGGTTCAATGATTATTTATTTTACAAAAAGGCAAACTAAAAATAACCAGTCCATAAAACTACAACTCAAAGCGCTGAGCCTGGCACGCTCGCGAAATCGGAGCTCAGGAACAGGAACCTACAAAAAGGAGAATGAAAAGTCTGATCTGATCTGTGTCTCTGGGTAGAGCGATGTGGAGTTACCAGACTCGCGAAACATGACGCGCTGACAAGGAGGAACAGGAAATCCAGGTATAAGTAGGTTGATGCTGAAGAGATGATTGGAGACAGCTGTGGTGATTATGCTCCACGCCCAGCCATGCAGTCAGCCTCCTAAACAGAAAATGCAACAGAAATCACAAACTAGGGAGACAATGGAAGTTAACAAAATAAAACAGGAAATAAACAAAACCAAAAACTCCCCCAGCCAGGAAACCAAACGTGACAGAGGCTATATAAAAAACCCCAGAGGAGATGCAAACAAATAATTCTCTTTCAGATCACCTGATTTACATTATTCCAAAACATCCTGCACACTGTACTGATTATAGAATATAGTACAGATTATAGTAATAATGATTCCATCTCTGACATGAAGTTTTCGTCATTACATACCAAACATTTGGCAGTCTTTATGAAACTACTCCAGAGGTTTTGATCCAGTTGTTGTGACTCTCATACTTTTCTCTTTGCATGTGGAAGTTGCATTCACATCTGTAATGTCTAAAGGTTTATTGTGGATCAAACTGCCAACTATTGTAGCAGCTCTGGCTTTTTAGCACATGAAATGTTTGGCAACACATTTGCCAGCTGTGTGTGACTTCACTGACTGTGTTCAGGAAAGCTTGATTTACATGTACTGGGAGATGAATACTCCACAGCACTTAGAGGGTGAATTTGATGAGAGGGTGAATACTAATGGTTGTACTTGATTTGATGGTGCAGTTGGCAATCTAAATGCATTTCAGCTTCTAAAAGTGGTTGTTCTTAACAGGCTTTTAGTGATATATGCTAAAAATAATCTCTGTTTTATTGACAGTCACATATTTCTTTGTCTTTCAAAACACGTTGGTTCTTAATTAAATGTAGGTGGCTCCAGGCAAGTCACTGTTTTCACTGATTTCCCAACAGTTTGCCTTTTAGCTTAAGAAAGAAATTATTTTAAAGTGATTCTTTTACAAACATTTGAGCAAATGCACTCAACTGCTGAATTCATATGAAGGCTGAAGATTAGTGGTATCTATACATTTAGAAGGTAGTGTTTACATCAATCATTTTAAAGTGATTTTGTCTACAAATTTTTTAAGCTTGGCTTTTTTTTACTTTATAAATATTCACATCGTAATTTAAGTTTCACAAAGGTGCAAATTTGGAGCTAAAAAATAGCTGTAAGTAAGGAAGCACATTTTCATTAGACATTTAAGAAAGAGGGGGGGACTTCTGCTGGCTGTTTTTTTGAGCAGTGGAACAAATTACAACCCTTTTGGTGCAACAACTGCCTATGGTGCAAAGCAACCGTAAAAAAGGGAAAAGAGGAAACGTAATAAGTTGGCTGATCTGACGCGTTTTAAGCAAACATGTCTCTCCATGTTCATCAAATGAGAAGGGCTCTGGACCGAGATTGTCAATCCCAAAATGTTCACATGTAACAAACATCTGTTCAACACAAAAAAATGACCTTAAAATATTTGTGCTTACATACTTAGATCTAAACATCAAGTTCAGCCACTGAAACAGATTGAATACATCAAGCATGTGTGTGAGCTGCCAATGACGTAACACTGTACAAATGCTGGAAAAAGCTCACAAAGACCACAAACACAAATATAAATGCTTATAGTTCAGATGGCTGACACACAGGGGACTCAGCATAGCTTCAAGTTGTGCCTCATCATCATCGCCCACAGATCCCCCCACACATACTCTCCATTCCTGACACATGAAATATTGTCATTACACATTCCTCAGTTACAACTGACTTCCTACTACAACTAAAAGCTTGGAGAATTTTGTTCAAGGGATTGTAAAGACGATTAATTCCAACCCTTTTTCTCATTTGAGATGATGAGGTAACTACTAAACACATTTCTCTTTGGCCCAGTCTGGCATTTGTAATGGGCCACTGTTGAACCCGATAAGTGGGGGTCCTATATGAATATAATAGCTCAGCATGAGCTTCCATATGGTGGACATAGGGGGGATAGTGGGGACTAAGAGGGAGATCTGGGTGATCAGTCCAACATGTTTTTGCTGCTCTGTTTGTGCATAAGTGGCCTCTGCTTTTTTTTCCTTCTTCTTTCAAGAGCCACAGGTTGAGTCTTGCATAGTGGCCCTGAGACACTGCACTAGCCTTTTAGTCATGGCCTCTGGGCCGGTGAATGTGTCTCTGTGTCCCTCGTCCCCCTGCTGAGAGATTCCAGAGGCTTCTCTCTTGGCCTCTCAGGGCTCCTGGGTCACTCGTTTGTCATCATGACCTTCGACCCCTGTAGGCCAGTGTGCCGGGAGGAATGTCGGAGATGTTTACCTTCACTGAGACTGATGGTGTCCAGGTGGCTCTTTCTCTCTCCTTTTTTCTTTTCCCTTGGGTATGTTTTTTTCCATGAGCATTAGTCCCACCTCTCTGCTGTAGCCAGTCTGGGGAATAATGCAAAGGACAGAGCAGGAGTACTGATCATCATTTTGCTGTTTTGCCAATACTGTTCTTTATCATGAGGAGTTCATGGTCTCAAACACTAGTTGCAGTTTTTCTACAAAAGAAGAGTGTGCAATTTCCGTATATTATATTCCCCTTTAGAAAAAAAAGTGCATGACAAAACATGGCAGATTTGATTGGCCATGAGTGTGACTGACAACTGATATTGTCTAAGGATTCTTGGTTACATGTGACTGATTGCAAAATGTCAACATGGTCCTAGCTAAATCATGAATCTTGCTTTAAAACAGTTCATATTCCTATGGGTGACGTCACTGCCACTTGCAAACTTGGTTCCTACCAGTACAAGTGACCTATATGGAACCTAACATACTCTAGCACGTTGATACGGGGACTCCTTACATTTGTGTTCGAAAGTATCTCAATTGCCTTGACTGGAAAGTAATGAGAGAGAAAGAGAGAGAGAATTATATTGATTGGCCCTCTGTCTGGGTCCAGTCATCCAAAGCTCCACTTCCCAGAGTTTGTTAGCTATCAGACAGCCAGCCAAGCAGCGTGGCGAGACAGAGAAGGCATTCAGTAATAGGTAATGGACCCCCACTTTCAGCTCCCTCCCGCCTCCACTTCAACTTGGTGCCATCTATCACTCTAGCAATGGACCTTCCCAGTGGCTCCTTGCTGGGTCCTCATCTACTGGAAACTCTTGGAAAGTTTCCTGCCCTCCCCTGCCCCCCCAGCCCCCTCGGCCCCTCTAAAGAGCCCATTAAACAGTATTGTAATGCAAACAGTAAGTCCAAAGAGAGCGAGGGCCAGGTGTCGGGTGCGGAGGGGATGAGCGTCTAATGCAGCCATTATGAGTGGCGAGGAGGGTGGGTGGATTATCATAAAAGCGTCTCCGCTCCCTCTAATGTGGACATGTCTGATCAATACCAGACTCTAGGGAGGGGATGGAGGGATGGACGGATGAAGGATGAGAGGGAAGGGAGCAGTTTTATCAATACATGTACTGGCTTCATGCTCTGTCGCCACACCATGGGATGCACGGATAGTCACTGGGAGGGTACAGAATTTGAGGGGTGGTGGGAGTGGCACAAAGTTTTTTTTCACTATGAGTCATTTGACAATGAGAGGTTGAAACATATAACTTAAATTGGTAACACGCCCATCCCCACTCCCATTCTTTTAGCATTTAAAAGAATAATGTAAAATATACCATATATCACTTAATGGTTTGCAATGCACTATGATCCATTTACAATTGTTAAGGAATTATCTCTCTGTCTGTTCTCTCACTTTGTAAAATTTGATTTTGATACAGGAGTGTGAGCAGTTTAAAAACTTCAATTTCTTGTTCAGCTAATCAATATATTATAGTATTTTAATCCACTTATTATGTCTTATTGTGTTGTTTTTTAATGATTAACATACAGATAGAATAACAGAAATAGAAAAATAAACACATGCATGAAGACATGTTGTGTGTGTGTGTGTGTGTGTGTGTGTGTGCGTGCGTGTGTGTGTGTGTGTGAGGCTGCTGAGCTCTGTCCCACATGTCCATTGGATGGAACGATGTCCACCACCATCTCAGTGGCACTGTGAGCAGACAGACAGCTGGTTCCCATCACTTTTCTTCATACTGACCAGATGTCTTTCCAGAAACACAACCACTGTTTATCTTTGCCTGACCACATACATAAGCACAGGGTATTCTGTGAATAGACAATATGTGCTGATGGCCTCAAATGTAGGAAAAATATTTTAACTAGTTTTAACACAAAATGTTAACAAAAATCAGATTAAACTAACGCTGAAATAAAATATACAGCCAAGAAGAGCATCAGACCTGAATTAATTACTGCATGGTCCAGTGCAGCTTGGCCTTACAGTAGATCCACTTTGAATATCCTGTGTGTGTGTGCAGGTGTGCTAAAAATCTAGATATCACTAATGGTTTTTCATGTAATATTTGTTCAAACTCGATTTTTGAAAAAAGTGACAGCCCTAGGATGCACGTGGTATAATATATAATATTTCTACATTTACTGCAACAATCAATGAAAGAACAAAGTATACTGAAGGAAAGAATTTAATCATTAGAACTTATTGGTAAAATGGTATTAGTACTGGTAATGGTATAACAAATCACTCTGTCCAACTTAAGTCACGTCATCTTGTTTTTGTGTAAATCCAAAAAAGATTCAGTCATAAGAACTGTTTAATGCTGGTTAATGACTGCTGTTACATCACTGGTTTGGAATGGAAGCATGTAATCACGTATTTTCACTCAGTTTTTATATGAAGAGTGACAACACAATTGCAGCACAAGTTTCCAGAAAACTGCATCCCCTTCACTTTGCCCAGACATGGGGTTAGCATCAGTAACAACTAAGAAAGTGACATTGCTGGAATTTACTGTCCCCTGGGAAGACTAGATACCGGAGGCCAATGAGTGGAAAAGGGCAAAGTATGTGTAGCTGGTGGCAGAGTGCAGGAGAGCATGCTGTGGGCCAAATCAAGTGTCTTCACTAGACTCTCAATAAGACGAGTTCTGATTCTTCTTGAAGTGAAAGGCAGCAAAACAGAAGGGCCATAAAAAATGTGGCCTCACTGTAGCTGTGGACCCGGACACATGTTGGGGGAATGAGCAGCCCTGGCTGGGTGAGCTGGGCAACGGTGTTTGACGATTATAGACCGAAAACACCCTGTTTTCACTTTCATGAATGACAGAAGACTCCTCCACTCATCCATCCATTTGCCGTGTGCATCAGCAAACTGTGGTGGTTTTTGCATGTCAAAAGGGTGTCATTTTTCATGTCACGTGTTGTAAGCTTCTTCTTCATGAGGCACATTCTGGCTAGTTTGTTCATCTGGTTACAGTAGAAACATGGTGGCACAAGATCATATACGTCCAAAAGAACCACATTTTTGTTGTTGTTGATGTTTTTATTCTGTCTCTCTTTGGTTGTGTGAACAGAGACAATGTAATTATACTTATGTGCTGCCTCCTTCACCTGAAACAGGCTCTGTCAACCAAAACAGGCATTATTGAGGGAGCGCTGGTGTGAAGAGCGGCAGCGCCGGGACGGGTTTCTTCCATCAAATTGCTGAATACCTTTATTTACGAGCAGTAGAATTCAAACTTTTGTGGGCGCGTCTTTGTCAGTCGCACAACCTGTTAACACTTGTCTCACTGGACTAACCCAGTGTTGCTGCCGTGACATAAAACAAATCACTTCCTCTCAGTAGCACGGGAGATCACCAGATCAAAACGTAGTGAGATCTACAGAGAGAGGTGTGTAACTGATCAGCCTCATCAGCGCTGTGTGAACTCAGTTGACAATGCTCTGAATATAATGGTCATTTGTATATATTTAAAAGGTACACACTACAGATTCAAGCAGTGTTTCCTTTAAAATAGACATAGACAAACCTTGTTTGGCATTGCTCTCTTGTGTACCATTTGCTCCGATTTACGTTTACTTCTCTGTCCACTACACTTTGCTCAGTAACTGCAGAGAGACGAACATATTCATAGTAAGCACTCATATCCATGGTCTTGTGTTAACATTTGAAGTGCACTTGGTGCCTAGCTCTGCTTTCACTAATGCTGTTTTATATAAAAACCAATCTCTATGAAAGCCCCACACCTCCCACACATGTGACCAGTCCTGACCTCCCCTCTTGTTGCACACTGAAAGCGCTCTCTTCAAATTTTTTCTTGTTGCATTGTTTTCCATCTCCTTATAATCACACACACACACACACACACACACACACTGTTAAATAATTGGATCACATTCTGCATATCCATGGGCGGGAGTATACAAATGAGTTCTGTAATGTTGTAATAAGGCCTGTCATACACCAAAATTCATTATCTCAGATTCCCCTCCAGAGTACGAGTGTCTGCTCTGCCCCCTGTATGATTTACAGTGCAGTGAGATTATCTGCATTAAATAACAGTGGGGAATGGCAGGTGAATGATGGCATGGTGACTGGTACGGACAGTTTGCAGGGAGCGGGGAGGTAAATGCTCCTCTTCAGGCCTTTTGCACTGTCAGCTGCAGTGAGGAAAGGCAGGCCTTTAGGATACACTTCACGACACAGTTGGCATAAACACACACACAGAGCACGAGAGAGAGAGAGAGAGAGAGAGAGAGGAGATGATATGACTTCAAGCTGCTGCCACTGAAATCCTTTAGTTCAAAACTGTGTCAGCTATCACTGATACAGTGTTTGCTCAGTAACATGGGTCTCTTAGTCTCAGTAAATCTAGAACCATGGTTCTCAAACTGTGATACGCTTCCTCTGAAAAAGATCAGAAATACTGCACATACTGCACATGTATACCAATGTAGAGGTAAACGTCAGTTGCTTTGCATGGAGAATTACAAACAGCGTGTGTAGGTTTGAGCAGGAGAAAAAGCAGCAGCCTGTACAGCAAGTCTTCGCTTTCAGCTAAAATCCTGTGCCTGTAATCTAGTTACAGAAAGGCTTATAGAGGATCAATATAAACATTAATGCTATTGTTTCTCTATCACTGCAATTGGTTTTAATAACATAAGAACGAGTTTAAACAAACTTTTCTTTTTCAGCTTCTTGGTTTGTGAATGTAAATGGACAGGTTGTTTCTGACATTTTAAGTAGACCAGTACCTTCTGTCAACCTTACTTTAGGATGACTTTAGCACTGCTGGAGCATTGCATTAGCGTTGCTTCTACTGCCACAGTTAGACAATACTTTACTTATGGCTTTTTAAATGTGAATACATTCTGCTTTTCTTTGCTCCTCTATGACAGCAAAGTAATATCCTCTGTTTTTGAACAAAATAACATAATTAGCAACAGTGTAATTTTGAGGGATGGGAAGCATCAGTGAACACATTACACCATTTATGGACCAAACAACTCATCACTTAATCAAAAATGAACCCGAATGAACCCAGAGTGATAAAAAAAAATATTGTTACTTTCAGCCCTAATTGTAAGATCAGGTATTTTAATTTGAAAATAAATACAATGTTTAAAAACAAAACATTTTACTGATATATTGTATACCAAAATAAACTATTGGTGAAAAATACATCAATTAAAAAAGTATCATGTTACTGTGTACAGAAATGTTAAAATAAAAGTATAATGCTCTTTGACTGTGCAGAAATGAAATTTGTAGGAGACAAGGATGAGGTGACACATCAATTGATAAATGAAGGTCCTGTCAGACAGATGTCTCATTAAACATACTGTATAATGATACATTGTCAAAATGAATGCGTGCAAGAGCTATATTTTGTCAAATAAACAAAGTGTAGAAAAAGAAAAGTGTGTATTTCACTCCCAGAGCTGCTCATCTGCTCAAGTACTCAAGCCCCTTTCGCTCTCCCCTGCAGGAAGGCTAATGACAGACATGTAAGTAGGCAGCGTGACCTGTTCTGCAGCACATGGAGTTTATTTCCTGGGGGTGCAAATATGTCTGCAGTACTGCAGCCCAGAGAGCAGCAATCTGACAAGCAGTGCAGACCTAATCCAGGCCAGGTCTGGGGCAGTGTTTGGTATGCATCCCTTAGGTATGGAATAAATACAAGGCTGGTAAGCAGATCTGCTCCTTTTGGGCAACTGCAAGAGAGTGGAGGGCTTTCCAACCTTGTGTTACATGCCTTGACGGGATGTCTCTTATCCATATGTGTAACCTCAAAACATTCTGGGCTTTTCACAAATAAGAACAGCTTTGATCTCCGGTGGAAAGTAATGCAGTTTAGATGTCCAACTTCAAGGGCCATTTGCTGCATTTTTACCAGTTAGCAAGGCTGCTTGGCAAATTTCTGAATGTCAAGTCAAGGGGTGTTCGTAGCCCAGAGGTTAGAGAATCAACTTTATGATGGAGGGTTGTCAGGTTGAGTTCTTCACTGGGAGAATGTGGGCGTGGAAAGCAGATAAATAACAGTCTTCCTTCCCTACAGCACTTCAGTTCAGTTGAGCTACCACTGAGCAAGGCATCAACACCCCTAACTGCTTTAAAAAAAAGGTATAGGAAAATGAGATTATCCAATCTGTTCAGTTGCGTGAATCTTTTGGGTAAAGTGTATTTCTTGGGAGGAAAAAGAGTAAAGTTCACTCTAAACTTTTTCATGTAGTGTGTCTCCACCAGGAACCCCCATACACACCCACCCCCACCCCTCTCCGCCTCTTTCCTCCCCTAAGCTGCCACTGCTAGAGCAGACCAGGTGTACCTGTTCCAACTTGCTGAGTAATTTGTGGATTAGTCAATGCTTCTAATGGCGAAAATCATCAGAGCTTTCTTTCTGTCAGAGAAAAGAAGAGGGAGGAAAGACAAGAAAATCAGCAGAAAAGGAAGTGTAAAGGATCTGAAGTAGCTCAGCTATCCATGCCATCAGCTGAGTACTTGCACCTTTGTACTAACCATGAGAAATACTTTGATCATATAAAATCACAGCCCCCTTTCCCCGATCATCAATGTTTCAGTTATGTCACTGCCTGAGAAGCCCTTCTGTATGTGTTTTACAGTTACATTTGCTTGTAACTAACTGTGTTACGAAAAAAACTACCAGCTCTATAGAAATAAGCCCAAAAGAAGCAGCATCTCCAAAGTGCCTTCCACAACAGCACAGAGTGGGGCCACTTGATTTTACAAAGCAACACAAACCTCTTTTTTTTTCTTCTGTTAAGCATCTATTATATACGCACAAATAATTTTCATTGAAGACATACAATAGACGTGTACAAACAGCATGCATCCGTCAGAATGTGCCTTAACCTTTTCGAATAAGACAAGTGCTTATAGAGCATCTTTTGATACTTGGTTTCAATGTTGGTGAAATTCTCCAAGTGTGTGTTTCAGGTCGGCCACGGTTCAGGGGATTTGCACAAATCAATTGGTGATGACTACGTGTCAGTACATTAGTACAATCACTAGTTTAAGGTCTTCTTCAGTGGAACATGATATCAATTCTCCAAATCATGTTCCCATTTAGAGTAAAATAGATGATAAAATACACACACATATGAGTGGACATGAGTGCGGCTGACAGCTGGTATTGGTCAATAGGTGCCTGGTTGCAGGTGATGGCTATAAATTTCAAGTCGCACATGGAACTGATTAAATCACTTTTCTTGAGGCTTTAGAACAAGTGTTTGAATTCTTATGGGTGACATCACAGCTGGTTGTCACTTGTTTTCAACAAATCCAACTGGTCAGTAATATTCCTAATAAACATATGCCATGTATTTCAGTTTTTGATGACAAAAAAATATCATTATGTTAGACATATAAAATTATTGAGCAACCCTATTACAATATAAATCATATTAACGGTGCACAGTATTTTTCATAATCAAATGAGAAGTTCTGTAGTTACCGCAACACCTCATGTGTGATGATGTGAACACTCTTCTCTCTGTGTGACATGAAGGTAAATGGTGTTGTGTTCTGGGCATTTCAGACGCACGCCTACTGTGCCGTGTAGCTCAGTCCTGTGGAGTACACCTGGTTCTGGGTCGGCTCATGTTCTCATCACAAACAAAAATGCTCTGGAGGTGAAGCCAGACCAAGACCAACTCCCCTAATGCAGGGGTTCCCTTAATGTTGGGGGGTCAGGGATCCCACAGGGGAGAAAATATTTCAAGGACCACATCATAATTCTAACACTGATTAAGCATTTGCATACTGCCATTTGTACATGATGCAGAGTCATATGGAATGCAATATGGTCGGCTTCCATTTCCCTGTAGGTTGTCCAATCAAACATGGTTGCAGTATCCTCAACAGTAATTGTAGCCGTAGCTGTGTTTTAAACAGATTGAAGAGCTGGTTCCATGTCTTTGAAATGCAAGTGCTTCAGTCTCACTTCAAATATAACAGTTAGACATACCAGAAGTCCGAATATGTCCTTACCCATTGTCCTCACTGATAAAGCATCATTTTATATTTTATTGTTAGTTCTTTTGCAGACTCCCCAGCTAAGATTTGTGGACTCCACCCCTTGGGAACCACTGCTCTAAAGGCTCCCAATGCAGATGTTTTGATCAACACCTGAGGGGGTTACAGTTTACACCTGCTTCAAGGTAGGGCTGGGTGATATATTGAATATACTTGCTATATCGTGGCATTGGCCATGTGAGATGTATTCATTCTTTATATTGCAACCATTGCCTACAAACTGTCACATGAACATAATTATTAAGTTGTTTGAATGCAGTTCTCTTTTGAGCCTCACATCTCTCTCTCCTCATGCACCTCATAGCTCACTGCTCGCTCCCCTTGCCAGGCTGACACAGAGTCATAGTACTGTTGAACCAACCATCCCACTAATTCTAGGTAGTGATGAATTTGTGACCTTTTTTTAAAAAAATGAATCTCATCCTGCTGACTAATAGTACAGATCTGTTGTTTTTGAAACCATATGTCTCACCACACTGTCACTTAGATAATGTCTTACCCATAGATCTCTGAGCTAAATTCAATAGCAGCAGGATCAAAACCCTCAACTTGTCTCCTCGACCTCATTCCCACAACAGAGTTCAAGGAAGTTTTACAGTTAATTAACAAATCCATATTGTATCAAATAAATCTCTCTCTACTTACAGGCTATGTACCACACTCTTTTAAAGTTGCTGTAATTAATTCCCTACTCAAAAAATCCCACCCCTGACCCAGATGTTCTGACTAATTATCTTCTGATATGTAACCTCTGGTTTATCTTTAAAATCTTTGAAAAAGCTGTAGCAAAGCAATTATGTGATTATCTGCTCAGCAACGACTTGTTTGAGGACTTTCAGTCAGGGGTTAGAAAACATCACAGTGCAGAAACAGCACTATTGAAAGTCACAAATTACCTTCTGTTGGCCTCAGACAATGGCCTTGTGTCTATACTGGTTCTATTAGACCTGAATGCTGGATTCAACACTGTTGACCAGGGTTTTGAACCAGAATTTTTCCAATTGGTTCATTATGAACAGAAGCAGTATGTGTTACCGTTTCTGGTTTTCGGTTCCACGAACCAAAAAACATATTGTTCCCGAACCGGTTAATAACGTTCCATGTTAGCTTTGGGACATAAATAGGTAGGTAGCTTTAGGACATATTAAATTGGCTATTAAAGCTATTAGTCTATTCAAATCAGGCTGATGAACATTCTCTCTCTCTCCTGTCTGAATGTGTGCGTGTGTGTGGCTGTGATTTTTCCTCCCTCGTCTTCATTATTTATTTCTTCACGTCATGCTTGATGTACATAGGAGGGCTTGTGTCGTAATTCGCATCTGAAAATGACAGGAAGTGAACCTCAACAGATCATTGTAAACAGAAAAAAATCAAGAACGAAAAAAAAAGAAACAGTATTAACCGGTTACTATTATTCTAAATAAATGATTCTGTTCCAGAAGATTAAAAAATATAAAGTTTCTGGTTTCATTTTTATTCCTAGGAAAATACCAAAAGTTTTGGGTTTTTGTTTTCGTTCCACAAACTGGTTTGAAGCCTTGCTGTTGACCATAACTTTTACTTACAGAGGTTGGATGTTACTGGTATCAAAGGAACTGCACTAAAGTGGTTGAAATGAATGAATGAATATTCTTTACATACTGGAGTTAATCATGGAGTTCCACAAGATTTGGTTCTTGGACCAATTTTTTTTTACCTTATACATGCTTCCCCTAGGTAGCATTATTACAAAACACAAGCTAAATTTCCACTGTTTCTAATGTCCTTGGCCCTAAACACCTTAGAGAAGCTATACCTGAGCATTTAGTCACCCTGGACGGCATTACCATGGCCTCCAGTTCTACTGTAAAGAACCTTGGACCCAAATTTGTCATTCGACTCACACATACAGCAAGTCTGTAAGTCAGCCTACTTCCACCTGCGCAACATAACAAAAATCAGAAACATCCTGTCATTAAAGGATGCTGAAAAGCTTGTTCATGCTTTTGTTACATCTAGACTAGATTACTGTAACTCATTATCAGGATGCTCAAATAAGTCTCTAAAGAGTGATGTGCTCTAAGGAGAGCACATCACTCCAGTGCTGAGCTCTTTACACTGGCTCCCTGTTCTAGAATAGAATTTAAAATCCTCCTCCTCACATATAAAGCACTCAGAGATCAGGCCCATCCTATCTAAAAGACATAATTATTCCTTACCACCCAAATAGACCACTGCGTTCAGAAAATGGAGGCCTGCTCGTGGTTCCCAGATCTAAGAGTAGAATGGGAGGCAGAGCTCTCAGCCACCAAGCTCCTCTCCTGTGGAACCAGCTCCCACTGTGGGTCCAGGAGGCAGACACTGTCCCTACATTTACAGTTCAACTTAAGACTTTCCTCTTTAATGAAGCTTATAGTTAGGGCTGGTTCAAGTCAACTCTGAACCACTGCTCAGTTATGCTGCCATAGGACTAGACTGCTGGAAGAACAGCCATTATGCACTGAGAACACTCTCTCTTTATCTCTCTCTCTCCCTCCATTTTCTTCTCAGCACTCATACTTTTATCATGACAATAACACTGTTTTCTCTCCCTCCCCTTAGTTTGCTTCCTCCCTCTCTCTCTTTGTTCTTATTTCACAGATATCCCTGATTCCAGAGCTTCAACACCACAGCTCAAATATTATAACTATAACATTAGCATATATTATATAGCTACTCATTACTGCTAAGGTTAATTATCCTCATCCACCCTTCACCAATGGCTTGTCCTCACATGAGGAGCAGGAACCAACCCCAGATGGTGACAGCACATGTCACACACTGAACGAGATGATGATGATAATTGTTATTAATGTTACTGATTCTTGAATCATCCTGGTCTCTGTCTTCTTTTTATTTTTTTTCTCTCTGTAATACTTGATGTTTTGTTTATAATCTGCTGAACTTGTTTCTGTACATGTGACACCTCCTGCACATCTGTCTGTCCTGACAGAGGGATCCTCGCTCAATGTGAGGGTCTAAGGATAGAGGGTGTGACTTATTGTCCAGACTGTAAAGCCCTTCAAAGCAAATTTTGTTTATGGCTATATAAATAGAATTGACTTGAAAATGATCTGTTGTTGAAAATACAATCAATCATACAATCGATTGTTGTTGATGGCACTTTTATTTAGTTTTAGGCTATTTGTTTGATTATTGAGAACTACTGCACATTAGGAAGGCCTACCATGTAATTATTTATTTTCATTCTTTGAGAGTGTGTAGGTTAAGCTGGTTCAAAATAAATAGTTTGCTGCATTTAACTTGAGTGTGATTTTCCCATTTTTGCAGGCAAATATTAATACTGACAATACATAAATAATCACACTAACTGTTCAGAGATCACAAATATTCACCAGTAAGCCCCAGCATCAAGGCCAGGTCATGGATTTCTGCAAAATCAGGAAAAAAAAATCACAAATGCTGCTTAAAAACAGAATAAATTACTTTAAGATTGGATATATAACATGGTAATTTTACCAATATTACCAAAATAATTAGTTCCAATTCAATTGGTGCCAAATGTAAAGTGTAACGGAAAGTGCAAGTGAGAGAGCAGCACAGTGGAGCTCGGGTTTGAGTGAGTATGCTCTGAGCTCTACCTCAACCTGACAGGTTGTCTGCTTTTTTTGTATCTGAGCCTGATGCAGATAATGTTAGCTGCACGGACTTTCCCTGACATGTTCATGACCGTGCATTTACAGTGTCAAGTTCAAAATCTCGTCTGTGAAGCAGTTGAATTAACTTCTGAGCATTTGTGTTCTTTGTGTTTTCAATAATCCTCCATCCTGTTTGCAGCTGTCGCTTGCTTCACTTGCACAATTTCGCTGTTTCCTCTGCCTGTCTTGACATAAAACAAATCACTTCCTCTGTGCTGTCACCGGGAGACATGAGAGCTAAACTCCACTATACTGAGAAACACACAGAGAGTTGTGTGGAGATTATTGGCACAATCAGCATTGCATGAACTCATTTGACAATGATGTCGCAGACATTTGTTTTTTGTATTTAAAAGTTATGCACTACATTTTTTTGAGCCCCCCCCCCCCAAAGGTAATGGTGATTTGTTTTCTTTCTTTTTTTTCCTTGTAATGTGTGAAGTCCCACTCTTCCAGAGAAACACACAACACAGACACTGACACATTCCTGACGGCACAAGGCATAACTTGTTATGGAGACTGTTCACAGGACTGTGTTAAGGTGAATCCAGGCACACACACACTGGGCTGTGTGTGTGCATGTATGTGTGAGGGGCAGCGTTGATTTAGGGCATTACTCAGACAGAGGGAGAGAGAGAGAGAGAGAGAGAAGGAGATAGAGGGGAAAAGAGGGAGAGTCTCCCCTGACTGCATTAGGAGAGCCTCCAGCCTTTGTGATTCCTTTTGATCAAATCTCTGTGAAAGATGAGTGTCATGCCCTCTTCCAGCCAGCTGTGAGGGGACTGCCCTGTGACTCTGAGGGGGTAGACGTTTGTGTGTAAAAGGGTGTGCACACCTCTGTGTGTGCATGTGAGTAAGTGAGTGATTGTGTGTGTGGTGTGTGCTCAGGATCAGGACAGGGAGGGAGCAGGCAGCTCCTGAGGTGAGAATGCCGAGTGGGAGGATCTCATTCCAATCCCCTGTGCCCAGTTTCAACACACACACACACACACAAGCACACACACACACACTTAACATCTTGAGTAGTTTAGAGCCAGTCCACAACAACATGAGAGGAGAGAAAGCAGAGGATGTGTGTGTGTGTGTGTGTGTGTGTGTAAGGAGAGTAAAAGCACAGTGACTTGGTGGCTCAGTGTGTCTGTGTGTGTATGAGAGAGAGAGAGAGAGAGAGAGAGAGAGAGAGAGAGAGAGTGCATGTGTGTGTCTGTGCAGCTGAAGGAGACGCTGCTGGGTGTGATGGCTCTTTTGCTTTAGTACTTGTGCAGACAGGACAGTTGGAGACAGTTGTTTTGTGGGACTCGCAGGGAATGGCAAACTCCACAGTATCCTTGGAAACATCCGACTAAATGATCATGGCTGAGGTAGGGGAGACACCGCTTTTTTCCTCTTTCCTGCTTTTCCCTGTCGGCTCTGGCTCTATCTCGTCTTTCACACACGCTGCCTATAAACATGATGAGAACATGTTTAACAAAGACTAAGTGGAAGGAGTTTATGTTGAGTGCAGTGACAGTCAGGAACAGTGCAGACTTTTATTCTAAAGTGTGATAAATCAATAAATAAATGATATGGACTTTACTTTTACGGCAGTTTATCAATACTGGTTGTATGATACGTCACATGATACTACACAGTAATACAAAAGCCACACTCTTACAATTTTTTAAACTAACCTTACTTTTGCATGTTTGTGTGATTGTTATTTTTAAAACACTTTTCATTTCTTAGGAAAAGTGGTCCTAAAGTTATTCAGTGTGAAATGCAAACACAAGCAGCTCTGCAGTGACTGTGTCAAGTTTGAATGAAAGTAAAAGGCATTTTCTTCAAAGTGTATGTGAACATGATAATTCAGAACCTTTGATGCTAGCATTTGGTAAATAACCATTTTTTAAAAATGAATTCTGTAAATGAACAGAATTGATCCAATCTCACGTCACATTTCCTGTAGCTCATACCTGAATTAAATTCTTATGTGACTGATGATGAAGGGACAATGTGTGCGTCTTTGCCCCAGTCATTGTGGCCAGAGATCTTCCACACATGCCTTCCAAAAATTCAACATAGGTCCAGTAAAGGACAGTGTCCTAACTACATGCAACTCACTGATGATTTTTTGTTTGTTTGTTTTCTATTTCATCCCCTCTTCATAAACTGTAATCTATGTGTAAACAACACGCATCCTACAATACAATAAGTTCCTGAGAGACGAGTGTGAAAAAGTGAGAAAAATACCTGGGCCTTCAGTGAGTCATCTGTCCCTCTGACTTTTAGGACTGAACAATTTAGTGAAAATATTTAGTTGTGATTTTTCTGATCAGTATCAATATTACTGAAACCATTAACAGATAAGTTAAAAACATGGGTCAGATAAGATGCATAAGCTGGATTTGCTAATTCCATTGTATCAGATTGCAATTACAGTTTGGAAACTGCTGTCTGTCCCTCTCGTTGTGAAGAAGAACAACCTGCTCTCCTGTAGCCTCGTGTCTGCAGCCTGTAGGAATGCAATTTAACAGGAGCCTAATGTTTTGTTGCAGCCATAATGTAACAATTAGCTGAGCTGCGTGTGTGATGGTAGTGACGGTAGGTAAAGCAGTCGCTCCATGTCTGCCTGTGTGTGTGTGTGTGTGTGTGGGTAACACTGTTGCGCAGACAGAGGAGAAACAATTGTGGATGATTTCTTTCTTGTCAGAGCAGCGTGCAGCATCCAAACAGGCGTTTGACTTCCACATCATGTGATGAGAAAAGATTTAATGAGTGAATGAAGCCCATGAGGACAGAGACACTGTCTGACACGTGAAGGTAATTGTTGGTGCTGTGGGATTATGAATCTTTTTCTATTTTTATCAAATAAATTTACAATTTTCATGTTTCAGTCAGTAAAAAAATATATATTTCTAATTAGTCATTTTTCACCACATTCTTAAATTCATATAAATCTGAGACATTTGCTTGTTCTGAATGGCAGTCATCACCCTCTCTAGTAGTAGAGGGTTATTGTCATTGTTAAAACAAAAAAAAAAATACTGAATTCACCTGCACTTCAGTAGCAATGTGGACATTTTTGTCACAATAAATAAACAAAGCAGTTACTTGACTAATAGAAGACAGCATGTCAAGAAGTACTAGATACTGCACACATTTAAAAGTACCTGACGTGCTCCAGTTAATTAATGTAATAGTAAATACTAAAAAATAGTAAAATTACTAGATATAAACTAGTACTAAAAGAAAATAATAAATTGTTTTGTTATTAAGAAAAGAACTAATACAATTCAAATAAAATTACTTAGTCTCACATCCAGACTTGTCACCTAAGGCCCAGTTTGTGTTATGTTTATTTATTTATTTATTGGTATACATTATTTTATCAGTAATTATATTAAAAGAGGTGTTTTCAGACATGCAGGTCCCACTTATACATCACCAAGAGTGAATTCAGCATCATATTCACTCTTTATTGGGTTTTTATCTTACAAATATGAAATAAAATCATTATTCATAGAATCTATTCAAATCTACCTATATGTAATTATTGCATTAGCTGTGTCATAACTCTGCCATGCAGATGAGGTGTGTATTTCCTTATACACTTTATGATCCTGGAACAGCCCTTTCAAATTTTCCAGTGGATGAGAGACCATTACTCTATGAATCCAATACAAGGCAGCGATTTACAATTGTGTGTGTGTGTGTGTGTGTGTGTGTGCACCGAATGGTCCTCTATGTCGCTCTTGTAACAAAATCATGTCCCGTCTCCTGCTGCACCTCATCCTCTTTTCTTTCCTCTTTCTATCAAAACACCATTCTGTGGGTGCCTCTCAGCTGCAGGGCCCCTGGGGCCACACACGCACACGCACACACACACGCACACACACACACACAGGTTAATGGTGAGTCCTTAACCTAAATAACCATAGTTCAAGTCTTAGCCCTAACCTTGAACAGTTTTTTAGAAATTAGGTTCTGCCTCATTAGGACCAGGTTTTGGTCTCCATGAGGACTACTAGTCCTGAATAGGTCAGTATTTATGCCAGACAAAAAGGCCCCAAAGAGTGAGCAAATTCAAGTACACACGCGCGCACACACACAAACAGGCCTTGAGCCCCTGATCATCTTTAGAGAATGCACTGTAACGTTGCACTTGTGTGTGTGTGCGTGCGTGCGTGCGTGTGCGTGTGTCAGTGGCAGTGGCGACTGTAGCCCGATAACCTCGTCAGCTTCATTAGGTTCATGATGGTCCATCCATGAGAGGATGGGAGGGTGTGCGTTTGTCTGCTCCAGCCTTTTACCCCCTCCAGCGTCTCCTTGAGCTGTGATCAACCACTCCTGGGCCCAACTCTTTGAAAACCCCCCAACACACACACGCACACACGCACACACACACAGAGAGAGAGAGAGACACACACAGCAGTCGCCCCTTGCTTCAGCTCAGCGCTGCCACCAAAAGGCTTGTGAGGATTTGTCAGCCAGATGTGACAAGATTGTCAGGAGGGAAGGTGAGGGAAGAGGGAGATCTGATATTAATCAGAGCATAGCTGGGAGCCAAACTCTCTCAGACTAAGTGTAGTAACATGTTCCCCTCATTTACTCCCACTCTGAGCCAAACACTCCCTCTGAGTTCATAACGGGGGAGCAGCATACACCGGGAAGCCAACCAAACTTTGGCTCGTCTCTCTTTCCCTCCACCTTCCTCCTCCTCCTCCTCCTCACACAAGCTCATCTCTTTGTCTTTTAAGGGTTTTTTTTTCTGCCAACCATTTTTCTCATGGATCTTCAGGTAAAGACTTTGCTACCTTTTTGGTGTCTCCTTTAGTGTTGTGCGTTTGGGTGTGTGTGGCTGTGTGTTTGACTGACTGCTGGATGAGTTTGAAATAATGAGTTTTTCACGCTGTCTTAGGGCTGTATGGACTCTTAATAGGCTCAAACACAGCCTGTCACTACTTGCACTTGCCCGGGCTTCTCCTGGGTTTGTCTTCTCCTTTTTAGGTTCAGCGCCACGTTAAAGGAATGCTTCTGGGTTTTTGTTTCCTTTTTTTTTTTTTAATTTAAAAGAACTACACCTGGCATGTAGCGTACTCTAAAGGACACTTCTAAATAACACCCAGGCTGCATCTTAGTGAGTGAAAGAAAAGGCAAATATTTCATGTGAAACTTAATGTATTAATTTCAGACAATATCAGAAGTGAGTGGTTTTTATCTGTGGTATTAAATCATAAGACGAGCTAGGATCACGGCACATGCTTTCCAACCTCACTTCAAATAACACTTGTCGTCAATTAAGATTTTACTACCTCGCTGTCACATAAACAACTTGGTCTTCAGTGTGATTTATTCATGTGGCTGCTGGTACCATGCACACACAGACACGACGCACACACAGGCTGTGGTCAGTGGTGGCAGGGTCAGGTGCTGCAACACTGCTGCTGCTGCTGCTGCTGCTGCTGCTGCTGTTGAGGTGATGTTATTGGCGGACGTGTGCATTATTAGCGGGGAATGCGAGCGGTACCAGGAGCAATGTCCTCCCACTAAATTCCTCTGTCTTTTCTGTGTGTTCTGGCTGCAGGAATCCAATATTTATTCCTTCACTGTCAGTGTGTATGAATTCTTCTTTGCCCTTGCCACAGTAGTTTCTGCTGCATTTTTAACTTATGTTTGACCTTTAATTTCTAATTGTAAAATAATATTGAACCAGAATCGATCTGCTGTTGTTTTAAGGGATGCAAATTATAATTATTGTTATAAAAGAAAAATCAAATTAAATTAAATTGTACAATGTTGACCAGTGTATTCCAAACCACCATAAGGGAGCAAAATAAAAATAATATATTTATATTTATTTGGTAAATAATCATTGTATTGCTCTTGTTGTATTGCTCTCACTTGTTTTTTTTTAATTATTTGTGTTGCCCTTAAAAAGCCAGAGAATTTCCCAGGATGCAAGTGGCAGTTTGTTATTAAACGTGTGAGTTTTAAAAATGATATTGTATAAAACTATCAACGTCAATATAAAATATCAGAGCAACTTTATATGAAGAGCATGCTTAAATTGGCATCCTTAAAAAGTTTATACAATGTATTTTTTTATTTATTATGTATTTATTTTTTTTCTTTCGTGGTTATTGAATAATTTACTGACGTTTAATCAGTCAGTCCTACATTATTATTGAATCAGTTTTAGTCTTTTTTTTGGCTGTGACGAGAATCAACACTAGCCACACTGGATATTCATTAGTCCCCCTCATTATTGTCTCGCAACAGTTTTTTTAAGCATTGGTACATTATTTATGAATCATTAATAAATGTATTAGTTAGAACTAATTAAGCCAACATAAAGAGTGCCTCGGTAAAAACTTTCACCATGTGATTTATACAAACATGCAGGGAAACTGACGTATTTCAAGTCACTGAATCATATGACCAGGGATAAGAGTGTCTTAAAGAGTAGAAATAATAATAATTACTACAGATGATAGCAGTGATAATACAAATCTGAAATATCTTCCCTGTGTGAAAACCATTTATTGCAGAAACCACAGCTGCTTTTTGGAAAGTCAGCTGTTTCCAGCAAAATATGTTTGAACTTGAACAAAAATGTAAGTGGTGATAATGTGTACCACGCACTTAAGTGATCATTTTTATTTTGCTGACAGAAAACTCTCACTTTTTTCCCCTTCTTTCTCCTTGTGCCATAATTGTCTTGTTAACTGATTAATGGCTGATAGTAAAATCCCCTCTCTCCTGGCCATCATGCTCTCCCTCTTCCTCAGAATTGCTGAGAGATAACTCTGTTGTTACTCACTCTTTGGCACCCGCACCGCTTGTTTCCCCCATTGAGTGCCAGTTAGTGTGGGGCTGCTGTTAATTGATTAGCTTTCCACTGCATTAGGCCAACAAGTCTCTGTCCATGTCTGAACCGTCGCTGTCCAAGCAGCTGTTCATTTCTGCGCAGTCTCTAAAACGCCATGACTGCTCACGACAAATGCCAAGATTTTCATTTAAGAGCCAGAAAAGGACAATTTCATTGTGTGTGAGTGAGATTTGGAGATGCGTTTCCACTCTTTGACCAGAAAATTACTTTATTTCAGTTTTTTCTGAGTCTTATGTTGCACAATAAGTTTTATGTGTACATTGCATCACTGCCTACATAAAAATGTTTAAGCCGTTAGTTGACATAATGTAATGAAACCCTGGAATCATGCATTCCAGCGTGTGGCCTTCTACTCCCGCCTCGACCACATCCCCATAACACACACTCATCTATGCAATATTTTTAATCCCATATGTGTTTAATCCTGTGTTTGAGTTTCTATTTTTATATTTCCTTGAGTTTAATTGTGCTTTACTTAAATGTCTCTTTTGCTTTATATTCTGTGCTGCTGTGACAGCAAATGTCACTGTGCGGAAATAAATAAAGGATTATTTTATCTATAGAAAGGGTTTAACTGTAACCTATAAAGTCATTTCCAACACAAACATAATTTCTTTCCTTTTGTGTTCTTTTTTAATTGTTTAGACATATTTTAAGTTGTTAGATGGTAAAGCACATCACATTATAGTATTGTAGTTCTTAAGCACAGATTGATACTGAATGATACAGTATATCTGTATGCAATTCAATTAAAATAAAATAAAGGACAAGTCAAAATTTGCCTCAGTGGACTGTATAGCAATATGCTCTGTCCTTATATGCAACAAGTCCAAAGACAAATTTAACAGGGAAAAAAACATTTTCTTTAACTGATTAGATGTTTGTCAGACCCTAATGAAGTGTGTTTGTATGGAGTATTGACACATGAAGCTGACCCTGCATCAAAAAACAAGCTTGAAATATGAACTTGTCCTCACCGAACACATGATTGGCAGTGGCGGACACTGTTCTATGTCACTGTTAAAAAGCTCTTTCTGACTGTAATATTAAGTTGGTGTCATTTAGTAAAACCAAAGTCCATTGAGAAAATCATTGATTTTACATAGCAGCAGACAGGAGTGGTTGATCCACTGCTGCCTCCATCAGTAAGCTTTAGTGTGTCATTTTGTGACTTTGGAGTTTAAAATCCTTCCAGATGTGACACAAAGTCACCAAACAAAGCAGCAGAAGAACACTATAGCTCCTTGAGCTAAAGACACAGATTTTCACTATGGATTTTGATGCTGCAAAATAAGTGGTTCACTTTTTCCTTCTTTCAACTACAGTGTATTTCACTAAACATCCTGACAGAATAGTAATTCACTAGCTTGCTTGAAGACTGAAAATTGACATTACAGAGCAGATAAATGAATTTAAAAAGGTGGACATGTTGTTGAACCTTTGTAAAGTGCTTGGCTGTACACAGACACACTCTTCGTGAAGTGAAGTCTTGTGGATTTTACTGTCAGTTGACTTTGATGACTACAGTTGGAGCAGCTGAAAATTTGACATGTTCTTCCTGATATCGCTGACAATGTTGTTAAGAAGTCATGCCAAACAGAGCCAAACACAGACAGGCTAACAGAGCACTGTTCATTCACTCTTCACTGTTCGGAAGCTTGCATTCAAACTGCAGGGAGACGGCACTGCAGTCATAGCATCTTGCTTACCTTGCATCTCTGGATTCGTCAGTATAATAACTCGTGCCTACACTTCACCTCGCACTTTTTCCCCCCCCTCTCTCTCTCTAACCTGCTGTCACAGCCTCCGTTCATCCTGCACAGCCTGCCCCTGTCAGTGCACGCTCTCAATTAAGTTGTCTTTAACAGCAACAAATAGACACTGAGGAGCAGGTGGCAAAATCAAGGCATACACAAGCAGTCTGAATATGTGAAATTCACAATAAAGGGAAAAATGCTTAAGATTTGCAAAAAAAAGTAGTGCTGCCAATGAGATACACAAAGAGAAACTGTGCAGTGCAGGTTCGTGATGTCAGGAGGACAGGTGGTTGGTGAGAAAGTCTTTTATCCTCATGATAATGATGGACAAGTTGTGAAGAGCATTTAATTACGCCTTCTACTTTTTCAAAGTCCTTCTTTTGTTGAGTTTGCTCAGTTGCCTTGTGTGAACTTCTCATCACATAACCTCGGTACACCTACAGACAGTGAGCCTAAAGTATTTTTGTTCTACCTTTTCTTTTTTGTCAGACGACTGTGTTCAAGGTCAAGAGTAAACTTCCAGATGAAAGATGCTCGGTGCATATCAAAGTGCCATGCTCTTACATGATTCAACTTCAAAAGAGAGTTCAGTATAGTTGTTTAAGGTACCGACACATAGTCAGTGGTGTGCAAAAAACTGTCACAAAAACATACTGATAAAATCAGCAGCAGATCAACAACTCCTGTGTGTTGTATTGTATAAACCACTGATTTTATCTTTGAACCTTGGATAAGTAAGGGGTTTACAAGGTGACAGATATTTAATATTCCTGTTGGAAACGGCTCTCAAAGGGTGAGATAATGCAGCATTGTCAGTCTGAGTTATCCTGCATCACTCCAAGATGAAAATAAACAAGGCAAGCACTTTCTTTTGATACTCGGACCATAGAAGTGTGTTAACTAGTCCTGGGCTGCTGCTATTATCATTACAAAGCTCCTAAATCATTTGGTAAAGGTTCTCATCTCTTAGGAGACATGGCTGTTTTTTTTTTCTTTTTTCTCTAGTAACAACAATCCTACAGCTGCGTCAATGATAATCCACTGTCTTTGTTGATGTTTTTTTTTTTTCTTCAGTAGCATCTGTCATCTCATCAGCACCCAGCTTTTGGTTGCTTAATAGCAAGGGGTTTAACGGAAATGCAACCTCACATGCATCTTGGTTTTTCAACTGTTTTTAAACTCTCTATGTGAATGGCCCCTTATGCAGTAGAAAAGATGTTTTTTTTTTGTTTTTTTGTGCCCAAGGTTTTAAGCTTGAGCACAAATCGGTAATTTTGTACGTGTCCTTCGCACAATAAAGAGGGACACTGTCATCATTTTATCATTTATAATACTGAAGTATGTTTGTTGCACTATCATTACAAATAACAGTATGATTTATTTTCCATCTTTTGGATTAAACAACCACTGACTTTATCATTTGGAATTTTTTCACAAAATATATCCCACCCAAATCTAATCAGAGGGGGTGTAGAAGGAGGGAGTTGATTTGCATTAAAACAATGTTAAACTGTACATGACTGAAATAAAGAATGCAATGTTGTATTAGCGTTATAGTGTTGGCTTCAAAAACACTGCCCAGCCGCATCATTTGGTGCAATTAGACTTCCTGTCATTGATTTAACTGATGTGTGCAAACAGCCGCATGAGAGAGAGACAGAGGGACAGAGAGAGAGAGAGAGAGAGAGAGAGAGAGAGAGAGAGAGAGAGAGCGATGTAGCGCTGGCCTTCATTGCCATATCTCTTCTTCTACTTCCCAAACTGAAATGGCAGCTGATGCATTGAATTTCCATATTTGAAATACAGCGTATGTATGTCCATATGAGGGACATGTGACGTAAGGTAATGTAAAATCATATATGACATAATATTATACTGTAACACATTTCTGTGCGGATTCCTCTTGTTGTTCTTCTTCTCCTTCTCTTAAACCACTAATTAAGATAAATGGTCAGGAGTAGACTGTATATTGGAATGTATATGTGTGTTTTCATGCCACAGTGCGAACTGCAGCAGGAGCGTGTCTGTATCTACAGTGGGATGGGATTAGTCTAATTGGCTGTGTTGTTTGTTGGTTATCTGTGATGATGGCATTACGTTGTCGAGTTCACCTCACAACAGTCCAAAAGAGGCAGAGCTGCCCGGATCAGACATAGAACTCAACAGGGAGGGCGACAGCAGCATCTCTAGACAATCATGCCTGGGGGAACAGGTTTGTTCATAGGAGGTGTTAGTGAAATTTGAGATATGGTTTCAGGCTAATAAACAAAATTACCATGTGTGTTACTGAATATTTAGTAGGGATGGGAATCGGTATCAGTCAGTATCGGTATCAGTTCAACACTGGCCAAAATCACTGGATTGTATATCAGACAGATACAAATGAAAATTCTAGTTCAATCAAAAAATCCTATATACTCAATATGCACAGACTGTAAAAATGTAAATAAAAATCAACAAACAGATTTTAGCTGAGTCATGTTTGGGTTGTCTATTTCTTCTATTTGGGAGAACAATATTTGTTGCACAGTTGGAGAATAAGCTCCTCCCTCCTGCTGCAAAGGACTGAAGGCCAGATCTATGGCACACCATGTTTCAAGGCCAGGTAGTTGCCACCACCTTCATGTTTGGTCAGTTTATCCATCCTAATGATGAGAGGTTATTGTAAGGTGAAAATAATGGGATGCCAGACCTCAAGGACAAGCTCAGCCTCGAGCAAAGAATCAAGTGAATGAGTAAATGAGGAGGAGGAGGCCCCCTACCCGTCCACCCACCCACACTTTTTCTCCTTCTCCGCCTATGGAGAGAGAGACGGAGCTCCAGCGAGGAGCTACGCATGCCGCTCATGTATACTAAAACCCCACTGATCATGCATTATAGATGCAGAGGGAGAGAGGTGCCGTAGCACAACCACTCCAAGGTTTTCAGCATGTAGCGCTAACAACATTGGCTTTGATCATAAATCTGATGACGCTTTTCCCTTCGTTCCTGGTGTGTGAATGATTTTTTTTTTTTTTTTTTGTTGTCCATAAGCAGATGAAGAAAGGAAGCGGGGTCAGTTTCATAGGTTCAGTGCTCTGGATTCAGTGCCAAGTCAGCAGCTACCCAGAAAACCAAACAGATTACTCTTGTTGACTCCTCACTTCAAGTCTCCAATGCACTTTTCTGTATGTTTGTCCTGAAAAGAAAAAAGAACATTAGCCAATACTGTGGTCTGTGGTTGTGTGTGTGTGTACCCGGTATTCCTTATGTTGCGAGGACCTAAAACTGTTTACACAGTCACATTATGGGGACTTGTCTTCCTTATGGGGACAAAAATCACATCCCCATAATGTAAATGACTCCATTTTAAGGTGAAGACATGTTTTAAAGTTAGGCTGAGGTTAGGGTTAGGTTAAAGTTAGGGTTAGGGCACTAGTAATTATGGTTAAGGTTAGAGTAAGTCTCCAGGAAATGAATGCAATTTCCTCTGAAGTCATGGAAACCAGTGTGTGTGTGTGTGCGTGTGTGTGTACTCACACATATAAACAGGGCAACGGATGATGCACAGAGGAAAAATGTCTAATGTGCTCTTTCTATTTTTCTTTCTTTTCTGTGAACTTGACAGCAATACATTTTTCCTGTGTAATATAAGAAGAGCCACAACCACACAAACACACACTCAAATACACCTTGACAGCACAGTCGAAAGGATGAGATATCATTTTTTTTTAAGCCTTTATGCTCAATCACACTACTTTTAAATGTGCTGAGTAATGAAAATTGGACAGATAATGTCGCACAGTTGCAGACCTTTCACTGTAATATTTTGCTGGACAGTGTGAATGAAATAAACACTGTCTTCATGTAGACAATTCAGCAAACGTGAACCAGAATATATTCTGACTATCATTTCAATCAAACAACTATTATTATCACAGAGAAAGTAGTCCACATTCAGGATGACACAGTGTTATCAGATTTAAAATCTTTATATTAATTGAGAGCTATGGGACACAGTCATTATGCCACAATCAAAATTTCTCAGCCACTCATAGGTCCTTTATAAAAAAAAGTGCAGTAATACATGGTGTCTTAATGCAGTTTTAAAATTATAACTTGGGGTGTACGCACAAAAAGTGACCATAATTTAAATTTGGTTTTATAAGCAGCAGTTGGCTTCATGCTTACATCTGCCAGCACTAAATGTGCACAACACAGTGTGAGTGTGTTCTGTCTCTGTATAAGAAAATCTATATTCAGTATAGTTAGTGTGATATTGGACACTTGTGACAATAAAGGCTGTGAGTGGCTATCATACTGTGTCACATGGGAAGGTGTCTGTCCTTCGAAATAAAGAAAATAAAGACATTTTTGACTTTTTCCCCATGTGTGAATCCACTCTGGGGGTCACAGATTTTTGTTTTAAATTTCAAAAAAAACGCACTGTGAATTTAAAGCGAGAACTGAGTGCTGCATTATTTCTGTAAAATGATTCATTTTCTTCTTCACCTTTTTTTTTTACAGGCTATCTGCTGCACTCTGGTGAACTGTAACTGTGACAGCTTCAAGCCTGGGAAGCTGAAGAGACGGCAGTGTGATAACTGCAAGCATGGCTGGGTTGCGCACGGTAAGATCTAAATGTAAAGATCTTAGAGCTGAGTGGAGTTCTGCTTGTGCTGAACTCAGGCTTCGTGTACTGAAAGGCAGGAAGCATTTTTGAAGAATAGATGGAAAACTGTGATCCACACAAGCATAATCTCTTATCCTAATACAAGTGAGCGTGACTTTGACACCCAAACTTGCTGCCATGGTTGCAGGTGCATGTCACAGTCATCACTAGAATATATTGAACATTACACCTTTTTTCGTCTTCCACCTGCATGTGTCATTGAAGTATTTTGGTTGAGTCATGATGACAACTATGTTGTCTGTGAGAGCTACACACCTCTCACTTTAATACCTATCATGTTTTTGCTACCTTAGAATGAGCCGCAAAACTTTTGGTTAGATTCAACTATCATGCAGGCCCATCTCTTTCTCAAAACATTAAAAAATATCATCCTTGCTGTTACTGCAGTCCCTCCAATACAGTATGTCACCATGGAGCACTAATGTAGTGTTGTCATAGCTGTCTGGTGATTGCTCAGACTATCCAGTTTACCTTACCACTTCTTCTATGCCCTCTTCCTATCACACACTTTCCAAAACCCACATTCTATTGTTTTTCTTTGTCATGTCCTCTCTTTATGTGAGTACAGGGATTGCAGAGTTCCAGGTCATCTAATCTAGTCACTTTTGTGTGTAACTTCTAGCCCTGAGTAAGCTCAAGGTGCATCACATGTACCAGAGCAGCCAGGTGGAGATCGTGCACTCCAACGTGGTCTTTGACATCTGCAGTCTGATGCTGTACGGCACCCAAGCCATCCCCATTCGCCTCAAGATCCTCTTGGACCGTCTTTTCTCTGTCCTCAAGCAGGAGGAGGTCATCCAGATCCTCAACGCCCTTGACTGGACACTGCAGGACTACATACGAGGATATGTGCTCCAGGTGAAGAGCGCCTTTATACTAATATGCTGTAATTATGTTCAGGCCAACAACCTTTTTCTGTAGCTGCAAATGCTACATGCAAGTGCTACATTCCAGAGACACTGTTTTGTGATCAAGATACATTATGTGAAAATGAACAACTTTGGACACAGACCTGGATGTCTGTTTTCTCTCCACTCTACCCAACTAGGCTTACAAACTGCTCCAGCATGATTGTATGAGGTACATATAGATACCTGCACCAAAACATGGCAAAAGAGAGGCATGGCTGCTCTGACTGAAAACGTGGCTGACAGTAGGAACACAAACAAAGATATTCTTTACAAAACAGCTTATGTTTCCAATATCCTAACTATAAATTTGCCACTTCATATTGTCAGTTTGGACTGTTTGACTGAAATGTCACACACCAAAGTCCATCAGAAAATCCGTACTTTAACTGGTTGTTGAACCACTGCTGTGTCACTCAGTAAATTTATATTTGTTATTTTGTGACTTAAAAGTTTTAAATTGTTTATTTGGGTTAACCTTAGTGACACAAATTTACCAGATGAAACAGAAGCAAACCAGTAGCTTCTGTGTCCCCGTAATATGATGAATTTCTCTATGGACTTTGCTGTTTAACACCTTTGGTTTGCAGATGGACCTTTTAACAATGAGACAATGCAGAGTATGTGTGCTTACAATATCCGAGACCTAGACTACATTTTGTTAGGTGAGCCTTTTGTTAAGTTAAGCTGAAATCTGTTTTTCTTGTGTCCCCACTGACAGCCATGTTTTCACTAAAAGCGATCATCCCCGTCTCCTGCTGGTTCACAGTGCGGGGGGACAGTAGGGGGCAAATTCAGCTCAGTCAGAGGTTACTGTGTATAAGCATCTCATATAGCCACACTTCAAAAGACGTGAACTATCACTTTAACGTATACATACAGTATAACATCGGTCTCAGTCTTCTCCTATCTTGTAAACAAAGCAGACTCCTTCCCACAATGCTGAACTATTCATTTATCTATTAAAACAATGCCATAAAAGTGTTTCATTTTGTTTCTCTCAGGTTGGAAAATCCAACAGTCTAGAGGTCATCATGGGAACATAGATCACATTTAATATTAGTGTGTAAGAGTATATGATGGAAACAACAGAAGGAATTTCTGAGGAAGGTGAGGGAGACACAGTCAGATGAAAAGTCAGGAAGTACTGAAGAGTGTGGGGATCTGATGCATCATGGACTCACTTGGTTTCCTGCTGGCATGACATGCTTATTACAGTGGTGAATCCATCTTGAGGTGGTCTTCAAACTATTCTGGGTACATTTGTAAACATTATGTCTTTTGCCCCAGATTTCATCTCAAACCGCAGCCAAGCCAGCTGAGGCACAGGCTGCTGGCACTATGTCAGCGTGAGCTCTCACTTCAATTTGTTCATCATCAAGTATTCAAGTTGGACTACGTTTAATTCATGTTAGCTCAACTAATGGCAAACGTAGAGTCAGAATCCTCGACAGGCGCCCAATGAATGCTCTGTGATGAAATATTAATCACGGTTATGGCATGAAGCCTCTGCTCACTTTCAAAGACATCTGTACTCACATGTGATTGCTGCTGGTTTAAGGAGGAGAGGACCCGCTTGATCAATGTGCAGTGCTTTCTGATCACCCCTCCCTGACTTATGTGTGACTATATGTGTGGCATGCTCATGCACTTTTTTATTTTTGCATGCCTTCTGGAGTTTGTATTCTCACAAAGGTGTATGAGTGTGTGTTCTCTTTCTATTTCCGTTGATACAAAATGGGTAAACCCACTTGATTTAAATGAAGAGAAATGACCTGCGAGATGAAACGCCAAGTGTCTGTATAATGAGGGTTCTCAGGGTTCTGCACTGCCTCCTTATATTAACACTCCATCTGATTCCTGCTTTGCCAGCCACTGATATGGGGTGTGTCATCCAACCTACACTCTGAATATGTATGAACAACCCAGCAGACACTTATAATGCTAATGATGAAATTGCTCTCTCGTCTTTCTTCTTTTCCCCCTTTCTCTCTCTCCTCCTCAACCGACTTCATACCCTTGCCCTCTCCTCTTCCCTATACCATATTGCTGCTTCCTTTCATCCCACCCTGTCTGTAGGATGTAGCGGGGAAGGTGCTAGACCGGTGGGCCATCATGACGTTTGAGGAGGAGATAGCCACGCTACAGCAGTTTCTTCGTTTTGGTGAGACTAAGTCTATAGTAGAGCTGATGGCTCTGCAGGACAAGGAGGGACAGGCAGTGTTGGTCCCCAGTACACGCACCAACTCAGATATCCGCACTTTCATTGAGCACAACACCCCCCGCACTGTTGCCAACCTCTCTACATCAAGAGTCGATAAGTTAAGTGGCAACAGCATGCACCACTTTGAGAACTTCATCAATAGCATGGCCTTTATGCTACCATTTCAGCTGTTAGGTTCTGTTCCTGCACCATTTCTTGGCTCACCAACTGGAACACTGCAGCAGCAGCACCACCAGCAGCACCAGCAGCACCAGCAGCAATGCTGTGCGACAGTGGAGCAGCAAAGTCAAAGACGAGATGATCGCGAGCAGGATGGTCTGAGAAGAGACAGCCCCCTCTCTCTTTCAAGACCTCCAGAGAGCAGCCTGCTATGCTCCAGCTCTGTCTCTTTCACTGCTGATTTAGACAGATGTGATGACAAGCCAATGGACACCCTCTCCACAACCACAAAGATTGAGGCAGAGGATTTCTCCACTAGTGATAACTGCTCGGATGGACCCTCCACACCATGTACACCCTCCATGAGTTCTGACGTTACACAGATGTCACCCGAGGGCAAACTTCGCTCCTTTGACAGGAATGGGAGCGGTGGTGGAGGGGTCTCAGGTGGTGGTGCTGGAAGTTCTTTGAAGAAGGGTCGTGTGTTTTGCAATGCCTGTGAGAAGACTTTCTATGACAAAGGCACTCTGAAAATCCACTACAATGCAGTGCACCTAAAGATTAAGCACAAGTGTACAATTGAGGGCTGCAACATGGTGTTCAGTTCGCTCCGCAGTAGAAATCGCCACAGTGCCAACCCAAACCCACGGCTACACATGCCCATGAACCGCAACAACAGGGACAAAGACCTGCGGGGCAGCCTGTCTGGTGATGAAAACTCTCAAGGAGAGAAGAGGTCAGATTATGGAACCCCAATACCTGTGTGTTCTGCAGAAAGCCATAAATCAGTGTCTAGCGACATGGTGAGCCACATTGATGCTGGTTCTAAGCTCCACAGTAGCTCATTCCCCAGTATGGGCCAGAGTGGCATCCTCTTTCCCAATTTGAAAACAGTACAGCCAGTCCTGCCTTTCTACCGCAGCCTCGTAACTCCAGCAGAGCTTGCCAACACCCCAGGAACATTACCCTCACTTCCTCTGTTGTCCTCCTCTGTACCTGTCAAACCTGTCTCAGCCCCTGAACCCTGCATGACAGACCCAATACCAAAGAAAAAGTCACGGAAGTCAAGCATGCCCATTAAAATAGAGAAGGAGGAAGTAGAAAGAATTGAGCAAATAGATAAGGGGAGCAGTTCTGAGGATGATGCTCCTTTACAGGGCAGGGACAAAGATGAGTATGACAGTGGCCGAGCAGAAGGGCGCATGTATACCAGACCAGATGGGGAGGAAAAGGAGGTGATGGGGGCTTACAATGCCAAAGAGGAGCAGGACAGCCCCAACCCCAAGCATGTGTTAGATCAAACCATAGATAGAAAAATGATAGAGAAGAATGGCAAAGATGATGGACCAAGGCAAAATGAAACAGAGGTAATCACTCGTTCACCTTCCCCCTTTGAAAGCAGACTAGTGGAGAACCACTGTGACAATCGCTTACTCTGTCAGGAACCTAATGGCAATGAAGAAAGGTTAGAGAGGGAGCATGCAAATTCACTGCATGCAGCAGACAAGCTTTATGACCTGAAGTGGGATGAGGGAGGGCACAGGCTGACTAACGGGGCCACTCTCCAGCTGTTAGATTGTGACAAGGAGGAATCTGATGGATGTGTCAACCACTACAGTGACTCAGGTTTGTCCCACCTCGAACCCAATGCTGACCTACCACACCACTGTGAAATCTGCAGTAAGACCTTTAAAGACCCCTACAGCGTCAAGATGCACTACCAAAATGTTCACCTAAAGGAGATGCACATGTGCACAGTGGACGGCTGCAACGCTGCCTTCCCCTCCCGCAGGAGCCGAGACAGGTGAGAGGCAGTCACAACTTGAAGGTTTCACAAATACTGACTGATGTACTGTCAACCATTTTACAGTTTCTGAAGAGAAATGTACATAACCCAACTCATTTTAGTTCATTCACTTGACAGGTTTGTTGTGGGATCTATTGTATTTAAACCAGTATAGCCTCAGACCACTTCTCAGCTTTCTGACCTGAAACATGGCAGGGAGGAGGAATTTAAATCAGCTTATCTAGTTTGATTAGCATGGAAACAGGAGACTCTTGGTCCTTCAAGCATGGCAGTGTTTTAGTGTAGCTACGAGAAGGAATGTAAATTTTACCCATAGCCTTACAGGACCAGACCGTGCAGATGTCTTCAACACAGCCAAAAGATTCCACGCACAGACAAAATGGACGGTCTTCACATGTGTGAACAAGTCACTAAAACAAACAAAAGCTAGAGCACAGACACATTTTGTATAGGTTTTGGGGATAATCTAGAGATCAGAGATACAAACATAGAGCTCCGATTGAGTGAGTGGATTTGGCACATTTGGCTTGTGAATGGTACAGTAAGCAGAATTTATTTTGTGTTTTTGACCAATAATTCCATAATAGGCTTTTACATAATGTAAATCAAGTTATCTCTGAGAGAGCAGCACTCCTGTTTATGACCTCTGAATATGTGATCCATCATTGGAGATGTTGAGCATCCATCGGGTACTTCCTATTGGCTGTTCCCCTTTTGCAAATGCTGCCTAAGCTGCAAAGAAACCTGAAAAAGGAATGAGTAAAAAAGAGAGACAGACAATAAATGCAATGAAATTCATGTCAACATTAGCAGGGAGATGAATGAAGTGTATGAAGCAAGTCTGTCTGTCTGTGCTCATCTGATGAGATGAACCTGGAGATTTTCTAGTGACCCAGGTTATCAGCTGAATCAGTTTCTTTACATTTGTTGAGAGTGTCTTTAAAATTAATGAGTCTTTTTTTTTTTCTCCAGCAGGAGACATGTGTCACTATATTAACAGGTTTTCATGCACATGCTGTATGTTCTTATTTTACAGACACAGTGCAAATTTAAACCTGCACCACAAGCTACTGACCAAAGAATCATTCAGCCCTGCCAGCACACTCTACTTACCCTTACCCCACTGTAGAGACAGAGACTCTGTTGGTCTGGACTACAGCCAGGAACAGCGCGATAGAGACCTGCCCCATCGAGACCCAACCAGTCACACCTCAGTCATCTTTAGAGGACACAACCGCATGGGTCTGGTCTTTCCCATGAGCAAAATGTCTGCTGCAGCAGACAATGCATGGTCCTTAGGGGAGACAGAGGGTTTAGGGGTAGGAGCTGGAGAAGGTGGTGGAAGTGGGGTGGATGGGGCAGTCCTGGACCTGAGTACCTCTTCCTCTGTCCCACCTCGTGGCAACGGCAGTGCACAATCTTCCTGGGACTCAGATGGGGCCGGCAGTGAGGAAGGGGAAGGTGTTGAAGAGGGTGAGGAGGTGCTTCCCATGGAGGACAGTGATGAAAGCTGTGATGGTATCAGTATAAGACGGTCTGGGGGTGAAGAGTTACCACTTGGGAGTGAGAGGACCCTTGGCAGTGTTGTGGGAGGGCAAGTCGGGGTTCAGGGAAGTGGGGGTGGATCCCCGAAAACCTGCCACATCTGCCAAAAGGTCTACAGCAACAAAGGCACATTCAGAGCCCATTACAAGACTGTGCATCTACGACTGCTTCACAAGTGTAAAGTTCCTGGCTGTGATACTTCCTTTTCTTCTGTGAGAAGCAGAAACAGGCACAGCCAAAACCCAAACCTCCACAGGAACCTAGCAGTTAGTTCAGGTGCCACATTGGACCAGGAGTAGGGGTTTGAGGTGATGGCAACAGGACTAATTTTCTTTGTTCGATTCGTCTTGTTGTTGTTGTTGTTGTTGTTGTTTTCTTTTTGGGCTCGTAAAAGGCTCATTAATTAGCACTTTTAAAAGTCCATACTAGTCTGTTGTGATGTTTTGTGAAAACAGAGAAAATAAAGAAAGTACAGTCAGGATTTCATTCACAGCAAATGCAGTCCTCTTTTGGAACAATCAGTTTATTCTCCAAAACAACAATTGATTAAGAATTACATGCATCTGTTTGTGTTTACATATCACCATAGTGTATAAAGAACAATTGAAAGATAAATTAATTTTCTGTGTACTGTATTACTGATTTCTCTGTGTTGTTTTTGCCTTACAGCCCGGTTTAGTCCCTTAGAAAACATATTTTAGTGTGCCGTCTACGTGAGAGTTGAGTCATGAAACTGTATCATGAGAGTGATTTTGCTCTGGTGTTTTCATTGTCAGATGTCCACATTGTCCCTGTGAACCTTTCATTGTGCATAGACCAAACACAGTTGTGAAGTGACTTCTGCACCTGACGTTTTGTTTAACTGGACAATGGTCTTTGTTAAAAAGCTAGACTGTGTTGTGAACTTGACCAATAAGTTGTTGTATGGTGTTGATCTGACCCGTCTTTCCTGTTCTGTTTGTTGCATACTGCTAATGTTACGAACCAAAGATTTTTTCAGCCTACAGGTGTTTATAGAACCCCCCGTCATATTGTGTGAGGGGAATGCAGTATTAAAGGGGTCCAGCCAGTCTCCTCTCATTGACTTTGATTAACAGCAGTATTCATGGGCTCTGTTAAATAAAATGTAAGATAAAATGAAATCCACATACAAAAAAACCCAAACAACTGACTGATCAGGGTGAAAGAAATGAGGAAACCGAGATTTCTGTTTTAGTAGAGAAGATTTCCTTGTGGGACCAGACTTGATTAAGGCATTGCTCTTGTATTGTCATTGTGGTTTCTTACAGTTTCCTGTCTGACTGGACAAACAGCAGGAATTCATGCTGTGTACTGAGACAAAAGCATGTGAATAAGTCAGACACTGAGAAAAAATAACAGGAAGGATGGAAAAGAAAAATGCAATTTTTGATAATGGCCTCACACGGGATCACACCCTATAAAGAAATGGTGAACATAATGTTTATTAACCTGTATATTCTGTGAATAGAGTAATTTGTTATTTGAAAGAAACCAAAAATATACTGTATAAAACAGGTAAAGTTCACCATTGATATTATATGTATTTCCTTCTTGTTTTGTTAAAAAAAATGAATGAAAGAAAACATTGTGTTGTACCGGTATGCTTATTTCACCATGGTTTACTGTTCTGTTTTAACTCTGAATTTTGCATTATTTCTGTTTTCATTCTGCATTTAAATGCAGTGAGCCAGAATTTAGATCCTGTTTGTTCATTGTTTGGATTTTTTTTTTTTTTTTTTTTTTTTTAAAAAAAAAGCAAAAAAGCAGCACATACTGATAGGTGTTCATGTTTTCTTTGATTTAATGTTACAATATTCATTCCAGTTAAATAAAAAGCCATATGTTTGCAAGTCTTATTCTATTTAATCGTGTGCCCTTTGAAAAGAAGTGCACCTGTTTTGTATAAATATATGTATATAAATATACATTTTACTATATAAAAATATAAGTCTGATTATGGCCACATGGTTGGTGCAGTGGTTAGCACTCTTGCCTTTGCAGCAAAAAGACCCGGGTTTGGGACCTGGTCAGAACAAGGGCCTTTCTGCATGGAGTTTACATGTTCTCCCTTTGTGTGTGTGGATTTTCTCCAGGTTCTCCAGTTTCCTCCCACAGTCCAAAAACATGCAGATTTGGGGATTAGGCCAATTGGACACTAAATTGCCCGTAAGTGTGAATGTGAGAGTGAATGGTTGTCTGTCTCTATGTGGCCCTGTGATGGACTGGCGACCTGTCCAGGGTGTACCCCACCTCTCTCCCTATGTTAGCTGGGATTAGGCACTAGTGCCCCCATGACCCTCATGTGGAGGATAAAGCACCAGAAGATGAGTAAGTCTAATATTAATGTTCCCCAGATGTTAATAACATTATTGAATATGATAAATTATGATAAATAACACAATTCTACAAAACTAAACTGAATGACATATAGCCTCAGGACTAACTTCATTAATGTCTCGTAAAACTGAAATTTAGGCAGATCAACACTATGCAAGAAAAACTTGAAAAGATCAATTATTCATTCGAATGTCATTTTGGCCTTGTGAAAAACAAAACATACACCTGCTTAAGTGTACAATTGTTCACAAATACATTCCACACTTAAGCCCGCCATTGCATTTCTCACTGTACCAAAGTACATGGAAAAAATCTGTATTTTAACTTGTTGGGAGACTGGACCTACTGGTCTACGACTTTATTATTAGGAAAGTTTGTGTGACTTATGTGACTTAGGTTAATCTGAATAATAGATTGGTAAACCCCAAGTCACAAAGAACATATATGCTCTTATTCCTGGAAGTAACCATGGATGAACAACTTTTGTGTGCAGCGATGTAAAATGGCAGATTTTCTGTATGACGTTGAGGCAGGGAGTGAGCAATTTACAAAGCAGAAACTTCAGTAGCCAGTCAAGAAAAAGGCTGCGTAAAATAGATAAATAAAAATAGATGTATACTAATTATAAATAAAACTAAAATAGATGTGATAGATGTAGTAATAAAATAGATGTACACATACATGTATCCTTATTATCCCCAAGATAAAGTGGCTGGAGAAAACGCAAACATATTCTGAAAATGTTGTAAAATTAAGCTGGTGTTAGATTAAGTCTTTATTTAGGTCTAAAATAGGTGTTTCCACTGTGACCCCACTGGTGGCCATGTTTTCTGTGAGGGTAAGCATCCTCGTCTCAGGATGTGAACTTGTAAAAGCTGCAATGAAAACATATTTCCCACAAATTCCAAAAGGCATTTCCCCATTTCCAGCACAAACAAATCACAGACAGACTTAGAACTGAAGACACCAGATGGCTCACTAAACAGGACTAGTTTTCTTACATCAATGTGTTCCTCATGGGCAGAGGAGGGGTGTGGTCCTCAGAATGACGGGGCTCGGGTCGGCCGCACCTTGACCCCCTTCACTGCTGAAGACAAGCAAATACACAATGTAGCTAAAAACACACAAACTAAGGTAGATGGACAGATAGACAAACAAAAAGTGTTAAAGATAAATAAACATAATTATCAAACATAAATTAAATGTCCAAAAAACTCACCTCCTGTAACTTTTGAGTCAAACACATGTACCTAAATAGTCACACAACCAGGTTAAAAATAATATAATATTAGTATAATATTATATTATAATAATATTATATAATAATATAATAAAATATAATATAAGTAATATTTTACCCCATATGGGTTCATTTTGATTTTGTTTTATTTAATCGTTTCATTTGCAGTTGTTATTGCTTTCAACTCATATTTAAAATAATAATGCTAGGAGTCTACAGATATTTCAGATTTTTATGTACAAATGTGCATTAGTGATGAAAATAAAATAATCCAACTTGTTTAACAGTGAGATATCAGTGGAAAAAATATCTTCAAATACACAAATAAGTGGATTGAAATTAATT
This sequence comes from Brachirus orientalis, assembly GCA_016785285.1. Classification (NCBI taxonomy): domain Eukaryota; kingdom Metazoa; phylum Chordata; class Actinopteri; order Pleuronectiformes; family Soleidae; genus Brachirus; species Brachirus orientalis. The sequence goes on from JAFBJR010000121.1 coordinate 8,939,375, forward strand.
TCCAAGAGCAATATATGGTAAATGCACACACGGACAGAGGACGTGTTTCACTGAAGTGGAAAACACCCAGGCAGGAATACTTAGTTGCAACTTGATTTACAATGTTTTGATTCTGTCAGCACAGTAAAATGAAAGACATTGTGATGGTATTCACATTTAACAGTTATTAAAATTTGCATCGCCTCAAACCAGCATACACTATATGACTTGTAAAAAGCTCCCAACGTTACTGAAGAGGTGAATTAATCACTGTGATGCCACTGTGCAAAGTTAAAGGGCATGAGTGGAAATGGAGCAGGGACAGTAGAAGTACCGTCGGGCCCACATTGATAAAGCGCGGAGGACAAATCTGTTACACAACGTGCCAAAGTATTGCACTGAAAGCCTTGCATAACTCAACAATCCAACCCACCCATCACATTTACTGTACATTAACAAGCTTGCAAAGCTGTTCCTCATCACTTAGGAACTGAAAAACCAGGTTCTGACAAGTGGCCCCCATCCTTTCTCTGACACGTTGTAGAAATCTAGTACCACTCACTGAAGGCACAGTGGATTATTTCAGTCCCTTCTGTGTGTTTTATGTAGGCGACAACATTCAGCAGAGAACCTGGTTGATCTGTAGAGGTGGTGCACTTGCTCAGCTTCCTCCACAGAGCTTCATCCGTACCTAGAACGACTTGCATCTTTGGGGCTATTTTTGGAGCATGGATCTTGCCCTGCAAAAAAGTTACTGAAATAAACTTGCAGTGTTTAGGACAGATTAGGACAGGTTAAGAAAAGAGGAAAAAGTAAACTGTGAAGTTATTTCCATGAAACTTAACTCAGCTGCTGCACAGTGTGTACTGTAAAGATCATTAGACTGACACTAACTAATATTTTAAGTGACTTTTTTATTTTCTTTACTTGTAGAATATTTAAAGACCATAAATACTGCTACCTTAAATGTATACAAATTAGAGTCACTTTCTGCTTAAAGAGTCACAATGATTTGTGAATATTTAAAACCCAATATAACCAACAGTTTTACAATTCGCAGTCAGCTGAGCTTGTGTTAATAAAGAAATAGTGCTGTGTCCGTCATAAAGCAATGTACCTGTTTTCCCAGGTCTCACTGAGTGCAGTGTAAACATTATCATGAAAGACAGAAGCAAAGGTCAAAGGTAAGAAAAACACTGGAAAAACAATGTAATTAATTGCTTATATTCAATTATTAAGTGGGATGTAAATTAGAAGTAAAAGACATAATTGTCATGTTTTGTGAAAGTACATCAGAAAGAGCCTGAAAGCACCGGGGAAGCAGTGGCTACGTGTGAGAATTCCAAACAGTGAAACTGAGCCTTCTGAACAACAGGACGGCTGGTCCCGCCACATGTTCCAGAGAGAGGGGTCTTTCTGGGGCACTGACACCGGATCCCACCTCCAGGTCCTGGGATGGGGATGAGGGCCAGCTAAGGGGAGTGTGCAAGGGTAAGACGGGGGGGATGGTGGTTGTGGTGGTGGGAGGTGGACAGAATAGATTGTCCATGGGGCCTTGGGAAGCTGAAGAATATGAGGGGGTATCACCATCCAGCACAGCAAGCCAGATGGACAGCAGATGACTTTTGTTCTTCCAAATACTCTGCAGGCAGAGGGAGGAAGAGGACGTGGAGAAGAGTAAACGCAGAGGGAATTAGGGAGGGAGAAAGGAAACATGCTTAAGTGAAAGTTCCACTGTTACAAAGGGGAGTTTTCTCACTTTATGAACTATAAATTAAATTATGTCCTCCCTGAAATTAAAAAAGCTCCCAGTATTCATATTCTCAACATACTGTATATTTTAAGTTACTAACTTGTAGCTGATTCTCACGGACAACAAAAATTGTCATCTGACTAATAATAACCTGGTGCATTGGAACCAATAACATACAGTAAAGCCTTCGTTCAGCTGTGTACATAAATTAAAACCTAATAATGCTTCAGCTTCACCCCAGTCTCCGTACCATCGCAGGATTCACAGCTGCAGCCAGTCTGCCCCCTGCTGGAGGAAGTTAGACCTGCCACGGTACTCAAATCTGCTCCTCTGCTGCCATCTGGTGGTGTAGGGAAAAAAAAACACAAGCTTCACGTTAGGCAGTGGATGTTCTCTAAAAACTGAGAGGGAGATAAGCTGACAAGTAATTATGTTCATCATTTTCTCGAATCCCTGCAAGTGTATAGCAGTTCGAGTTTCAGGTGAGGGGATATAAAACAGGAAAACAGGAGCCAATATTATTTCAAACCTTGTAAAGCCCTTTGTAACTGCTTTAAAACGCTATTCAAATAAATTATTTTTATTATTATTACATCTGATACTCACATAGGCTGGTTTTCACTCCATACAACTTTTTAGTGTAGGAAAAATCACTAAAGTCACAAAATGTGTAATAATACGAGAATAAAATTCGTTAAAATGGGTTGTCGAAACATGCATTATTCTGATTTCCTTGTCCCTGTCCGCAACATGTGAGTTTGCAACACTAGATGGCAGCAGTGTATTGAATGATACAAAATGTTCTTTGATCTCACTATAAAAAAAAATCTATTTGTGCTGACTTATTATTATTATTATTATAGACTTCAGACTTGATTTGACCTCAAACATTTATTCAGTTAAAAACTATTAAAAGTGATGAAATGGAACAATTTATCTGCAGCAGAAGAAATCACATGATTAACACAGTGCATCTTACAACATGAACGCTCACACATTCAAAAGAGTATTAAATGTTGAATAATTACCTGGCGCAGAATATATTATATCACTAAAGGACTACATTCGGTGCGACTGTCAAAAAGAAATGAAAATCAACCCAAAAATCAAAATGACTTTTCACTAACGAAACAAAAACAAGAGGAACACCCTTGTCCTGACAGATTTAGTGGCTCTCATTAGCGGCCTCATGTTTTTGTATTCTACCCCAAAATGAAGGCAGCCAAAGACAAATTCACCCCAGACTTATTAAAAGGGTTCATTCATGTGTCAACAGATTACAAAGTTATCTATGCTTAGAAAAATAATGGAAAACTCCACCTACCAGACCACATCAAGACATGTCAGTCCTCCTCTGCATATCCAGTCTTTTTCTTTTCAAAACTCTCCACACTGGTTTTAGACAGACCTGTTTGGGTCTGTCATTTCTCAGTTCAATTTCTATTTAGTTTTAGTCAAAACTTTCACTTGGCGGTTTTGCAGAATAATTTTTTGGTTGCATAAATGTCTAAAATTTACAGTTCAAAGCTCGTGATGGTCCTGAGAATTCCCATCCAAAGCCAAACAGTGGAAATCACTTTCAGCTGGAGCCTCAACTGTTCTTATATCCTGACCTTTCCTGACCTCTTCACCGTCTAGTCTCTCAGACCACATATTTAAAATTTTATTAGTCTGTCAAAGGGACCTACAACCGTGAAGATAAGCCGCAGAGAGAGAGCCCTCTTACATTAATTCATTTAAACTGGCTTATTGTGTAGCTACCTTTTTGGCAGTCACAGTCGGAAACTATTAATGGCTGTGTTCCATTTAGCTTCCTCAGGTTCAGGGTGCTTGCTGATTCACTGTCACACACTGCCATGACTTACATGAAGTGAACATAATCATTGTTAATGTAATCAGTAACCCCACTGCTTTTCCAGATGAAACATGTCAAGATGGCTGCTGTGAAAGGGACACATTAAATTCATTTGTGTGGCGTATACGATAATATCACTCATCGTGGCAAAAAGCACTTACGATAAGTTAATCATGGTGAATTTCTAATATTGTAATCACCACCAAATGCACGAAAACCACAATATTTCACATGAGTGACTTCAAAATCGTGTTTAGCTCACCAACATACAGTCCTTGTGATTTGTTTTGTAAGGTGCCACAGTGGGGCACTGCATCTTTCAAAATGACTTACCATGATCTTATTAAATTTGCTATTTTTTACTAAAAATATTTATCCTATCTGCAATTGTTTCTTACCACTGTTAAATGTAAGAACCAAAAAAAGTCTTTTTTTTTTTTTTTTTAAGCCATCGCAATAATTTTGGTGTTGATTATCGTGGCAAAAAATGTTTATATTATCCCAAGTCCACAGTGCCTCAAGGCTTTTGGCTATCTACGGGAGTGTGAGCCTCCCAACCAGTTATTTTAAAATGCATACATATATACAGTATTAGTGTAATACTTTTCTTCAATATCCACTTCAACTTTACAACCAAAACAGTCACATGTCACTAAACATACCAATAACAGGCTGGGAGGACCAAAGATCTGATAAATGTATGAACAATGACACTGTTCCTCTCAAACGTTTTATACATATAACGTTAAAATACAGTGGTGTAAATAGGCCGACCGAAGTCAGCTACGGACTTTTCACAGGAGGCAGATTTATTCCCAATAAGATAATCTGGTCTCTAATCATCCTCCGCTTCCTCACGTATACTTCAGACACTGGTATAGTGAAATTAGATTAAGACAGAGTGAGAGATAAGGTTAATCTAATTATTATTTAATTTATTTTTTTATTTGTTTCATTTTCTCAACATTCCTTAGCTGGTATATACAGTAGAACAGTATTCCTCCAAATACCACCAGACGAAGCTTGCGTACCACTGTTGGTACATGTGCCACAGTTTGAGAGCTATGGCTTAAATCTTATAGTAACTATGCATTTCACCTTGTGAATGTACTGTATAAGGATTAATGAACAAACATAAACTTGCGAAAACATTTTTAAAGTGTTATGTGGTCACGATACTTTACTAACAGAATGGATTTATTTATTAATTTAGCTCTGAGTTGTTTGTCAGACGCTTGTGAAGTCATCATTTCTCTCCGCCGCTGTCTCCTCCGCACGAGCAGCTGTCAGCCAATCAGGTTTGAGCAGTGGCGACATCTCTGCGATTCAGGAAACCCTCTCCTCCTCCGCCAAAGCAAAAATACGTAAGTCCTATTTCCGGTCTACACTTTCAAAATGAAATCACCACGATAACCTCGATAAGAGTTGAACGTTATTAAAAATATTACATAATGACAAACATTTCCAATTCCCATACCCTATTAAAAATAATCATGTCAAATAAATGAATAATAGAAAAATTATGTAACGGTGTTGGATACGACCTGAAAAGACACAACCAATATCATACTCATTAAGTATCTTTTGCATATATTATTCGTTTAAGTATCATCTTATTAACAATCTCATTTTAAAAATGTGGCAGTGATTTTCTTTTTGAATAAAATACCCTGCTCAGTTGCATTATTAGTGCCACAAATGAATGCTGCATCTTTCAGATTTGTAATGGTCTTAATTATGATTTTTGTTTCTCGGTTTAAAATTGCCATCTGCTTTACTGGAACGTCAGGTTTAGTGCACTTGGTGCATTCAGTTTGACTTAATTAAAACATTCCTTTGTCGCTATTGTATTTATTTTAAAATAATGCACCTAATATTGGCCTTATCTCTTTTATTTTTTGAGACTGCGAGGCTGTTTCCGGTCTTGTCTTTTTTCTGCGGTCTGTTACCTTGACTCGGTTGAGCTTCAGCTACAATCCTGGCTGATGTCAGTGCGGTGCTGTGGACGCGGCTGCCTCCCTCAATATCGCACATTTTGCTGGTTTTACTTCGCGTTTTCACGCAGTATTCTCCACAGAGGCGAAGCGTCACGCGTGACACGATGTCTGTGGCCGGCCTGAAGAAACAGTTCCATAAAGCCAGTCAGGTAAGCAGACTCTGCCCGCTACTGCTCGTTCGCAACAATTGAATGAATGTGGACCATTGCAACACTAACGGTGAACGGGGCCATTCTTGGAGTGATTAGAAAGAATACAAGTTTAGATTGCTTTATTAAACCGTGGCACCGACTCAGCTGCTGCTCAGAACCACTTTTAGCCTTTTGCGTAGCGATACTTTTTCGTCCCGCTAAGTTTATGATGCGCGGAGACAACGTCACACCAACCTCCATAGAAACATCTGCGAATTATAAGCATTCTCGTATATATGCGAACGGCCATTCGAGTTTTGGCGTCATTCACGAGCTGTCACGACACATTGAACACCCGTGAATGCTTCGGCTTGATTTATTGACGCCGAAGTCGTCCATTTTGCTGCAAACCACTACAACAACCTGTCAAATGACCTGGTTCTCGTTTTCCCAGCTTATTAATATCTCTCAGAAATGGACAGTGAGTAAATACTGTGATGTTGTGTTTAGGACATCACATCATCCAAGGTCTGATGGCCACTTTCTGTCATTACACAATAATCAGCTAGCTAATGTAGACTGATCTGGTTCATTCATATTTGTTAATCAATGATCAGATGCACTGAAACCAGAAGGTAGAGGCCAATGTTATAAAAAAGAAATATGAGTATATATATTCATATTTTTTTCTGTCCAACAAAAATCTCTGTCCAACAAAAATCCTACATAATGTTGTATTGTTACATATACAGTTGAAGATGAAATTATTAGCCCCCCACCGTGAAAATGCAATTGCTTTAAAGACATTTGCCAAGTGCTGTTAAACAGAGCAAATAATTTTAAACACAGCTTTTTCAAACATCATAGTTTTATTTTGGAAACTGGAAGCATGTCCTTTGGTCAGACGAGACCAAACTAGAGCTCTTTGTACATAGAGACATTGCTTATGTGAAAAGTGAAACACAGTGGTGTGAGTATTATGCTGTGGGGATGCTTCAGTGTGTCTGGAACTGAGAATCTCATCAATGTGGAAGGAATCATGAAGAAAGAAGGATATATGAAGATTTTGAAAGAAAACCTGAAGCACTCAGCAGCAAAACTGGGTCTGGGTCGTCGCTTTGTCTTCCAACACGACAACGACCCAAAACATACGTCTCTCCTGGTGAAGAACTACCTCCACAAGACCAAAGTGAACGTTATTGACTGGCCTGCACAAAGTCCTGACTTAAATCCCATCGAAAATCTTGGGATGAACTGAAAATGAAGGTCCATGTCAGAAGGCCATCAAATCTGGAGGAGCTTGAGAGATTTGCCAAAGATGAATGGACTGGGATTCCTCAGGAGACGAGTCAGAGACTTGTTGAAAACTACAACAAACCACTGCAGGCTGTTATCCAGCAAAAAGGAGACACAACTGACTGTTAACATCAGGGGCTAATATTCTGTGGAAGCATCTAAAATAAAACTCGGATGTTTGAAAAAGCTGGGTTAAAAAATCATTGCTCTGTTTATTAGCATGTTAGAAATACTTTTAAAACAATGACATTTTCATAGAGGGCTAATAATTTCATCCTTAATTTACCTAATTTACCTACTAAAAAAATCACGACTTCCAGGGTTTTGGGGGCAAAATGGATGTTTTCATTAGTGAAGTCAGGGCCTTTCCACACAGAAACAGGTGTAGGTGAATGCGCATAGTTTTTTTTTTAATCCTGTTGGCATTTGGTCCACATGGAAACCGCATTTTGGGAGACCTGAAACTGTTTTTTTTTTTTGTTTTTTTTAAAAAAAAGGGTCCCAGAGTGGAAAAACTCAAAATGCTATAACGCCCGTAGGCAACAAATATGCTGCTTTTGGAAAACAATGACATCACAAACCCACCTCTGTCTTGCACTGGCCTTCACTTTGCCTATCTTTGTCATCATCATATTGTGTTTTGAGATTGTTTGGCAGTGCAGCCAACTATCGTCAATGAAATGTAATTAAAGCCAGCCTGAAAAGACACTAGATATGTTAATGTTCTCAGTGAGTTCAGACACAGGAGTGAAGAAAAAGGAAAGTGTTGAAGATTAACAGTGAAATTGAGTCGTAAAAGTATGGGAGGAGAATACTAAACCTATTGTCACAGACACTATTTTCACTTGAATGAACTGATGAGTGATTTTTCCACACACAGTCAGCTGTACTGCACATCCACAGCTCATTGTCGGTGACTCTGTGTTATCTGTATAGTCACACTGTTTCACCCTGCCCACAGTAAATACAGCTAGATGAAGCTCACTTTTGTGGCAGAAAGAAAGCTATTTATGACAGAAAGTTGCGACTTGCTGGATTTGTCGCTAGTGGCTTTTTTTGAAGGGAAAAAAAAGATGCAGGGTCTGAAAAGTCACTATATATAGCGTCAAAGTTGTCAACACTGTTGACGGATCTTTTTGCATCAAGACATCTTCTATTTTCTTTCTTTAGTTCCCTTTCTTTCCCCATCTCTGTTTGTGTTATACATGTAATGTTGTTAATGTTGTGGCATTACAGCGCCACTTACAGGACTGGCGTATGTACTACAGCACTTTGAGTCATTTTGGGGGTTCCATGTGCATGGAGACATTTCCTGAAATTTACTTTCCGTGCCATTTCTGTGTGGATATGACCTCATCTAGGAAGTAAAAATACACTGAACAGCCATCGGGGGTGGAAGAAGAATCTATAGGAAAACTTCATATTTACTTCATATTAATTTTACAGTGCCGGCAAACATTTTCCTGAGGACGTAATGGTCATCATCACTAGTTTTGGGTTTTATTCAATAGAACATGATGTCAAGTGTTTTTAAATTATGTTCTCATTTAGAGGAAATAAAATTATAATAAATTACAGTGTGCTTCCAGTAGGAGCCTTGATGTGATTAAACTCCTGGAGTCTTCAAAACACAGGTTTGGATTCTTAAGCGCGGCATCATGAACGGTTATCGCTTGGATGGAATGTATTGGTTGCATTTTGTTAAAGTGTAGCTGATATTGTATAATATTTATGATTCACATTGTTCTTAGTGAGTAGGCTGTCTAATGTGATTGTTGTTATAATTGCAAAAATCCACTTTAAACTCCAAAACACTGAAATGTGAAAGGCGCAGATAGGATACATATATTTTACCCCCTTTAAAATGAAACAAGAATCTTACAAAAAATAATTGGCCATGATTTCTGGCCTCATGGTTCAGTACACTTTATTAGTCTTAAAATTACCTTTTGGCCTTTTATACCCACAGTCACTTAGCACCAAATTACACCGTGGTGGGTGGCTGTGAGTAACTGTGAACCTCAACATTTTGATGACACAACTGAAACAAAAACTGGATCATCAGCTCGTCTGAATGAGCAGTGGTGGCTCTTGGTGATCATTGCTGCAGTAAATGTCTTGAGCTCTGTTTAAACCCCTAAGAACATTTAGAATGATGCCAGCAGCAGATTTTCAGGTAGAATTGGATTGGATTAAACTGGAATTTGGCAGGTGGTTCTCCCTCGCAGGCTTGTTGTCCATCTGTTTGCTGCTCCTTTGTCACACATGTCGTCTGCTCATGGCTGAATTGGCGAAGGCACATGCAGTAAATGTAGGGGCTCTGTTCTAGTCGTCAGCTTTAACATAACAGTTTTTTTAATAATGTTTTGTCAGCTGTCAGCTGGAAAAAAAGATATCAGTAATTTTACATTAATATATTTTCAATTTGCATGGTTCTCAAACTGTGGCACGTGTGCAGATATACAGTACCTGTAGGTAATTGTCACTCAACAAAATGTCGAGTTGTGTAATGTTTTTAGTTTAGAAGATAGTGAAAGGAGTCAGTCTTTTCCCTCTAAACAATTTCCTGCTAAACTTTTAGGGTTAAGCACGGGTGTAACATGGATGGAAAAAGTCATGCAATGATCTTGTCAGTCCAAAATCTACACATTTCTTGCTGACACTCCTTTAAAGTGTTCAGTGATGGAGTACAAATTAGATTTCAGTGCAGATCTGGTTGAGACAGAGGCAGCTGCCTCGTCCAGCTCTGGGATTACATTATCTTCCACTTCTTGCTTAGAAGTGGTGAACTTACTGCTACTTAATATGATGAGGTCCGTGACTTTTGATAAATGACGTCTGCAAAAGCGTGCACATTTTCATGTTGTTAGCACAGCTGACAGCACACATTATTGCTGGACATCATTGAAAACCATCCTGTTGTAGTGAGAATAGGTTTGCAAAAAGCAAACTTTACACTTGTCACCAGTGTATTTATAAATGTATGGAGGAATTTCACCAACTATAATAAACTTCACAGTTCACACTGCACATCCTCAGGTCCTCACATACACTCAAGTGTGAAATCTAACACGTGAGGCGTTTAGAAAATCAAAGGATGCATAGAAAGAGAGAGGGACAGGTTTCTTTTTCCCTCACAGTTCTTGTTTTTCAAACACTAGTACAAACACTATAATTTATGATCCAAGTGAGCAGTGGTGATGGTGGTGACCACACGCCAGTGTGTGGTTCAGTCACTTATCAGGTGACACATTAGTGATTTACTGTGTACATCAGAATGACTGTGTCCCTCCCTCTGTCCCTGCACAGCTCAGAGCAGATCTCATGTCAGGTGTCTGGTCTTAAATGAATGCCATCATATATCCCATTACTTGTGAAATTATACCCATGCCCACAAACTAAATGTCAACTTTCCATGTCCTGTTTGTGTTTATTTGCTCTGCTCTGCTCTGTGCTGTAGTGTTCTCCATGTGTTTTGGAGTTCACACTAGTAAAATAAAATAAATTAAAAACAAAATTTGTGTTAATTTTGCACAATGAAGAAATGCATATCTACATCTGCTACATCATGAGTATGCAGATACAGTATAGAGAAGAGACTGAAAGTCCTGCATTTGACTCAACAAAAAACATCACTATCGGTTTATCAGATCCTTGCAATACAGAGGTTCTCCGTTTTTTTCTCAGCCATGATAAAAATATTATTGGGGCCACCCAAGAGTAACATGACAATAAATTGTTTACATAAAAAAGGTAAAATGAACTGTTTCAGATGCCTTTGGCAGAAAAAGAAAAAGGCTTATGCAGCAAAATAAAAAATAGATCACTTAGTAGAAACAGATGCATGTCATGTACTGGATGTGATAATATTGTTTGGTATTTCACCTGTTTCCTGAGGCGGAAGTTGGTCTGTGTCCAAAAGACCAGATAAATAAATGTCCCTCTACCAGCAGCAGAAAAGAGCAGGGGAAACATCATTACTTCCTGTTTATTCCAACCATATCTGACACTTTTTCCACTGTTATTGGAGAAGGGTCATGGGGGATGTAGTGGAATATCATGTCTGGCCAGGTCAGATAAATTAAAATGAGCGTGTGTGAATTTTTCACTACTCCTCGCCCTCTAAATCTTGTTTTGGCTTAGCAACAGTCAAAACACAATAGTCATTAGTTTAGATAAAAGACACAAAAGCCAAGCCAACCCCCACAGATGATAACCTTGAGCCAGATAACATTTGGTATTTTTACTGGAGAGTTAAGCGATAAAAACACCGGCCATGGACAGAAATAGTTTCAGGTCAAATCTGGATGTGAACTTTAGTTCATTTCTGGTAGTCACTAGAATACTAAATTACCCTGAAGTCCACATCCAGATTGGTAAAACAAAGATCTGACATTTTAAGCATTGCGTCTCATTTTTCCAGACCATTTTGTGGCTGCTCAGTGTAGCTGGATTATTTAACCCTTCTGCACCTGATTACGTTGTTGTTGTTGTTGTTGTTGTTTTCCTACTCACAGCTCAGTGTAATGTACAAAGTTCACAGTACAGGTGGATGTCACTGCCCGTGGTATTTTATGACTAACAGTCGTGTTGGACGTGATGTTGTCTGTAGTGTTCTCGTGCAGGGTGTATGAACTCTTACAAAACACCAAGTTAAACCTTATCTTTAGCCAATGAAGACAGAGTCGAACAAGTTTGACCATTTACTGAAGACTTGAGAAAGACTTGGAAAACTGAACAAACACATACAAAACCATTGTCGGATTTCTTAATGGCAACTTATCAAAGCAATTTATAATAATAATATAAAATTGAAATTAGCTGTTGGTATAACTGCTACCGTTGTTTTTAACTTAAGCACATTTAGACATGAATTATAAATCATTTTTAAAGTAACTTATTAACAGGATTTCAAATAAAGAGTAAATTAATATAATTTCTAACACTGAATTGATCAACTTAGGGCAATGCTTCTGTGATGTTTCAGCACATCAAACATTTCTGGACAGCATGTCTCATGGCTGCTTTGTTTGGAAATGGTCTCATCATAAACAGGCTTTAACAGGAAGTGATGTCCTAACTCAAAAACAGTAAAAGTGCTTAGTTTGTACGAATTCTAATTACTATTTGGGAAAAAAATCAGCATTATCAAATTATCTACAGAAAGGAAAATACACAGTGTCAAAAAGCGGCTGCTGTCCCATTGTGTGGCAGATCAGCTGATCACCATTGATGATTCGCTTGGTTTCATTGTGTGCAGCTTCTGATACATGTGTCTTATTCTGATGACCTTTAATCACTTTAACTGTTTAAAACAGAGGAAATCAAAGTTTGACTGTAGTAATTCTAAATTTTGTTTTCTTTTCTTACAAGTGCCATTATTTTTTCTTTTTTTAAAAAACAACATTTATTTAACCAGGTAAAAGACCCATTGAGATTTACAAGGTGACCTGGCCAAAAGGACAGTAGCACAGGTCTTAATAAACATCCAAAATACAATAAAGAAATTACAAATAATCCATTAAAATAAAACAGTGGTTCAAAAGTGCAAACAAGTTGACAATTAAACAAATGCAATGCACGTTTAAGAACATGGGCACTGACCAATGGATTCCTGACTCCTGTCATTTAAGATGGAATGAAAAGATTCAGATGAAAAAATGATTATTTTGAGTTGAGATCGAGTTTTCCAAGCAGAAGGGGCAGCAAATCTGAACGTTCTTTTCCCTAGTTCAGTCCAAACATGTGGAACAGTCAAATGGAAGGTGTGACTGGAGCTTAAGGCATAGTGGCCTTTCATGTAGAGTAAAGCAATTTACACTAACTTACTGAGTTAAGGTTAGAGAGTGTTACGATTGTGAAGATGTCGGGCCTGTTAGAAGTCATGCAGTTCAAACTCCGTATGATGCGAATGCTGTAACGAGAGATGTCAGCCACCACTGTCATGTGACCAGAATGTGAGCGAGATCCTTTCACACACATTCAGACTGCTAATCGTTCAGATATGTTGCAAGGTCAGGCAGCATTCTGCACAGGATGACAAAAGCCATACATCTGGTGGAGGAATAGGTTCTGTCATGTTGCTTGTGGTTTTTTTCAAGATTGGTATAATGAGCAACATTTTCAATGGCACATGATAATAAGTATAGATGTGTATAAGTGAAGGTAGAAAGGGGGCTCTTACACAAGCAAACAAAACCTAAGAGAATAACACTCAGACCAGAGACCACCATTATTGCTATTTGTTTACGGCATTTCCTGACAGACACAACAATTGCAATTTCATTCATTTCATATTTAAAGTGAAGTATTTACTTTTATAGATTTAAAATGTGATAGAGCATTACTTGACTCCTGACTGGACTTGATTGAGTTGAGTTTGAAGAGGTTTCACCACTCATCCAAGAGGCGTCTTCAGCTCCAGTGGGAGGTCAGTCAAGTCCAGTTGGTGGCCTACAGCTAACCGAGGATGACTGAGAACCTGATACATTTCTTAAAATTTGAATAGGTCTTAGAAAATTCTAACAATTAAATTGCAGCCTTCGCAGTTTGCTAATTTCCAATTATACATATATGCCACCTGTTTTTACTCTAGTGGAAAAGTCTGCACCAGTTCTGTCCCAATCCAACACTGCATGGCTTTCGTGACGTTGCATCAATTTTCTTGCTCAAGTTCAAATATTTCAAAATTCAATCTCATACATGTGTATAACGCAGGTACAGCCACATCCATAGGACCAGAAACCAGACAGACAAGACTGAGACCTGGGTCCAGACTATTGTTAAATACAGATTTTTTTTTTAATGCTCCTGTTTTTCACTGCACTGACACGTCATCACTTCCTGAGTGTGCTTCACAATAAATATTTTATGTGAAGACAGTGGCGGACCTTTACTTTTAAAATGCAAGCGTTAATGTAGACAATGCCCACTTTGTCTGGAGGATAAACATTAAATCTTATTTTAAAGTAAATATTATTTAAATATATTATATGTGTATAGTCACATGTAGCTGAGCCAATAATTATTTTTCAAATGATTAATAAACTTTAAATAGAGAATGTAATTTGCAATGATGAAAGATAATGAAAGTAAAAAGATCTGATTATTTATTATGGATCGATTAATATTACATTCTAAAAGGGAAAAAAAAAAATCTGTTGCTTCAAAATGCATAGATTCTCTGTCAGGAATGTTCTTTTTTGTAGTCCCTGAATCGAATGAGTTACCTAGATTTCTCCACTCCCTTAGCACCATAAGAACAACTCCTTGTCACTGGAAACATGCGAGCTTTTTGACGTACGTCTTCACCACATGCCATGGTTTGCTCTCACGTGACTGCATACCTTCTCTATCAGTTAACTTTGCTCTGCAGTAGTAGCACGTTAACACAGTCACCTGTGTTTCGCTGCAGCCTGTGACGGAAACCGAACGCCATGAGACAGGGATGCAGCCAACACCTCGGTGAAAAGAATCCATCCATCTTTAATGATGGGGTGGTCTGGCAGGCAGCTCTTCGGCTCATTAACATTTCAGCGGCTCATTATCATTATGAGCAGTTTCATGGTGACATGGGCCAGCTTATGTTGGTACACAACGATACACAATACAGAAAAGAGGGTGTTCTGATGGAGGTCTTGCCCAAGAGTGGAATATGATACAGAAACTTTTCTCTGAGAAAGAATCTGTTCTTATTTTCTCAAACACTTTTTTTATTTTTTATATTGAAATCATCTTCACTTCCTAATATATGCAGCTATCAGTAAAAAGGAAAACTGGCATCTGTAGCCCTTTCAATGCTGTATTGAACATGAGCAGTAATTTTATTCAGCATGATGTAATTGTTGCAGTGTAGCCTACTATTATAACCTTCTTTTTCCCCATCAGACAACTTTTTTTTGATGGCTATACAGGCATGAAGAGAAGTTCAAACATAAAAAAAATTCCTACAACTCAGTAGGGAAAAAAAAGTTTAAAAATGAAAGATGAATGATTTCATGTTTGCTAGTTTAGCAGCTGTCATTCTGATTTGGTCTCTCCACTCGCACCATGTAGTTTGTTGGAAGGAATAATAATCACATCAGTTCTGGCCAGGACTTTCTACTAATGGTAATATGGTAATGGACAAGTGTGTCCCGGCTTAGGACAGGCCTCTAATGAGGTAATTACCTGCAATGATAGATTTAACCCAGGCCTGGTGATTGGTGATGGAGGATTAATCCAATAATATTCATCAATGTGATGCCACTCTGTCTGAGATGGTGTGTTTTCATTGAGAAGAGAATGATTATTTTCCTTGCAAATCCACCTTTTTTGTTAACTTGCTTACAGTTTATGAATAGACGAGTCTCCTGCTGCTACAGCAGATTCACTTCCCTGAAACAGAGCGGAGTTGGTTGTGGTGTGGTTTACAGTACATCTGCCTGGCTGGCCCAAAGGGAAACATGAACAATACAATGTGTGCTAGAGTGTGTGTGTGTGTGTGTGTGTGTGTGTGTGTGTGTGTGTGTGTGTGTGTGTGCAGCCCCTTCCTTCCTGCTCACTCGGAAACTTGAACACATGAAAGAGCTTGAATGTTGACAACCATGACTCCAGGTTGTAACCTCCTCCATGCGCACACACTTGATACACATTAGAATTTGAAAGCTGTAGTTCCATAAATATGGAGCTCACATACATATGAATGCAACCTTTCCAAAATTAATGTCTTAGCACTCAGATAGACACCCACAAGAAAGTAACCTTCGCTAAAAGTCCCAGCTGAAAAAAGTTGGAGTTTGACCACTGAGTTAATCCGGAGATCCATTTTAAAATCTGGAACTCCAGGGACATAGGACCCAAGTGCAGGTAAAAACCCATGCAATGAATGAAATGAAGACAGACTAAAGCAGAAATAAAACAAAAACAAAGTAAACCGAAAGGGAACAGGGCTAAAGTATACACACTAGGAAGGGAGAGACAACTAGACACAAGTGAAACTAATTAGGGCAGGCAAGTAATCAAAAAGGCAGGAAAGCAGACAAAGATCAGGTTGTGATGAAGTGACATGACAAGTGGTGAGTATCAAAATGAAACAGGATGTGTCAAAATAAAGCAGGAAATCAACCAAAACCAACAAGGACAAAAACAACAGCAGTAACTATTAGACAAAATTAAACTGAAACCAAATCAAGAACTGAAAGAAGGCCTGATAAATCCAATTCAATATAAATAAATAAAAAGGTCCTTTCTGTTTCCTTAAAGGGAATGGAATTCAAAGCAGCTTCAGTCTACATGCCTGGATTACATAACGTCAGTGTTTCCTAGGTGATGTCTCAGCTACTTCAAACAAAGTTACATCAATCAAATGATATGGCTGCCAGAAACAAAGTTATCATCCAGCTGGACTCATCCAGTGCCTCAGCCCCAATGAGCTTTGTAGCATCTTTTAGCTGATTATTATTTGGTTTTTATGGCTGAATTCAGTGATCTAGTCCCTTCAACCGTCAGCTGTTCCATTGTACTGTGCTTTTTTGGTGGTCAGGTGGTCTTTGGCTTAGAGTGCATTCACACTGATATTTCTTTCTGATTCAGGCGCACTGCTGCTGCATCCATACATGTTCAATTCACTGCAAAGTTTGTGGTTGAACCAGTTTGTGGGTAAATGCAGTTGGATACTACTCATAAATTAGGTTCGCACTACAAAGGAACTGCTCCGTGGAGCGATTGCAAGCGGGCAGAGACCACCCTCTTCAGGCTGTCTCAGCCCAGTCGATTTGTGCCGACATGCAGTTCGAACCGATATATATATAACAGTTTTGGAACAACAAGTAAGGTGTGAAACTACCCTTAGAAAATGGGGGGGGGGAATGTTGCACATTGCAGAAAATATTTATATTCTATTTAATAATTTATTTATATATCTATGTATTTACATCCCAGAAACTGGCACTGGCAACCATGTTCTTATTGTAATAGCATGCCTCCATGGCTTGTTCAATGGTGCTATGAATCTCCTACAACCACACTTTACCAAACTCTTCTGATTCCATTTCAAGAGTTCGTGCTTTTGTGTGCCCTCCTCCTTTGGGTCACACTTAAACAATATGGTTCCACTAACAAACGCAAACCCAAAACAATAGAATTCCTGTGTACGTGTGGGGGCCAGTGATTCAACTCCTCGAGACACTCCACATTGTTCTGAAGGGAAACAGCTGTTTACTTGAATGTGGTTTGATTTCACGTTACTTATCAGTTGTGTACCTGAGTTGTGAGGACAGACTGACCCAATAAATGACATTCTCTGTGGCACGTAAAACAACACACAGCTTTGTTTCGCTTTCTCATGACCTTCTGCATTCCTTTTCTCCATTTCTAGACTGGCCATGAACAAATAATGTAGGATTACAAACTCCTCTAAAAGGCATTAGGTTGTCAAAAGTTTCATCTAATAACAGCACTGCCATGGTTGTCTGTGTCTGTGGTCCTGGGCTTTTGTCCACACGAGTACACTGCATGGCAAACAGGAGTCACACAACATTACTCTCACTGATCCAACCCAACTGAGCATGGTTGGACGTCCATAACAACATTTAGTACGGTTGCAAATGTCATGCATTTTCCTTAACTGATAGGTGATGGGTTAATAATCAATAGCGAGTAAATCATTAACAAATTTATAGAAACAAGCATCTCACTTTAAATGTTATTCATTAGTAGCACATTAGCTTTATGGCAGAACTTGTGTGCTTTTGTTGCAGTTCTGTTGGATGCCCTTAAATACTAGTGGCATTATGACAGCAGGAGCAACACTGTCTATTTCCTGGCACATTTGTAGCTCAGTGGCCTTTTTGATCTCACCTCACATTTGTTTCACTGCACTTTGATGGTACTTTGGTTAATCTACAGCCTCTGCTGGTACAAAACCAACTGTAATTGCACAGCAAAAAAAAAAAAAAAAAAAAATTAAATACGTGCAAATAAAATTAAACCTTGTTGGTAAATTTATCAATATGGTATAATCAGTTAAATCATTGTCAATCACCCAGCTAACAGTTAATCATTAACACCTCAAATACGCAAGTTATCTTTTAGAAGAACTCCACAGAGATCGTCCTCCTCCACATCATAATTACAGCAAATCAGAACCAACCGAACTTGTCTGTAGACTAATCCGGTTGCTCCTCATTTAAAAGCTTTTGAAAGCCCTTTGCCCTCATCTTGACATATTGTGTAAAAATAGAAAAAATAATAGATTCAAGTGAAACAGTGTGTTACCATTAGAGGAAACAATCTTTACTTATCGTTACCTGCACATACAGTCCATCTTAAACAAAATGTCTTATAACTTTTCCAGACTCATTTCCCACAAGATTCACAATGTTGTAATGTTGAGGCTAAAGATCATACTCTGCATTATCTTTTTATTACATTAATCAGTGTGAACTGATTAACGATGCATTAAACTAACCTTTCCTATTAACCTTTAATGTACACTTTAGATCTCTTTCATAAGTCCATTGTTTTATAAGTTTTGAGAAACTTATCTTAATACCATGTTGATAAATGTCAGTATCACAATGATTAGTGTAAACATTTACATTACTGCAAATAAGAACATTTTGTTGGTGAACTAATACTTGACATACATTCATTCTTTAGAGCATAGATGAGGTCAGTCACTGATGTTGGACGAGAAGGCCTGGTTCACACTCTGTTCCAGTTCATCCAAAGTTGCTTAGCCCAAAGCCTGCAAAACAGGTCCAATTCAATAATTGACAGGGGTGGCCAAATACTTTGGGCAATATAGTGTATTAATTGAGAGTATATGCAAAGTCAATGCAAAGACACCAGCACATGTACATTTTATGCTGGTTGTTAAGATGCTCCAGTTAATCAATTTAATCTCACCCTAACCCACAAGATCTGAAAGCCAGTCAGTGTTGAGATTCTTCAAATGTCCCGATCCTCAACAAGACCTGGCAAAAGGGGAGCAGTCCAGGCAGAAAATCCAGAGAAAAGAAACCAAGGCAAGCAGTGACTGTTTGTGTTTCGTCTCTCTTTTAACATAAATGATCCAGCACCCAAAGTGAGGAGGTTTTCTCGTGTGGTGTGGATGCACCTGAACACATATGCTGTTATGCTGCTTCAAACTGAAAGTTAATAAACCTGCACCACTTAAATGTAGTTGTTAATCCATGACAGCTGCTGTTAACGGACACCAAATAAGGTCAGTACACTTAACTATTATTTGACATAATGGTCAAACATTTGTGAATGCCAAATTAGTCAAAATAAATGGGCATGATCCAGGGCTGGACTGGGATAAAAAATTGGCCCGGGCATTTTGAACCGAGACCAGCCCACCAGGTATTGATGGAAAGACAATGAAGCCTATGAATGAAAACAAACTTTCTTGTGACAATGCTTGTACGCTGCCTTGTTGGTGTATATGTACTTTATTCACCACATCAATGAACAGCACAGCAACATAGAATATTTCCTCAAACATGGAAACTTTTAAAAGAGACAGAGAAAGAAAGGTGAGAAAGAATAACACTTGATGGACTTAATTATATGATTACAGTACTGCTATCTAGAAACGTGTGGGAAAACAGTTGTGTCATATACTCTATGCAGTACTTACTTAGAGGAACCTTCTGAACAAACAGTCAACAATGTATGATGGCGGCGGGTCTCTCCTCCTCCTGCCTCTTCCCCTTCCCCTCATCCACCTGACGGACACCTCCGCCATCGTTACCTGCGGCTGAAGTTGCCACCAGCAAACATCTGTGTTATTTTAACATACGTCGCAGCATCTGCCTGAAGGATTTGACGCTTTTTGTCTCAAATTTTCTCCGTGCCTCCTTTCCACTTCTTGCTCTTCTCCATCTTTTCGATCTCCTCTCTCTCTGTATGATAGAATGATTGACAGCCGAGGCCCAAGAGGGAGGGGGCATCGGCCCTCGGCTGTAATTGGTCCAGCCCACAATCAATCATGACTAATGGGCTGATCTACCAGTTTTGTGTACCAATAGCTATCATGACTAATACCATTAGTAATACTACTACCGTTAGTAAAAATAAAAAGAAAAGCCCCGCCCCAAAATCACCATCGGCCCACCAGGCAAATGGCCTGTATGTCCGATGGCCAGTCCAGCGGTGGAATGATCTAAAATATTAATCCACAAAAGATGGAGTAAAATAATTGAGCTGCTTTGAAGACTTGACCAATGTGCACCCCGGTTCTAGTGTTACTGTGCAGATGCTGCTGGTTCATCAATGTGTTTGTTAAGACTAAGCAGTGTGAGCAAAGAGATAAAGGTATTGTGCTGCTTTGCTTCCCTGCAGGAGCAGCAAGCATCCCTGACCTTGAGCGAGGGTTGGATCTGAGACCTGTGTTCAGAGTACAGGAAGAAGAAACACACTCATCATAAACAAATGTGGATGAAAATAGCTTACTGGCTGCTGCTTTTAAATAAAAATCTTACATCCTGACGTGAGCATCAGGCCCCTGTTGATTAGGACTGAGTGATAATTTATTGTTCTTACAGTCAGTTCACAGTTTGGGATGATTGTAGCTCTAATGTGTAGATTAGACGCCGTCATTGTGGATTAAAAGCAGCCATTTGCTGCCCAGCTGTCAGCTGCTGCTGCAGCAGCTTGGCCCTGGAACATGTCGTTGTCTGACTGAGCACTGCTATGCTGCTCTTCATCCTTTTAAAGTGAGAGTTCAGGGTTTTTTTTAAATGTGCTCACTGTGTTTATATGAGGCACTAACAGCGATGATTGCACTGTGTGCACCTGCTGTGTTGACAGCCTGCCTGATACACAGGCTTGGTGTATTGCTGGTATGATGGCGTTACCCACATGTCTGTGGTTGCCGGATCATTTCAGATCAGATGTTTTAGTGACATATGCTGTATGTGCTCTCATTTCCTGCCTAGAGTACTGCACTTAAACTAACAATATGAGATCAGTTTCCTCATACTACTCTGTGAAACCAGAGTGTTGGAGTGAAAGGGATGTCATGACCTGATTTGAGCTGTCGTGTTATTGTAATACTGTGGTTACTTTGTCTTGTCACACCCTCTGCAGTCACACTCACTTAGCATCAATGGGAACCAAAAAATCTGATGTGGTGATGATGGCAGTTCCCTAAGACACTGGTTCGCTGTACTCAATAGCTCTTTATTTATGCCAGGTTCTTTCTTTTATTGATAAATATAGATGATAATCAGTTGCTATGTTGTTTTTTTGCCCCATCAGCTGTTACACATGTGTTGGGTTGCCTAACGTACATGACCACGCCACACGTGTGTAATTGCTGTCAGATTAGCTGATTTAAGTTGTTTCTCTGCACTGTGGTCTTTGTGATTCTTAATTATGTTAAACTTTGACTTTTGTTTTCTCAACTTAAGATCAGATGAGTCATAAGAAACATCGTGCACTTTCCCTTGGAAACAGCTATGGTGTGTTGATCAGCTGATCCCAGTGTCCAGACTAATTGCTTGTTTTTATATAATCAGTTTTGGGCTGTGTTGCGTCACATTTACTAGGCTTATTTTTTTATTTTACATATGTATTCATTAATATTCGTAAAAATGTGCAGTGGTACCTTGGTGCATTCCACTCAGCACACTGTCCCAGAAAGGCTCTGACAGCCAGATTGGGCTGGCTCATTTCTATACTCAGCCTGCTAATTTTAACCAGACTCTGACCCACTTGGTCCCTTCAACTCTCCTGTACCTGGCAGCATTTGTTGTGGAGTCTTGAACACGCAAAATATTTGTACACACCACTTGTACACAACTTGGCTCTATGTTTGGATTAGTTAACTGAATGAACGACCTGTGCTTGTACTTGTTTACTGTGTAAACTGTGTGAAAGCCAAATTCAGCTATGGATTATGTTTGACCTAAATCTGGCATCAGTGCAACTGATCAAAGAGGCAAATTGATTGTGAAATCAATTTGTAAATGTTATGTTACATTGTAGCAGTTAGTGTTGCTCTTGACCAAACTTCCCATCAGCTTATGCAACAGACCACATTTCTGCAGCATGACTTGACATTTAAACACATGTTTTTCTTAGTTAAATTATATTGCAGTTGCAATTTGAAAAAATACTATTAGCAAATTGCAAATGCTGCAATTTAATGATCCTATTTTTGATTCTATTTTCTATTTCAATAAACTAGCCTTGTATTTCAATAAACTAGCCTTGTGAACATGATAAACAAACCCATTTTGAACACAGGATTTTGCCATTGGTTGTGTGTTGAGCATCTTTCACTGGTGTTCAAATGCAATACAAATATAAAGGCCTGATACTAAACACAGAGGAGGAGTGTGACATCACTCTCTGCTCGAGACATTAGTCTTTGACTATTTATTTACAGTGAAAAAGCACAATATATGTTCCTCCAATGCTAATTGTCCATCTAACCACCTAGGAAGTCATCCTCTCTCTCTCTGCTCTCTTCTGGCAGCTCCTCAGTGAGAAGATCAGTGGAGCAGAGGGGACCAAACTAGATGAAGACTTCATGGAGATGGAGAGGGTGAGTTCAGGACTCGTGTTTGTCCTGCCGTACATGTGGTTTTATGGTAGATATTTTTCGTCAGTATTATTATTTATGGTCAATATTAATTTAGTCAGGCAGTGTCATTGAGATCAAAATCTCTTTTTTTTTCAGGAGAGACCTGAAAAAAAGGGAACAATTAGGAAACTGAATTAGCAAAACAAAACAGAGGAATCATAAAACACAGTGGATCATAAAGCTTTGAAATCTCCTATGGGGATGTGAAAGTCATGAGTGATATCAAAGGTTAAGTAGTTACTGGACTGTGGACTAATGAGATTACTTTTTCTTCCTGATTTTAAAGGAGGTCCACGCCACCATGACTGAGAGAACAATGATGAGTGGTGATATAGTTTTGTGCTCGCTGGTGACACCCTGTGTTAAAATTACACAACTGCAAAGCTTACTTTAGAGAAATGGAGTGCTGGGCAAGCTTCTCCGCTGATCTCTTGCAAAGTCAGGGGAACTACTGGTTACAGTGATACAGTCTGAGCTGCAACAGGCTTCACACAGGAGGTGATGAAGACCAGCAACAGCATCTTTCTGCAGGATGTCATTTAGCTGCAGAGACAGGGAGAAGGTCAGGGCTGAGAAATGAAAGAAAAATCACTTGTGAAAGTTGAAAATGCCTGATATTTTTTTTATATGTTTAACTAAGAGTAAATGAGTTTGAAATATAATGTAAATACATATTTTCAATTTGGACTCTGAGCCCATTTTGGAAAACCGCATCAAAACATCCTTTTGAGAAAATGACAGCATGTAAATCTCTTGTTGTTATCGCTCTTGTCTTACTAACAGAAAATTGAGGTGACCAACAAGTCAGTGTTCGACCTCTTGTCTAAAACAACAGAGTACCTTCAGCCTAATCCAGGTGAAAACAGTCGCCATACTTTGTTTTATTACTTATTCAACAGTGTGGAATCCAATAAAAGGAATCCAATAACAGAAGTAAAATATTTTTAATTGTTTTTTTCTCCATAGCGTCTCGAGCCAAACTAAACATGCTGAACACAGTGTCTAAGATCCGAGGGCAGGTGAAGACCACCGGCTACCCTCAGACTGAAGGCCTGCTGGGAGACTGTATGCTGCGTTATGGTCATGAACTGGGAGAGGACTCTGTCTTTGGTATGAATTTTATAGTCTCTCTATCAGCGTATATAGATGAAGGGCCCTTCTGCTAAAAAAAAAAAAAAAAAAAAAGCAAGTTATGTAACCTTAAGGTGGGACATGCAAGCTGAACGACGTATAACACAATGTGATACCAACAACTTTTCCTGTAATCCTGTGCATGGCTTCTGGAAATGTGTGACGGTTTCACTTTTCCGCTGAAAAACAGACCACAGATGAAAGAGTTCCGTTTTTTTGATGCGTGGCAGGCCTGACTGCCCTGAAAGCTGTGGTTTGCCTTTCTTTCCTGTAGGCTGTGCTCTGGTGGATGTTGGTGAGGCCATGAGACAGATGGCGGATGTAAAGGACTCCCTGGACATAAACGTCAAACAAAACTTTATTGACCCACTACAGAATCTGCAGGACAAGGACCTTAAAGAGATCATGGTACACAATGATAGCATGTCTCCCTAGAATTGAAATCACTGTATATAAGGAGAAACACAAGTACGAGGTTTTTGTGGTGTGCCAAGATTTGTGCAGCACGTTTGCAGCATGATTTAAAATCCTGCCACTTGACACCACATCATAAAAATTGTTCTGCATTCCTAATATTGCATAAATAAAAGTGAAATCAGCTAAATACAACGAAAATTCTTTCATACACAGCTATGTAGTTTGGTTATGTGTGTAAAATTAAGTGTTTAAGTGTTTTGTATATTTCTGATCATTTAAGGGACAAAAAAAACATACAGATGTTTTATGTATATAGTGCACGAATATGCCCTTGTCAAAATTATTATTATTCGGGGCTATAATATAATAGCAATTTATTTTGGTCTATAATAGTTTGTGATGTTTCCAGGCAGAACACACACGGATATGCAGTTTCCTGTACACTATACACTGTTATGTCAGTTCTTTGGTACACATTTGCCAGGATGTACATTCATGTTTGAGACGTGCTGACGTGTTCCTGTTTGTATTTGCAGCACCACCTAAAAAAGCTGGAGGGCCGCCGGTTAGACTTTGACTATAAGAAGAAGCGTCGGGGGAAAATTCCAGATGAGGAGATCCGGCAGGCTGTGGAGAAGTTTGATGAGAGCAAAGAGCTGGCAGAGAGGAGCATGTTCAACTTCCTGGAGAATGATGTAAGGGAATCTTTAGGTAACTTAGAGTTTGATTAAAATGTAGAGGGCTTTCAGTGGGTGATAAAATAACCGTTGATGCATTTTGGTGCATCAGAGTTGTTCTTTAACCCATAATAAAATAACCAGATGTATTTACTTTCATTTTATTCTATTAATAAAAATGGAGAATCAATGTGCACATGTGAGAAGTGACACAGGAACCAAGGTGTGAAACCAGGTTTAATTTAGCTCAGTTCCACATCTACTGGTCGATCTCTGAACCTTTATTGTAGCAGTGCTGCTTTTGATGTGGCTCACATTTCTGATGCATGTTCATGATATGTTTCTCTTTTAACAACCTGAATTCCCAGCTTGTTAGAAATTAAATTGAGGTCTGTGATGCATGGGGGAGGGATCAGTGGGTCTCTACAAGCCATGTCTTTCAATATCTCATACCTTAGTTTTAGCTAGTTTTAACAAGGCAGAAGAATCAGTGAGTAGGTTGTCATACTCGGCTTAATTTGAGACGCCTGATAAATGCGTGTTCTGGTTATCTGTTATGCAAAGTGTGCAAAGGCAAGCATAACCGCAATTATATAAACACTGGGTTCTGGGAAGGATTGATAACATTACACTCAAAAACACTTTAGGGCTGACCAGGTAACCAGGCCCAAACCCTTCTTCAGACAAGAAGGTCTATGGAGAAAAACCTTTATCCAGTTTATCCACTGTGTATTATCTGACGTCAGTGCTGTAGGACTTTGTTGGACTCTGGCTTGTTCTCAAGACTCCATTTGGACTTAAGGTGTTTTGGCTCGACCACAACAAGTAAATACATGGAAATGTGAAATGTTTCACATTCAGATGTGATGGTAATATGGATGTGTAAGTAAATGTGTTTGCGTGCGCTTGTGCATCGGGGGCTTGGCCAACAGGTGGAGCAGGTGAGCCAGCTTTCAACGCTGATCAAGGCGGCTCTAGAGTACCACCGTCAGTCGAGTGAAATCCTGGAGGAGCTGAGCATGAAGCTGCAGAGAAGGTGAGGAGAACTAATTCGTAGCCACTGCACTTTGTGTTTGCCGTTTAACAAAAGGCTCACCTAATAAAAGTGACACCAAAGTCTAAGATCTCCTAAGAATATGTTTGTCTCTTTATCTAATTTAATCAGCGTTTAATGATTTGTCCTGCTAATCACCTGCTTGATCCACTGGAAATTCCATCTTCAAAACAAAATGCTAAACCAAGATCAGGAAATGGTTGAAACTTTTCTGTGTAATAATGGAAAAATGGAAGAATATTTCTTTATTGTTAGATCATGAAGCACTTTCCTGGTTATAGGAGAGTAGCATGGTTTTCTTTGTTTTGCTTATGTTTCATTTTTCCCATCTGTTTTCATGTTCCTATGACTGTCATGCAAAGATAATCCAGATAGTTTAAAAAAATGTATGTCGTATGAATGCTTTTATTACTCTTTTATTTGCTGACAGCACATCATCAGCTGTGCTGTAGGGTGTAATCATTTTCACTGCCTAACCTAATTATGGGGTGTGTGTATAGTAATTACAAATAACCACAATATACCAAATATACTGTGTTTGAGTATCACAAAGTAAGAAGGATACACTTCATGTTTCAGGATAGCCACAGCCAGCGGCCGTCCCAAGAGGGAGTTCAAACCAAAGTCGATCCGGAGCAGCATCGAAACTCAGGATAACAGTCAGCACAACGGCCTGTCCTACAGCTCCTCACTCAAATCCACTGGTACAGGTACACCGCTTTTCGGTCTCTCTTCTTTGTGTCTGTGTTTTTATATTCCTTTCGGTATTTTTCTTTGTCAGCACCATCCTCATTGATTTATTTTCTCTTCCTCTGTGGTATTTTTTTTTTTCTGTTGTCCCTTACAGATAACCTCCATATCAACCACACAGTTAATGGCAAAAGTAGGTATAGCTTTTTGCATTGTTGAGCTGTGAGGCTTCTATGCTTTTGCAGCGCTTTACTGTACTGCTCCCTACCCTCTTACTGGCATGAATGTCTCTTAAATCCTAATATAACACAGCTGGATCTCATGGGAACTAAACACAGTGTCCACTCACATATACTTATATGCTTGCTTTTCTATGGTGTATGTGAGACCTAAGTGTTTGCACACACGTGAGCATGTGTGCAAACACACGATGATATGCGTGACTGTACACCTGCGACCTCTGTGGCTGAATTTGAAAAAAAAGCGACAGACACAGGTGTACATGAATACAGAATGATATGCTATCGATTATATAAGATAAAATGAGATGAGATAATCCTTTATTAGTCTGGGATGTATCTATCCCTCCTGTATACTGTGGTTGAACTTTTTGTTATGTATTGTCACATACCAAACACCATCTCATTTATTTTTACATCTCACCCAGCTGATCATATACCCACTGTTCCACTGTCATGGCCTGAGAGCCCCACAACCAATGGCAACCTTCACCGTAAGTAACACACCATGACTCAGCATTAGCATATGTATGTATGTATGTATGTATGTATGTATGTATCAGTCGAGAAAACATGAATCATCAAAAAAATCCTGTTGTATGCAGGGTTCCCATGGGTCATTGAACTCCTTAAAGGTTGGGAAATTGAAAAGGCCCTTGAAAGTTTTTGAAAATTGCCCTAAATAGACATTGGTCATTGAAAGTGCTTGGATTTTGTGCAAGTAAGAAGTTAGGTTGATATTTAGGTAATTGTCCCGCTTGTTTGTTATGACGCCACCTACTGTTTCATGCCCCCGCACTGATTGATGTACGTAGACTCGGCCTACGCAGAACAAACATCAAATCATAATTACTAGCAGTATGGACACTGTCCACTGTCTCTGTCCACCGCTGAGACAGTGAGATTCAGTGAGTGAGTGAGTACGACGTGATATCTGGGAAATGCAAATTCCAAGATCTCTGTCTCCCCAAAGAAAATGAACAAACAAGACTGGCTTGACCAAGAGCTCAAGGACAATGACTTGTCCAGATGCAGAGCGTGCTGCAAATCAATAAAAGTGGACGCCATGGGAGAAGAGCTTCTTACAAGTTTCTCTCCTATCTTAAGCTGCATTCTCATCAGCACATTTGGTCCTTGAATTTTATGTCCACCAAGGTGTGGGAACCTATAATAAATGGCATAAAAATGCAATCATATACTGGAATTTGTCATTTTAAATCAAGGTAAACTCCAGATGCTTTCAGACCTGCACTGATGACTTTGTGTCCCTCTGGACAAAAGTCAAAAGTCCCTTAAAACTCTTGCCATCACCCTATTCAGATCTCCAGACAATGTCCTAGTAAGCGCATGTGTGAATGCAGCAGGAGAAACTCCATATAATTATAAGTGAATGAGTGAATGTCCTGCCTCCTGCACCACCTCCTCATCTGGATCCTCGGGAGATTCTCCTTTTTTTGAACGTGTCTCCTCTAGACAGACTCCTTTTGCGTTCATCATATGTGAACCAGCCGGTTCTCCTGAGATCATTTTGGCTTTAGTATTATTTTCCAAACATTCTGGATGAATGTTCATGGTACAAACAGTAGTTGCCATGGTGATGACTTTGTATTTGTCCTGAATACTGACAACTGAGCAAACTCCATCCATAAAGATCATCTTACAAGGTCCTTCTGGACTCCAGACATGTTTTGATATAAAAAAATATCTAGAGTATCATCAATGAAAGTCTTCATTAGTTTCTGCCTAAAAAACACTGTTTTCGGACCTGCACTTAACTCTGGAGCGTATTTAGAGGAGGGTGGTAAGTCCGAACACATATTTCCAGAGATGATGTTCCAGGAAATTTCTGGAGATCATCCTGCCAGCTTCCTAGTCTAATCTCAAGATAATTTATGAGTGTGCTTATATGTGTTATATTTTCCGGTTTTCCTGTACAAGCCTCTCACCCACACAATATGTTGCTGCATTTATCATATGTGAACAGGAATCTCTGGAGAAAGTTTGGACCCAATTTTCTTACTCATGTCTTTGCTAGTTATTTTCACATAAATATGCAGGAGTAAAAAAGATGATTGTGTAATTTTATAACCTCTTCACTTGTTTGGGTGCAGAGACTGAGGTTCTGGATCAGCCGTGCTGTCGGGCCCTTTATGACTTTGAGCCAGAGAATGAAGGCGAGTTGGGCTTCAAAGAGCGAGACATCATCATCCTCACCAACCAGATAGACGAGAACTGGTATGAGGGCATGATCAGCGGCGAATCCGGCTTCTTCCCCATCAACTACGTAGAGGTCATCGTCCCCCTGCCTCAGTGAAGTCATACACTGACTCCCTCCTGCCTCATTACTGTACACTCAGCCTCGGTCCTCAGCTCTGCTCTGTCCCACAGATACACCAGAGCCAGATCAGCCTGAAGCTGGAAAAAAAACAGAGCCAGAGAACTAGTACAGAAGGTTTGTCCCAAGCCAACTTTAGGTCACACTTCGCTGATATCTTTTTGTTGTTGATATTTATGAGACTGAAATCTAAGCCATGAAGGTGGACAGTCTGCCCGGTCAGATCCGACTGTTGTCATGATGTCAGAGCATCCGTCAGACTGTTGGTGAGCTGTCTGCCTGCCGCTGCACCAGACCCCCCCACCACCACCACTTTACCGTTGATTGAAGTGCACCACTGGACGTCAGGACTGCGTTGTGATACCACTCTGATCAAACGATTAGCTTTTATTTTATAGTCACATTTGAAACGTGACATACCTGTACATTTTCGAATATTTTAAATATCCTTATTTTATTAGTGTTATTTGAATATATCCCAAAACAAGAGGGTTCCTGTCTGTGTGAAGAAGCCCTGACAGTCACTGACGCCAATAGCATAGTATTAGTGCAACAAGTCAAATGAATCAAGCTGTAGTTTTAGTTTGACCTCTCTCATCCAGACGTAGTTTCTCATCTAAACAGATGGTTTAGATACAAATTTATGTCCAAGGCTTCTAAACATAATTAAGGAATTACCTACGTTTCTCACAACATCCAGCTCAAGGAAAATGTTTTTGGTAAACCAGGCTCTTTAAAAGGACAAGAATTAAAGGCTATCAAAGAAAAATGCTGCCCCAGTACAGCCTCCAGACTTGTAGTCGTTAAATTCTTCACTGAGATTAGGATGTCAGATGTGTCGACAGGTAATGAAGCAGGGTTTAAAAGCTGTGATCAATATTTACCTCTGCTGAGGAGGTTACGCTTTCACCTCTGTTTGGCTCCTTTGGTGCAAATCTGGGTATTTGGGCAGATTCAGGACTTGAAACTGAAACTGAAGCGACAAGTATGTCTCTTCACAAAAACATATGTGGTCACAAAAACACCCATGAGAAACTATGATGTTGTAGAACGAGATTCACGGTTTATCAGGCTAAAAATCATGGGAGTGTGAACTAGGGTTAGTTCTAGGGTTACAGTGTGAACTAGGGTTACGGTGTGAACTAGGATTACGGTGTGAACTAGGCTTCTGGAAGCTGCTGGGCCTTGCTGAGGGCATGTCATTCTACTCTGATCTTGACAATTTATGAAATGATATATCTATTGTGAAAGGTGGCGCCTGTGGGAATGAACCTACAGAGAATTACAACTGCTCTTCCCTCCAGCTCTGTCACACAATGAAGCGTCTCCTCGTGCACTGTTGTGCTTTTAATAACTGTTTGTCACGTCAACCTGTTTCCAGCACTGGTCAGTTATTTTTAGTCACAGACCGTAGTAAGTCAGGAACATTGTGGAACATTTAACTGCTTAAGAGCCTTATACTAGTAGTTTTTACAGACCAAAAATAGAGAGAATAGAGTCATGCACACACACGTTCCCTGTGCAGCTTCAGGGGTATGAAATTTCAGTTTAGCCTCCAAATTATCGGGTTAACCTCATGGCTCCATCATGTCGTCTGACCCTGGTGCTTTGTTGCAGATAAGTTGCTTTGTTCCCAGATCTCAACAACCACAATGTTAACAGACATTTTTATGAACCATATTTATCCTGTTAAATATCATTGTTTGATCATCTTACCACACAAAACCTGCATAGCTATTTATTTTTAAGTGTTTTTATTATGTTTGTGTTTATTACAAGCCACAGCCTTGGATGGCAAGTGATCACATCAAATTCACAGAGACAATGTCACCAGTATCTGAAAGGATCATGATGGACAGTGTATGTGATATGTATTGTATTAGTCCTCGTCTTTTCTCCGTCCCTCACTGATTGCCTGTTTGCCTGCTGTGCTCTTATTTTTAAATGTGAGTAACTAAAGTGAGCTCATCTTTCTCTCTCTCTCTCTCTTTCTCTCTGTTTACATGTGAACTTATGGTGTCATAATGTAAGAGAAGTGTAAGGGATGAATGCCTTGTCACACTTTGACACCTTGACAAAGTGCTTTTTGAAATGTCGTCTGTATTGCACTGAAGCGTTTGAATCTACCTACTACGTTATCTTTATGTACATGCACCTTTTTGTTGATTATGTTTTGTTTTCCACTCACTCAGTGTTGCACTTTGTGCTTTAATGGGGTTAGAATCACTATTATATACTGAACACACACACACACACACGTTTGTGCTTCTATCATAGTGAGGACCCTCATAGACATAATACATTCTCTAGCCACTTACCCTAACCTTAACCATCACAACTTGATGCCTAACCCTGACCCTAAAACCAAGTCTTAACCCTGCCAAAATGTCCTCACTTGGGAACTATACAAATTTTGGTCCTCACTCTGCAGCACAAGACACAAGAACACACACACACACAGACATATATATATATGTATATATATATACATATATATATATATATGGCAAGTCCAAAAGGTAGATACTTAGATTTGTATAATCTAAAATGTTCTTTGTAATCTATAATGAATCATGAATCTATTGTCTCAATTATTGTAAAGTCCATTTTAAAAACATAAAGGTACAGTAGGCAGGATTTCTCTTGATGCCATAGTTACATGTTAATCAAAATCACATAGCAGATTAATCTGAAATGAGAGTACTGGCAAATGGTTTCATACTGCAAAGAAACCTCCAAGAAGAGTCTAATAGAGTGTCAGACAAACAAATAATAACAAAAAAAAGCATCATCACCATCATCTGTCATTAATGGAATGAGTGCAATTGTGAGATAATCTAATCTGAGGATAGGAGCTCAGGACAACTGCAGGAGAACTGGTGTTGGTATTGATATTGCAGTTTGATTGGTAATATAGTTCTTTATAGCAAGGCGATCTGTCCAGGGTTTACTCCACCTTTTACCCTATGTCAGCTGGGATTAGGCACCAGCAGCCCCGTGACCCTTATGTGGAGGATAAAGCTATATAGCTATATCCCCTTAAATTCTTCACACCTTTATCGCCTCTATATTCTAATGCACAGTTAAGAACTAATGGACATGAATTATTTCTAAAAATGTATGTATTCTATTTTTTTAATTGCGAAAAAACAGAATCAAAAACAGAAAAATGAAATTGCAGTCTTTCTTGAGCCCTATTAAATAATAAAACATTTTATCTGGCGATCCTGTCTACTGCAGCTTTAAGTCGGTCTTAAATACAGAATGTGGACGTAGGTGAGCCTGTTCCAGCTCTCTTAATAGCTAGTGATAAGCCATAGATAAGTAAAGGCCTACAAGGACTGTATGGTCATGCTGATCAACCCCATCAAGCCTTGGTAAAACACCTGATAAGCAGCAGGTGTCTTTCCTGAGTGTCACCAGACAAGAAGGTGCGAGAAACAGAGCGCTTTATTTTTTGATGTTACCTGCGTCAGAGGTTTGTGAAAAAGCCTGTCTGGTTTCTCATCCACTTCATTTGCTGTTAAACTCAAACTCAGAGTCTGTTCTATGCTTTTTGTCTGTAGACTTTAAATTCAGGATAATCTATGTTTCCTTTGTAGTAACAATCAGTGCAGCACTGCAGTGATGTCATCATCGACACTGCTGCTCCGTTTCCCTCAGGTGTTTTACATAAAAAGCAGTGACTTGCATGTGTCTTTTCATGGCAAAGATTAAAAAGCACATTAGAGCAGTGGTTCTGTCTCCACACTGGACCTCGTTGTTTACGAAATAAGTACTTAACGAAGCACAGATTTACACAGGAGGACGGCTGCTTTGCTCACAAACAGATTGCTGCGACAGAGTAGATCTCCACCCATTTTTCAGTTGATGTTTCTTCCCACATTTTATGGCTGAGCTCAACTATTTGGGTATCGAAATCTTTGGCTCATCAACGTTTTTTGAACTCCATCCCCATTTTTGAACCAACTAGCGTTTTCTGCAAAAACAGACTAAAAATGTACATCCCTGTGCATTGTTGTCCAGACACTGAGCCTGATGTTTTGATACCCACATGGATGAAACTGTGAGCCAAAAACTGTGAGATGTATGAGCAAATGAAAAAGAAGTTAGAGAAGAATGGAAACCATTAGTGTGGATACTGAGTCAGCATTCACACTGTAGGAGTTTCAGAGGAGTAGTGACTGTTGTGTTACAGGTGGATTCATTGCTGTGGAAATGTATTATTATTATTCACTACCTTTTACCAGATAACTTTATACCTTACCTCCATGTTAACTAGCTTTTATCGGTGACCAGTCTTTAAATTACTGCATTTGAGATTGTAGAATCTTCTGAATTGTTCAAAATTCAGACACGTTTTGTTTGGTTCGCAAAAATGTACCAAGCACGTGAACAATAGACAATATTCTAGTCCTACATGATTGAGTTTTATCTGTGATCCTAAGTGGACCAATTCTACTCTATATTCCATATAGTAGGAAAATAAATAAGATGTATTAGATATTTACTGTTGGCTTGCAATTGCTTAGATGTTCAACATGTTTGCATGATAATTCTTTGTTTTCTTTCTAGAAATGATCATGGATTTTTGACACTGGGCAGCTCTTGACACATGATGCTGTCTGCAACAGTCACAAATGCATCACAGGGTGGAAAAAATATCACATGCATTCAGTCTCCAACATCAAATAGGTTCTATTTATGTTTCTGCCATAAAACAGCTGATTTTATTTCCAAAGCGATTTTGTAAATAAGCCTGAATTCAAGGTTAGTTGATTTTAAACTATTTTTATGTTCTACAGTTTTTGTAGGAATGACTTACTAGATTCACTAAAACAAGGTGTCTCAACACTGTACCTCT
Source organism: Brachirus orientalis (assembly GCA_016785285.1). Lineage (NCBI taxonomy): Eukaryota > Metazoa > Chordata > Actinopteri > Pleuronectiformes > Soleidae > Brachirus > Brachirus orientalis. The sequence goes on from JAFBJR010000121.1 coordinate 8,973,370, forward strand.
GTTTGCCTTTGCAGTCCACTAAAGTCTCTCCTCAGTATTCACTTTACTTCTAAATGAAGGGAAAAGGCTGCGCAGTTCTGTTTTAGTTTTTCAGTAGCATAATTTATGCAAAAGGTGTGTTTTGTAACTTGTAAATGAATATATTGATAAAATACTGCATAAATAAATGACAAGCAACTATTCAGCCCTCATTCGGATGTTTACTTTGTCTGTGTGTATCCTGTATGTGGACAAAACACCATTGTCCTTTTGTTGATGTGGCTGTTTCATGTTTCATGATTAGTTTCCTGACACGGAACTCAAATGTGAATACACACTAAAATACTGTAAACAACAGAGAACATGTGTTTTACTGTATGGACACAAGTATTTGGCCACATCTGTTAGTTATTGCAATGCTGTGTTTCCAACTTTGTGGCAGCAAATGGAATTTCCAGCTTATAATAACAATGGTTATAATGTGGTTGTAAAGAGATAAACAGTAATACTGTGTTGTGCAAAGTAATGTCCAAAAAGGCTTGGCAATGAGATTTATCCTTCCCTTTATCCCACACATGTTTTCCTTTGTTATACCAAGAAATCACTTGGTGGTCAGCATAGAAATAAGATGATTTCACTATAAAACGACTTCCCTTTTGCAAAATCTTTACCATATTGTTACTGTGTTTTGATGAATATTGTGAACTTGAAAACTGGAAGCACGTCAGCCCATACAACAGCAGACTGAAGGTACGGTGACAGGATTTGTTGGTGTTATTGATTAATAATACCATCAGTACGTTTCCATATAAGGAAAGAACAGGACTCCGGCATCTCCTGTGGGATCTCTTTACAGCCTTTGCAAGTTCTGTACCATCACAGGATGTACACATACTCTGCACACAGGTCCCCTCGGGGAAATTATTGCCACTTACTACACTGCAACAGAACCTAAAATTAAGATTCAATGTGTCTAAAAAGAGGGTCAGACAATAAATGCAATAAAACATCTGTAAATCGAGATACCATATGTTGCAGGAATATGAATGAGATTTTTTTTAATCTCATCTTTTTATCTCAATACTGAAGCTTGTAATAAATGATGTTGAATGATGGAAAATCACAGGATCAAAAATGTAATCAACACAAAGGAAAACCAGATACTATTACTGCACACACACACACATGCACTTACTTAGTATAAAATCTAAATAGAACTTACTGTTGGCTCATTCATGCAAGTAAATCAGAACAAATATTTCATACACCAAATCACCCATTTTATCTTAAGACTTCGGAGCTGAGAGTGAGTATATCACAAAGTGACTTCAGTTTCCTCTTGAAACATGTTGTAGTATATGTATTCTATATATCACTTTAGGCAGCTCTATGTGTCACTTACAAAAAATAAAATATCCCTTAAAATATCTTGTGTTTTTTACTGTAATGACATGAATATGGGTTAAAGTAATCTGTGAATTTTGTCATTCTGTTTTCATTTAAATGTTTTACTGTTGACTGTCAGGATGTAGACAGGACAAATGAGAGCGTACAAATAAATATTATTGTTTAACTTTCACCTTCTCATGTATGCTGATTATTAGCAGTTCAAAACTCCAGGTGTAGGCTTATTAACACCAGCAGATTTTGGAGAACCAGTGGGATAAATTGGGGTCTACAGGAGATATGGTGTTAGGGAAAATGTTCATTCAGTGTAATGCATATACTACATTCGAGAATGCATGTGTAGGTATTGGGACAGATTGTTGGCCTGTCTGGTTCAGCACATTGCATTTGTAATGTTTGTAAGGTAATATGCTTCTTATGAAATGTTAACTAATGTTGTTTTCTGGCCATCAAACTCAGTCAGCATTCTGAAAGTAACAAACTGTGAACAACATACAGTTGATTGATGAAAACTTAAAAACATCTCAAGAATGTCAACAAGAGGATATGTACAGCAAATACGTGTGGTCACATGTCCACAAAAAGTAAATTAAAAGTCCATTTATATCACCACACATAAACCGTTACACAACATCAAAAATGAGTCCAGCATCACAGTCCAAGAGCAAATGATAAAAACAACTTGTGATTTCATATTTGACCAGTCAGGTTGCAGGAGTTTTCAGACGTCTGTCGATCTGCTGCGTTTCAGTTCACTAAAGAAAAGAAAGGAAAAAAAAACAAAAAGACGTAATGCACAATATAATGCAGAATAAGCCTGTATGACCATATTATATACTATATGTTCATTTTCCCTTCTCTGTTTACAGATGTAGATGACATTCTCAAACAGTATGATTTACAGTTTTAAATTTATTTACAGATAGCTTTAACTGCAACTCTTATGTCTAGGGATGAGATGAAATAAGATTTTATCACACTTATAAATAAAAAGCACTGTTAATAAGTTGATTGTGGTGAGGTTCAATTGTTGTTATAAAACTAAATTGGAAAATTGTTGATATTTTCTGTAAGAGGCTTGAAATGCTTCCCTACTGTACCTGTCCAATGCAATCCTGGTTATTTATAATGGTCTCATTTAAGATTAATATTCTTATTTTTTTTACTTTATAATGTTCACAAAAAATGCAGGTAATATTTTCTATGAAGCCTGTGTCTATAATGCATTACAACCTTTTCACATGTGGGCCAGCTTAGGCTCATATCCATTTTGTCTAGGCCAGATAAAAGCCAGCCGTGCCACATCATTTCCGGAAGTGGCCCACATCTAGATGCTATACGTAACGTATTGTGTCATTTCCTGTTTTTACTTTTGCGTTGTAGTGTACACTTCTCTTGCTCGGTCAGCTCTCTCCCTACCAGTAGTGGCTCATAATCCGTCGGACACACTCCTGTGTTGCATAATAAAGCACCACCTCTCACTTTAATGGCTCACATATCGCCGAGTCACCTTTTTTCACCCGGTGGTTTCGGTAGCCTAGCAAGCTAGCTCCTAGGTAATGGATTCCTTCTCTCCTCACTTTCCTGCTCTCTCTCGCTCCGTCTGCAACATGTTCAGTTATTCATCTGGCTCCTTTGGTGTTAATGGTACATGTAGTAAGTTGCTTGGCTCCGCACCATAGAAGCTAAGTCGATAGCCGTAGCTGCTAGCCAGTCACCGGGCTGTAGTCCTACTGTAGCTCCCTTAGCTCCCCCAGCAGCTCCCGAGCAGCCGGGAGACCAGTGGGTGACTGTTCGCGGCAAGAAGCGTAGTCCTAAACTAAAGACAGTGGTTGACCCACCCATCCTACTAACTCTAGGTAGTCACGATTTTATGACATGTTTCACTAATATGATAACAACCATTAGAGAAAAAGTTAATCTCATCCTACCATCAAATAATACAGATCTGTTGTACTTGCAACCGCCTGTCTCACCTCATTTAGATAACTTCTTACCTGTAGATCTCTCTGAGATAAATTCAATAGTAGCAGGATCAAAACCCTCAACTTGTCTAATTGACCCCATTCCCACAACAATATTGAAGGAAGTTTTACCATTAATTAACAAGTCCATATTGTTTCAAATAAATCTCTCCCTACTTGGGAGAGATTTACAGGCTATGTACCATCCTCTTTTAAAGTTGCCGTAATTATCGTCCAATATCTAACCTTCCGTTTATCTTTAAAGTCCTCAAAAAGCTGTAGCAAACCAATTATGTAATTATCTGCTCAGCAACGACTTGTTTGAGGACTTTCAGTCAGGGTTTAGAAGACATCACAGCACAGAAACTACACTATTGAAAGTCAAAAACAACTTTTTGATGGTCTCAGACAATGGCCTTGTATTTATACTAGTTCTGTTAGACCCGAATGCTGGATTCAACACTGTTGACCATAACATTTTATTACAGAGGTTGGAGCATGTTACTGGTATTAAAGGAGCCATATTAAACTGCTTTAAATCTTACTTATCAGAGAGATCTTAGTTTGTTCATGTTAATGATTTTTCTTTACCTACTGGAGTTCCACAAGGCTAGGTTCTTGGACCAATTATTTTTACTTTATACATGCTTCCCCTGGGTAACATTATTACAAAACACAAGCTAAATTACCACTGTTATGCAGATGGTCACGCAGTTATACATATCCATGAAGTCATATGACAGTGTACCTGAGCAGTTAGTCACCCTGGACAGCATTACCATGGCCTCCAGTTCTACTGTAAAGAACCTTGGAGTTATTTTTGACCCAGATTTGTCATTCGACTCACACATACAACACGTCTGTAAGTCAGCCTACTTCCACCTGCGCAACATAACAAAAATCAGAAACATCCTGTCATTAAAGGATGCTGAAAAGCTTGTTCATGCTTTTGTTACATCTAGACTAGATTACTGTAACTCATTATCAGGATGCTCAAATAAGTCTTCAGTTGGTCCAGAATGCAGCAGCACAGTACTAATGGGAACTAGGAAAAGAGAGCACATCACACCAGTGATGAGCTCTTTACACTGGCTCCCCGTTAAATCTAGAATAGAATTTAAAATCCTCCTCCTCACATATAAAACACTCAGAGATCAGACCCTGTCTTATCTAAAGGACAGATTATTCCTTACCACCCAAATAGACCACTGCGTTCAGAAAATGGAGGCCTGCTTGTGGTTCCCAGAGTCTTTAAGAGTAGAATGGGAGGCAGAGCTTTCAGCTACCAAGCTCCTCTCCTGTGGAACCAGCTCCCACTGTGGGTCCAGGAGGCAGACACTGTCCCTACATTTAAAGTTCAACTTAAGACTTTCCTCTTTAATAAAATGTATAGTTAGGGCTGGTTCAAGTCAACTCTGAGCCATTGATTAGTTATGCTGCCATAGGCCTAGACTGCTGGAAGAACAGCCATTATGCAGCGAGCACTCTCTGTCTCTCTCGGGTCATCTCTGTTTATGTCACTCTCTCTCCTTCTCTGTCTCCTTCTCCCTCCCTTCTCTCTTCAACACTCATACTTTTATCATTACAATAACACTGTTTTCTCTCCCTCCCCCTAGTTTGTGCTCTCTCTCTCTCTCTCTCTCTCTCTCTCTCTCTCTCTCTCTCTCTCTCTCTCTCTCTCTCTCTCTCTCTCTCTCTCTCTCTCTCTCTCTCTCTCTCTCTCTCTCTCTCTCTCTCTCTCTCTCTCTCTCTCTCTCTCTCTCTCTCTCTCTCTCTCTCTCTCTCTCTCTCTCTCTCTCTCTCTCTCTCTCTCTCTCTCTCTCTCTCTCTCTCTCTCTCTCTCTCTCTCTCTCTCTCTCTCTCTCTCTCTCTCTCTCTCTCTCTCTCTCTCTCTCTCTCTCTCTCTCTCTCTCTCTCTCTCTCTCTCTCTCTCTCTCTCTCTCTCTCTCTCTCTCTCTCTCTCTCTCTCTCTCTCTCTCTCTCTCTCTCTCTCTCTCTCTCTCTCTCTCTCTCTCTCTCTCTCTCTCTCTCTCTCTCTCTCTCTCTCTCTCTCTCTCTCTCTCTCTCTCTCTCTCTCTCTCTCTCTCTCTCTCTCTCTCTCTCTCTCTCTCTCTCTCTCTCTCTCTCTCTCTCTCTCTCTCTCTCTCTCTCTCTCTCTCTCTCTCTCTCTCTCTCTCTCTCTCTCTCTCTCTCTCTCTCTCTCTCCAATGGCTTGTCCTCTTCTGAGGGTCACATGAGGAGCAGGAACCAACCCCAGATGGTGACAGCACATGTCACACACTGAATGAGATGATGATGACAATTGTTATTAATGTTACTGATTCTTGAATCATCCTGGTCTCCGTCTTCTTATTTTACTTCTTCCTCAGTTTTTCCCATTTTTTTCCCTGTAAAAGGGAAGAGTTTTTCCTCACCCGGGTCTAAGGATAGAGGGTGTCACTTGCTGTACAGACTGTAAAGCCCTTCGAGGCAAATTGTGTTTGTGATGCTGCGCTATATAAATAAAATTGACTTGATTTGACTATACAAGGGTGGAGTATCCCACCAGCTGCAAAATTTATTTAGAGGTCACTCAAGTTCATTCGTTTTTGCAAATGGCTGCAGGCTTGGTATATAGTGCAACATAAAATTTTAAGTGCAGTTGCTGTTTACTTTACACTCACAAACAAACATATATCTGTCCCTTTGTTTCTGACTAAAATGCATTTAATTTATTTCAATGTTTGAGTGTTTTTTTTAATAATCAAAACAAGTTTTCAGCTTTTTCAATGTGAATGTTTTCTTTTCTACTTTCTCCATATAATAAAGAAATAATTAAAACTGATTACTTTTGGTCCGTGGCCAAAACAAGACATTCAAAAACATCTTCATGTCGAGGTTTGGAAAACAACAATCAACATTTCATGGACCAAACAAGAACTCAGTTAATCATGAAAATAATCAACAGATTAATCAATCGTTTAAATAACAGTTAATTGCAGCCCTATTTGTGGTACTGCTCACTTACCGGAGCTCCTCCTTTAGCCGAGCCAATTTGTCATGTAGACGATCATTCTTCACCTGCATGGGATTGTTGGGGACGAACCATGCTGCTATAAATTTACACACCACCACAACATGCTGCAAAACACACACACAACAACAACAATAGTTTAACTAACGTCATCAGATCAGACAAGCAGCACTGCTTCATCTAAACTTGGTGTACAAACCTCAAACAGGATGACAAACGCAAAACGTACAGCCAGCACTACCCAAAACTGAGAAGTTAAGGTGTAGTCCTCATTACTCCTGTAGTCTCTGTAGCTATACACAGGAAACAGTTGTACTGCGCATCACATCTTTGAATATTCAGTATGTTTGGTCAGGACACAATCAGAGACCATCCTACCTGCACTGTGTAGCATTGAAGCCATTCTCTGTCAACATCTGTTTTTCAGTAAAGTCACTTCGAACTGCTGGGTTACTCACAAAAGCCGTAGACAGGGTGTCGTTAATGTAGCCTTGCATGCAGCTGTAACAAGACCACCAAATGCACAAGTCACAACACAGACACCACACTGCTGATGTATTATGAGGCGCTTGGACCAGAGGAAACATGACTGACTCTGTGTGAGAGCTTCCAGTAGCACATGGGCCATAACGGTAACGATAGACAAGGCGTGGAATGAAGTCTGAAGACACGCCAATGACTAAACCATTAGCAATTACTGCCAACACACCAATGGCTTCCAACACCTGTGTCCACACACCTGCAGAGAGAAGACAGTGAAGTCTCACACAGAACAATGTGCACTGATGACACTTTTAGAAATTCTTTTAGAAATGCTCCAATACCTTCTGACTATTTGTCTCTCTAAGCAGCATAATTGAAAAGCTAAGGAATGTTTAAAACAAAATGTTGAAATTTTACTGGGGATGTAGGATACAGCCCAGTGAGGAGATTATTAGATTCTGGTGTTGATCTGTATACTGATCTGGATTCAGGCGTTTGAGGAAAGTGAGTGGCCTTGGTGGACATTTGTGCTCCCTGAGTGTTTTCTCTTGTTAGTTGTGTGTCATAAAGCTGAAATGGGATGAGCAAACAATAACTAAGGTATGACCAATGGAACCAAGACAAACAGGATTCTAAACAGATACTGAGAACAGGACAAACTAACTTTTTTCTTTTCAAGTGAAAAGTCTGTTCAGAGTGGTCAAAATAGCCAGTAAAAAAAATAAAAGGAAAGTGCTATGTACTCATAATTTGGATGTGTCAACAACAAATTTTTCGACCAAGTGAATTCAAATCGTTTGAGTATGAACTTGTTAAACTGAATTTAGTTGCCTGAAATTGAACTCAAAGCTCTCCTGTATGACTTTCTTTCGTTGTATTTGTGATTTAAGTCATGATTTATTAACTGTTCCACATTGTGGACGGTCGAGTTTAACCTGACCTAATTGTAATAGTGACAGTAGTTCAGCAGTTCTGTCCATCTTAAATGAAGAAGTGCTGGTATTACTAACTTGAGAATTCAAGCTTAGGAATGACTGGACCTATTAACACAGTCTATATCAGGGGATAGGCTACTTAGTACAAAATTAATTCATTCATGTACAAATATGTATATGAATGTGAGGGGGTGAATAATATAATTTGTATAACACCTTGAACAGCAGAATATAATGCAATTATTTTATTATTCTTCGTTGAGTTTTGTTTAGCAATTGTTTACAGTTTAAAGCTCACCAATGTCATTAGTCTTCCTGGGAACCAGCCGACGCTCAAGGCGAACCATCTTGATGGCATCTAGGCGGATCTCAAAGATGTTGTTGATCAGAGCAAGCAGGGGGGCGAGGGGGAACGCAGCCACAAATATGGTGGTGAAACTGAACTGGACCACTGAAGTGCACAGACAGCAAAACCATAACTTGGATTTCTAAGTATTCTTAAAAATATTTTACCAAGGTTAGACAAGGGTTAGATCATTCTATACAGTATATATAAATTATCTGATTGGCTTTTACATCAAGAATGTGAGTGATGTGTAATACTGACAAATATTTTGATAAATGAGTATTAATTCTTATGGTTTTAAACAAGTAAGTGTTTATTTTCCAATAGCTGATAATATTTTTTTTCCATTATCAATGCTTGACAATGCTTTTCAACATTGGCATAGGAATGGTCTTGTTGTTCTCTATGATTTATTTACTAACAATATGTTCTCTAAATCTGAAACTCTTTCTGAGGATAATAATACCTTTTCTTCAGGTTTTTTTAGATACAAGGCCTTATAAGGAGTTTTCCCCTCCTTTTCACTTCCAACCAAAAGCATGTTAGATACCGTACTAGAGTTTAGACCCTTCTGGAACAAAATGTGTCTTGGTAATATACACGTTAATACAGAACTTGAACAAATAACATGGAATAAAACGAGGACTGCATGGGAGAGAGACTTAGGTGTGGAGATATGGCAGAGCAGTTTTTTCTCACTGTGTTTACACCATGGTTTTATTCAATTCAAAGTACTCCACCGCCTTCATTTGAAGGACAAGCTTGCCAAGATCATTTCCATTGTAGATTCCAACTGCCAGAGATGTGGCTGTAGCCCAGCCTCAGTAGAGCATATAATTTTGACATGTCTTTGTAAATAAACAATTTAACCTTGTGATTTTTAGGGCAGAGCCTGTGGACTTACCCATTTCCAGGAACTCATTGAAAAGGCTAAAGGCATTTGTGTCTCCTAGGTGATAGTTTCGAACCCAGTCCCGGAGTTTGCAGATGTCACATGGGTCAACATTTCCCTGGTCACTACGACAGCTTTTCCTGTAACAGTGGCCACATTTTCTCTGGAGCTTCTTTACAGTGTTTCTGCTTAGCAACGTCTTTAACCACCTAGAAAACACATGAATGAGAACCTGACATGTTCACTCTGTGAAACCAGTCTGAGGATCAAGGTCAACTTGACACTACCTTAATCTAACTCAGTCATTTCCAGAGACTGGGTCGGCTCCACAAATCAAATTTTCCAGCCTTTTACTCAACATGTATTCAATAGCAGATAGATACATAAAATGAAAATTTGATTATCTAATTAAACATAGATCTTTACATACATTTGTCTGGTTTACCTGTTCAAAATAATATTGAGTGTTACAGATGTGTCATGTTCAGTAAAATATACATAAATATTACATTACATGCTCTAACTCATCACTAGCTCTTCATAGCAAAGATAAAAGTTAAATCAAAACACAGGTATACTTACGGAACTGAGAATTCAAAGATGTTGTTAAGAGTCTGTTTGAGCACCATGATCACAGCCATTTGAATAAAAAGGTCTGTTAAACAACCACTGGGGTGGCACTGCAAGACACAGAATACATCAGAGAGTTAAAGGGGGATAGAATGTATGATCGTATGAACATATGATACAGTACTGTATAACCTCACCTCCTCCAGTCTCCAGCGAGAAATACGCACATAACTTCCTGGATGGCCATTTATTCTGTGAGAGATGATCAATTTCACATCAACAATCTGAATTTAACATTTCAGTATATGTTCCTTTGGTGACAGCTTAACCATTGAGTTAGTTTGAAAAAAATGCAACCAATATAATCCAGACCTTGTGTAGATGTTCCACCACCACTAGATGTTGTATTTTGTTGTTGAACTGTTAATATTGGCTCCTCTTTCTCTCCCAGGTTTATGTGACTTAAAAACTCACTAGCTTGTGTGCATTTCCCCAGCATGTTGTGAAGATTCGGTCACTGACAGATAGTTACACGATCTCATAACAGAAACAAAAAAGATACACCTGCTCTTTCACGATGATTCAGTTAATATTCGTGAAGATAAAATAAGGTTATAGTAGACCTTTGCAGACGCAGTTTGTTTAAGGTGAGCCTTTAAATTAAGTGACTACAATCAGTTGTTTTCATTGATAGCCACCATTACTATATCATGCAAGTTCTGTAGATAGGGGCCCAGCAGGGGGCGTGCACAGCTCAGGTCGTGCCAACCATACTAACCTCTTACAAAGTGCACAATCCCTTTAGTTGTGATGGGAAAAATAAGTGCATTTGAACATGTTAATGATAAAATGTGGGGTCTTCCACAGCAATACAGTTGCAGAACGAGAATCAGTACCTGCCAAGGAAGAAGGCCACATAGAAGAGCGAAGAGAAGAGAGTAAAAAACTGGAAGGTGAACATCTTGATTGTGAAGCTCCTCTCTGTGGCAGCAGATGAGTTTGTCTTCTCTGAAAATGCACACACACAAAGAGAGAATGCATTAATGTGAGTGAATAATCAGTGTCTTTGAATTGCACTGCATGCATGCAAATGCAATGTAAGATACTGAATTAAGAATCTAAATTGATTCTCACCTATGTGACAAAGCTTGAGGGCAACCCATCGGTTAACCTACAGGTAAGAAATATACACAGAGATATTAGCTTTATGAAACAACAGCCAGGTAGATCTTTAAAAGAATCTCACATATTACAACTGTTTTTCAAGACTATAGTCTGATGAAATGACTAAAAATGTCTGATTTATATCACAGGAAATGCAGAAAGGCTGCATGTAGCAACTGTAATGCGTGCGTGATTGTTTTTATAGTATGAGAAAAAACAGAAATCATGAGGAGTACATTTCAGTTAAGGCTGGTATTTTCAAAGTCATGTAACAGTATAGCCTGAAAATGCCAATTTTCAGATGAAGAATGCACCAAACAAATAATGTTAGACTGTTTCTGTTCATGAAGACCAAATATCGGCAGAATAATAACACCAGAATTAACACACTGGAGCTTTAAGCAACACATTTATTTGGTTGCTGAAATTCCCATGTTGAGAAATGGAAATCTACCACATATACAGCAAATCACATTACATTCTATTGTATATTCATTCTGGTCATTTAAGATGCTGTGCCCCTAAAAACAAACCTCCATAACAAGCTAAGTGTGTGCGAAAATGTCTTTTATTAACGTTATGAGGCTTAAATATTGGTGTAGAAAACATACCTTGGTCATGATCTGAATGGTAAGATAGTGCAGGACAGCTCCCAGCATCATGGCCACAGAGGAGGAGTGATCTCTGATGAACTCCCAGTTGCCCTTAGCCAACAAGGCAGCAGCCACAACTCGAAACACCACCAGAGCATGAGCAAGCCCAATGATAATCAATAGCTGGAACACACACAAACACAGGGACATGATGGCTTTTGTTGCTACTGGGACCTATTTTAGTCGCTGTCTCACTGTTCCATTTGAGTATCTGCCTGAAGTGCTGGACTTTGCTTAACTTCATGGCTGCTGACTGAGACTCAATAAAAAAATGTCTTAGGAAAGATAGAAAGATAGAGTCTGCAGGGACAAAGATGCTGATTTTCCACTGCTCACCACATTTACAGTTTGTGTCACTTTGGTGAATCCAAACAAATTCAGATTTTATGATTGTCTCTATAAGTTTGGCATGGAGAGTGAGCTGTTTACCAAGTGATACAATCATAGACTTCAGTGGGTATAGGGTTTATTAGGTGAGCTTTCTGTTGTGTGGCTAAATTCTGTTTTTTCTTATGTCTCCATTAGCATGTTAAAATGTTTAATGAGGGCAAGTATAACTTAGTATGAAATAAGTTAACTTATTTCAGTGCTGGCAGCTCATAGGGTGTGTCCAAAGACAGTCATCACAGACTATGAGCACAGAGTAGATTATGTGCTAACTCAGTACTTCATACAACTACACATCGATTCTTTTGATAGGATGAATAACTGCTGTAAATGGACAGTTGAAATAACTGCAACTGCAAAAACAATGCCTGTTTTACCCCATGTTTAGACTGTTGTCTCTTTAGCAGTTGTCCTCTACTGAACAAACTTCAGTCATGGCTGTCTCAGTATGTCTGCCTGTGTGTCTTACCATAAGCGTTACCAGGATGAGGACCAGAGTGCTGCGCAGGTAGGAGTGTCTGAACTGTTTGGGCATACAGTTTGGATTGTTCACAATTTCCATTATCAGTTCCTCCTGTTAACACACAAAAAGACTGACATTCAGATCACACATGTATACTCTATTATTGTCATTACTAATAACGTAGTTATAAAAATAGTACATTTGGTGACTCCATTACATCTGATAAAAACAAAAGCTTGTGTGTGAGACAAAAGGGAGGATGGATTTAATCTTTATAACATGCTAATTACCTATTTTGATCCCAAAGCATTTCATGTAAAAGTATTACACTGATGGTAACTTTTAGTAATACCCCACAAATACATGGATATTACTTATATCATGTTATATCACCCCTCTAACTTAGGGGTGTCAAACTCAGTTACAGAGGGGGGCCTAAATTTAAAACTGTGTCCAAATCAAGGGCCAGACTAGGTCAAATAATAAATAAATAAAATTCAGAACAAAGCAAGCTCATAGATGAAATGAAATAAAGAAACAAATAAAACAGATCAAATTGGAAATGAAAGATGTGTCATGTTCAGATATATTGCTGAACGCTATATATACTTTATTCATAAAGTAAAATTTACTGATTTACCCATGGAATAGTCTAAGATGAGACTAATAAACAATGGATGACTGTTTCAAAGTTATATACATAACAGTTGGAGTACTCACAAAAGAACATAAATGTAGAAGAGAAGTAAATATTATGCAGTAATTTCATAATATTGAAACCAACAGTATAGTAACACAAATTTTGATCTGTCTTACCTAATTTCCTCTGCTGTATTCCAGAAGAACAGCACTGTACATGTATCTATTTCATGTACTCAATAATCATTTTTAAAAGACATATGAAGCTAAAAGAGAGGGATCAAAATACAAATGAGGGACTGAGTGCCCTTATAATCCCCCTATGGTTCCAGCTCTTTGTTTTCAAAGTCCATATTTCATTTATTTCTTTTACCGGCAAGGAAAATTGATCTGTGTTACTAATAAGTGAGTAATTAGTGGAGCAAAAAACAATTGTACAGTGGGCTGCGTGTGCTTTAGTTTGAAACATGTGCTCTATCTCCTTGTTACATTATTACTGTATATATTTTATATACTATTTGTCTGTATACAAAGATACAGTATCATTATTCGTGCAAACATTGATACCTCTTCTTCACACCAGTCATAGACCTTCCACTGAGAAACATGTCTGGCTCTATGTCTCTTCCATAACTCCAGGAACAGAGTGGCTAAAAACACACAAAGGAACAAAGTATGAGACGAGTGGTTCTCAATCTTTTTATACCAAGTACCACCAGAGAAAATGTTGACCTCACAAAGTAACACCTTTCAGCGTTAAATACAGTGGTGTAAACATGGTGAGCAAAGTCAGCTACTTTTTACAGGAGGCAGATTTATTCCAAATAAGGTAATTTGCTCATCTCATCCTCCTCTTCCTCACATATACATGTAGAGAAAAGACATACATACATGCAAACTTGCCTGTACTAATATGGTGGCGACACATTTCTGCACTGGTTCTGACAGAGCTGCCAATGCAGTTTCTATGTATATAGTATGTTATAATGTGGTGATGATCATATTAGACAAAACATGAGAGGAGATAAGAAGCTCACCCCAAATTGCCATAAACATAGCAAAAGCCACAGTTCCCTCATTGTCAAATAGATGGCTCACCTGTGTGAATATCAACATATTACAGATTAACAGCACTGCAGGCACAAAGCAATTATACCCTTAACTTTTGCATGACTCCAATTGCATACAGCTGCTCTACACTTCAACCAGCTGCTGTAACCTTATTCTGTTATGAAGATTAACAGAATGCTGAGTCAGAATCGACATTAGTTCACCTTTGCATAGGAGCAAGTGTCTGAGAGGTTCCACACTGTGCACTTGTTATCACAGCGAGGGCACATGATGATGCTGGAATCACACACTTCCTTACTGACGACACACACAGAAAAAAAGATTAAAGGGGATAGGTCATACAGCCAGATACAATGTGGGACACTTAACACAATTTCAGATCTCTGTGTTGGGTTCACCTTGTATCTGCATAAGCTTAAAACGAAGATTTTATCTATGGACTTTGGATTCCAGTCAGTAAAAGCTAACAATGAGATAAAGTAGCAAACATATTGTCACCATATCATAGACTTGACCCTGCCTACATTTTACTGTGTGAGCCCTTTGTTAGGTGGCTAAAATTAGTTTTTGTTGTGTACCTGGTCACAACCATGTTTATACTAAGTGTAACCATGCCTGTCTGTGACAGCACAGTGAAGTTCCTGCTGATTGTGTGCCAATACCTCATACACCTCTAAAACCCAAACAATCACATTTTTAAAATTCTACACACCTTCAAATACTGTAATATAAATATTAATTAACAATTTAACATGTTGTAACATTTATGTAGCTGACTCACATGAGGGGATTAGTGTTGAAGAAGGCAAGTCCATACAGGAATACTACAACACCCAGAGCAGCAGCTGGTACCAGCAGCTTGGTGTACCAACCTAGCCACAGGTAGTACAGTGCCACCTTCTCTCCAAAGTAACATCTGCAAGGAAACATCAATACACTGTAATAGCAGTCACTAATCCCTCTTTCATCTCATTAGCTCTTATTCAGAGGAGCTGAAGGAAAAGCTGGCCAACACAGTGATTCTCTCAGGCGGATGAACAAAGCGCTGACAAAAGTCTTTTTTGTCACCTCTTTCAAACAAAACGTTTTTGAGTGATGCGAAGTAATCTGATCCACAACCTCAAGCAAACATGGAAGTGTTGTGTTACAATTTATATGAGAAATTAGTGCAACCTGTGTGTCTGGTTATGGCGATTCAGTTTTTTTGATTGTGTACATGAATGGAAAATTAACTTGTGGAACTACAACCACTCTAAAAGCTGGCAGTCACTGCTATGCCCTGCTGCGAAGGTGAGGAGTATGTGCACCGACCACTAAACCCTCAGTGTCTGAGTAATTACTAATACACTGCCAGCATTTCTACATGACATACTGTATGTTTAGCTGATCTTGCATCACTACCACACCTCTACTTCCTAGTATCATGAAACATAACGTGACTCATCAAGACTGTATCCAAGAAACACTACAACAATTTGGATATAGTGGATATTTGTTTATATTTAAAAGCTACAAACTGAAGCTTTAATGAGACCTGAATAACAGAACTGTCTCTGATTTCAGAACTGGGACGAACAGCTTGCAGTTAGATGTAGTGAGGTGACAATGTATGACATTAATAACATTTGAAAAATCCAATTGGAATAAATAATTGTTATGACATTTAAAATACAGCTGCAAGTTCAGGTACTGACTTGACATCATTAACTGGTTGTCCTGTAAACAGGCCTGACCATCGAGCCCACTTCTTCTTCAGCTCTTTCTGCTTCTTTCTCTGCGAATAAAGACATGTTTTTAACACATTTAATTAAATGTAATTATTAATAAAAAAATTAAGAAGCGGAAAGGTATTACTTTAAGATAATATTTAATATTAGATAAAGTTGTATGTATTTTTTCTATAATATTTGTATGTATAATTTACCATGTAAACCCTGCCTCTTTGCCACAAACAGCATCATGTTGGGATATTGAGACCTCTACTATTTGTCAACGATGGACTTACCTCATGGAGGCAGAATGTGGTTTCAAAAACATCTTTCATCAGCAGCTCCTTCAAGTTCTCTGTGGGAAAAAAAAACAACTTGTCCATTCCTTCAAGCATCATTGCATGCTTCATATCTGTTCCTTTGTTAAAAAAATATTCACGGTTGCCTCGCTTTAAAAGGTCTGAAAGGTTGCTGGTGATTTACACTCACCCCCTGTGTTGATGAATGTCTGATGAAGAATAAAATGAACAATCCTGATCCTGTGAAAAAATAAATGCTTAAGAGAAATGTCCAGGTGGTTTGTACGAGTGATGTTGGAGAACTTTTTCTCCTCAGACATATAACAGACACATAAAATTAGTCTACTGTAAGTAAAAATCACGTTTTTCATTTTTCACCATTTCTTCTTTTCCTGGGTCAAATGTCTCCAACATCAAGTGGAATCCAGAGTAAACACTAAAGCTACAGCATTACCTCTACAGAACGGTTGTTACCTGGTAGCCTGCGTGACAGCTCCCTTCACATCTCCACACCAGTTGCAGGAGTCGGAGACTTTTAGAAGATATTGGTATTGTTCAAAAATGTCTTTAGGAGCACGCAATCCAAAGAACACTTTGTCTTCATGAACAATTCTCTAACACAGACACACGATAACAACAACAACACAAACAAAAGTGGGTTATCACTGATTTTGATACAGTCGTTTGTTACATCAAAATATCCGCCAGGGCACAGATTTTTGAAGAGACTTACAGTGATAGTGATGTTTTTCTTCTCAAGCTGCTGGAGGAAGGCTTTTTGTCTTTGACCCTTCAGGTGAGCGTCATCATCATCCACCTTGTGGGCCACTAGTACATAGTCAAATGTTCTTTGCGTGGACTGTTCAAAACACACAAAATATTATCTGGGACAATGGACACAAAGTATGACTGAACCACGCAGTTTTTAGATTATGCTTGCAAACTCTCAGATGGTTTAACAGCTCAAAACAACACTCTGTCTAGCTAAAACACAATAGCTGCTTTCAGACCTGCACTGAAGGCTAGACATGTTCCTGATATTGTGTGGAAGTAGTGTATTTGAGAATGCAAATGTCCACAAAAGCCACCAACTGTCTGGAAATGACACACTGGTCAATACCAAAATATCAATAAGCATTTAGACAAACAATACTGCTATCCATATTTACATATCTGATGCGAGGCATTGTTAACTCTGCCCATCATAGTGGATGAGTGCTAAAAACCTTAGAGTTCTTTTGTTGAATTATGCACAAATGCAGCAACTTGTGTCATATTTAAAAAGGTTGATGTGAGTAAACAGAGAAACACCAGCAATACAACATGATATAAACATGAGACCGTACAGTGGGTTTGACATTTCTGTTGCTCCTGACTGAACTTTAGGGTCCACAGTGCAGCACAAATTGGTTTTTGTGGGTTCATGTCTGACAATGGCTGATGTTTGATGATGTCATAATCTCAGTCTAACTCAAGCTGGCTGTAGTGACCTGAACTATGATAATATAATATTAAAGTATTATTATGACATAAATTATAATTATAGCCATAAGACACTCTGAAACACACTTAGTCTGTCCTCTGTCTTTTTTAATGTCTGCCTACAATCTTTCATCACTGTGTCTACAATCCACGGCCTGTCCTCAGCTTATCTCTGGTCAGTTCTGTTTTCAGTTTGTTTGCAGTCTGTCATCACCATGTCTCTTGTTCTTCTTTTGACAGGTCTGTATTCAATTTGTACCAACTGTCCACAGCCTTTTTCCATTTTGCCTCAGTCTATCTTTAGATAATGCATGAAAAGTTCATATAAAAACACAGAGACAATGAGTGGATTCTTACCGTGGAAGGAAGCAAATGCTCAGTTCCATCTTTTTGTCTCTCCCATAGTTCATAGTCGTCCTGTAACATAAAATAGGTATCACAACTACCCATACTGTACAGAACAAGTAATTAGTGGGATTGCTGTGCAAGCAGAAATCCCACAGGTTTTTGAAATATTCAATATTTTCCGAATTATTCAACATTTTCTGCGGAATTTTTCCCATAGGAAATGAATTGAGAAATTTTTCAAACTTCAACTTTTTCAGCATCTTTCAACTCCTTCTAACTCAGTCATACTTTCAGCTAGAGACACCATTCAAATTTCAAAATGTAGACAAACTTTTCATGATTATTCCACTTTTCAATACCATTCATTCTTTTTTCACAATCAGAGTTTAAGTTTCATCAGGTTTTCTGACATTTTCAGAGTTTAACATTGGTGTGTATTGTGTGGTTAGATCAGAGTGTGACGAACGAAAATCCAGACACAAAACTTTCAGGAAAAAAATCGCTGTAAATCCCAAGTCTTTGGTCCCACAGGCATAAAAAATACATCAAAACGTAGGAAAACTTGTTGGGGTTCTTGTGATCTAACTTTGGAAGCTGACAGATTTATACCTTACATTCAGCGAGCATCAGAGCCGAAGGAAGTCTACTTGCCCTTCCATTGAGCTCTACTATAAATTTTGTGGCAGATTTGGCAAAATGTCTGAAGCACTTTTTTCAAGATATCCATACAAATTACACCTTCTTGTTCAGGTGGGTCTCAGGACGCTCACGATGTCTTTGGTTTTTCAATAGGACCTACGGTTTTTATTTTAGAGTGAGTTGTTTGGACACTGTTTCCGGGCTCTTTGTCTGTGTTTGTAACTGTCACTTCACAGGTGTGACAAACATGCACACACATTTTGGCACACACACACGTTTGCACTTCTATCAAAGTGAGGACCAGCCCAAATGACCTCACTCTGCAACAAATACAAGAACACACACACACCTGGTTCTCGTCAGCTAATTAGGGGTGAAGAGGAAAAAATTATTTTTTCAATCAAAATAATATTATATAATAATATCAATCAAAGTAATATTTCAATCAAAATATTACTGTGTGAATATTTTTACTTTTAAAGGTTTATTTCGCAAAATTACAACTTTCTTTCAGTACTCAACAATTTAAAGATACATTTCAAGAAAAATATTACTGTCGGAAAATGTATACTTTTAAATGTGTATTTTGAAAAATTACAACTTTCTCTCAGTACACAAAATTTTAAAGGTACATTCCAACCAAATGTTAGTGTGCTTACATTTTTAAAGGTTTATTCAGTTTTTGATATTCATGTCCATTTCAACACATTCATATCATTTCAACTTCTTTTTCATACATCTTCATATACTTTCTCAAACTATTCATAAAACTTAAACTAATTCAAGTCAGCATTGCAGCATGGCTTTAGCTTATTTTTCAGACAAATTCAAATACTTTTCAATCTATTTCAAATAAGTTGAAATAATTCAGCATAGCTTCAGCTTATTCTTCATACTAATTCAAATACTTCAGCATAGCTTCAGCTTATTTTTCTGACAAATTCAAATACTTTTCAATTTATTTCATACAAATTCAAATGCTTCAAACCAGCAATTCAGCATAGCTCCAGCTCGGCATTCCACAGCAATCCCACTGCAATTTCTTTGAAATTGCCCTTTCTAGTTTTTGTTTTGTTATCACACTGTGTGATTAATAACAGAAACGGTCTGTGTTAGCGAGGTGCTGTTCCACTTTACATTAGTTCTTGGCATTCACCCTCTCACACACACATTCTATCGCACACCATTCAAACACAGCTGTCGGGAACAATTTTGGTGTAAGTGCTTTGCCTAAGGACACACATATATATGCAAACTAGAGGAGCCAAAGACTGAACTCCTGACTTCTTGGTTGGAAAACCTGCTGTACTCACTTTACCACAACACAAAGCAGCATTTTACAAATGAAACTGCTTTTTTTGACTGCTATTGCAAGTGAAAGGGCATTATCATTTACCATTCTGCAAAATGGTCAATTTCTCTTTATGAAAACACGCTGTTGTGATTCATGTAAACACACTTTTCCACATTTTAAATGCAGGTCCAAACTTGCCCAACACTCTCCCTGTGTCATTAGTGTTGTTCTTGTGTCTCCTGCTGTTTGGCTCTGACCTGTAGCCTCCTGCTTCATGCCTTTTAAAATAGAGACAGATGATAAGATAAAGGTTTCTATTCTGGGGATCAAATATTAAACTAGATTTAAGGTAGATACTGTAGAGAACCTTTGACATGGGCGTGACTCAGCTGCTCCCAGTGATGGAACAGGTTTCACTTCAGAGCTACTGAGCCCAGTGTTTCTAAAAGGTTTAGGGTTTACAACTTTCTGAAGCTACAGTTAACGGATATCATCTAGATGCCTTGTCAGGCAGCTGAACATAGAAAAGCAGAGTAGTAAACTCCCGGGATGTAAAATGATGTCCTGTTGAAAGTACAGCTGAACAATAAATTCTTTTTAAATAGATAGAAATTGCAAATTTCCAAGGCTGCATGTTATTTGTTGTATTTTTGATTACTGCTGCTTCTTAATAAAATATATATCTTTGAGTTACTTTAAAACCTCAACTTGGATTAGAGTATAGTTAATATTTTCATTGTATCATGAATGAATGCTACATCATGTCCACCCTTTCCTTAAATCACTGAGCTCTAGGAAGTAACACTTTAAATTTCACACTGTGCAGAGGACAAAGAGGCATATCCTATGAAGTGGATGTATTGCTCTTGGACATTTTGAATTCAGGTTCACAACAGCATCATTGATGAGTTACAGCTCATCATTGATGAGCTGTAACTCATTGATAACGTGAAAACCATCCACACACATCTGGTTTCTCAGAGAAAGTACGTTTTCCTGAAAGAAATGTGTTGTTTTTGAAATGTAATATAATCTGAATTACCAGATGGTCCTAGTAAATCAATAAATATGGTCAAATCTGTATTTCTTACTAGTGGGGTCGACTAAGTATCAATAATCGAAATATTAAAGCTACACCATGGCCAAGTGCAACATCTAAACTACAGCACCTACACTTGCTTGGTAGGGCTGAATTATTTGGGTAAAATATCAATTTCAATTGTCTGTCATACATTATATTGTGATTGCAATTTGATTTGCCTCTGTTTGATATGTATTGTGTATAGATACCATGCAAAATTCCATTAAAAAAATGATCTACCATAGTCGAATGTAAGGATTAAAACTTATATATATCTATAACCATATATATATCTATAACCATATAGAAAAGGCAAAACTAGAATGACTAAATTACAGGCTTTGAGATTTGCTAAGAGTGTCATTTGAAACTGCAGTTTCAAAACAATTCATTGTCCAGCCCTTTTTCTTGGAAAGGTATTGTGTCACAGCATACAGTCATAATAAAGCATTGTGGTGTCATCGAGTTGTCCCGCCCCACAAATCATTTTCTCCAAACACAATGGAACATTTTCTTGAAATTGACTGTCCTTATTTGTCCTTTTTTTTGTTTTTATGTGACGCACTTTGAGTACCTGGCACATATAAGTGCTATATAAATATACATTGATTGACTAAATACAGAATAGATACTATTTCTGTTCAATTTCTTTTTGTGCTGCCTGTCTTTTTGTAAATTATGGACCTAAGTCTGCAATAAAGTCTATATACAGTACTTAAATGTATTAGACCACCTGTCATAAAATCAAAAAAACCTCACATTCACTCTCACTAATTTTATACCGCTTTATCCACTAGGGGTCTCGGGGGGCGCTGGTGCCTATCTCCAGCTAACATAGGGCGAGAGGCAGGTCACACCCTGGACAGGTCGCCAGTCCATCACAGGGCCACACAGAGACAGACAACCATTCACTCTCACATTCACACTTACGGGCAATTTATAGTGTCCAATTAACCTAATCCCCAAATCTGCATGTTTTTGGACTGTGGGAGGAAGCCGGAGTACCCGGTGAGAACCCACGCACACATGGGGAGAACATGCAAACTCCTTGCAGAAGGCCCCTTGTTCCAACCGGGTTGTGAACCCGGGACCTCTTGCTGCAAAGGCAAGAGTTCAAAAAAAAAAAAAAAAAACCTTAAATATTAAAAAATCTTTCAAAAATATGTTGTTATTTGCCAAATAAATATTTGGCAAATAACAAACTGAAATTCAACTTTTTATGCCTCAAACTGCTCTTTCTGTTCAATGAACCTTTTTTTGGTCAGTTTGTTTGTAAAACAGTTCATTTGAAAATTCATGGACAACAAATATAATTATTTTAGCATTAAAAATACAATTTTAGTTAAAGAGCTGTTGCATACTGGTGTATTAACTTTTACAGAAACATAAAAAAATGATTTTGATTATTACCAGTGCTGTTAAATTAGCAAAGCTGTGGCTTTATGTGATGGTCGAATACATTTGTGAAGCACTGCATCCATCTATCATTTAAAAAAAAAAGTTGTAGTAGTAATATATAGATGCAACAATAATTAATTAATGCATGCAAGTTCATCAAAATTAAATTAGAAATTCATTAAGTTTTTATTTTCATTAAATAAAACATGTACTGTGATTCACGTTTCTTACAAAGGCTGTTGTAAAAGAGCTGAATCTTCCACTTCACTCTGTGTCCTGTGTTCAGTCCCATATATATTCTGTTTATGTATGCAGTGTGTATGCACGTTTATATGGATGTTTGTGTGTATATGTCTGTTTATATAGTCCAATTCACTTGCGACACGGATGTACATGTGTGTATATATATATATATATATATATATACACACTCTATGGTGTTTTACTGTTTTGTCTATCTTGTTTGTTTTTTAGGTCTTTTAGCTAGTATTTTTCAGTAGTTTTTCTCTAATGTACAGCACTTTGTTTCAGCTGTTGTTTTATAAGTGCTTTATAAGTAAAGGTGGATTGGATCCATCAGTTGTTGTTCAGGAGCCACACATCTCCATCTCCAAAGACAATGTCAACAAACTCAGAAGACTTTCTCAGTGAGATACTTGAGAGTGAAACAATGCTAGTGAATGTGTTTACCTCGGGGGTCGTGAAGAACATGTCGGACGCTGTTTTTCCACACTTCAGTCACAGAAGAAAAGTAGACAAATCCAGCAGCGCGGTGGCGACGACCCACGCAGGTTCTTCATGGAGCTGTATCCTTCTCACGAACGCTCACAGCTTCGTTACGTCCACTTTATCAACTGACAATTTCCATATGAAAACACTGAGCTCAACAACGCACCTGCTCACTTCCGCATACCTACAGGTGAACAGGTAATTAAATGACGACATCGTTCGCCGAAATGGGCCACTCTGGTGATGCGTTCACAGTCTACGGGAAATATTAACACTTTGTACAGTAATCCAGTGTTTCTCAAACTTTTTATCCGAGGTACCACTTGAGAAAACATTGAGCTTCCGAAGTAACACCCTTATCATCGATGTTAAAATACAGTGGTGGAAAAAACAGGCTTCATTGATGTTCCAAGTGAGCTGTGAGCTGGCCACTGATTGGCTCACTGAAATGTTATGAGTCATGAACATGAAATCCGACACAAGAATCAAACAGAACAATGACGAACTATAGATTAGTTAAGACTTAAAAATCCTGAAAATGTGTTCATCTCCAACATTTAACAAGGACATTTTTAAAATCTCGATATTTAACAGAGGAGTCTGGTGTATTTAGCGACAGAATTGCCTGAAAGCCTGTGATCGTGAGCCAAATCACAACCTGTTCAGCCGTATTTCAGTTCAGTGACTGTGTCAGACTGTGTCAGTCTGTGCTCCGGTCATACAGGAGGTACTGAACATTTTGGTGAATGAATCTTTTTAATGAACTGATTTTAATGATTCAGTGCAAAGAAAATAACTTCCTTGACCATTAGTTGACACTAGTTTGTGTGTTTTTGTCACGTTTTAAACATCACAACACTTAGCTGCAGCTGTGCTGTAATGACCCCACCCTCATTGAGGAGGAACTATTGTAATGGAAAATAATGTGCCTGATGCCAAACTGAGTAAAGTCAAGCTGAGCTGAGCCATACTGAAACTGTATAGTGGAAAAGCGACATTAGAGTCACCTTTACTCTGGCTCCATCTTAATCTACTGGTATCACTATACCAGTGTCTGAAGTATATGTGAGGAAGAGGAGGATGAGATGAGCAAATTGTCTTATTGGGAATAAATCTGCCTCCTGTATAAAGTCTGTAGCTGACTTTGCTCGGCCACTTTACACCACTGTATTTTAACGTTGGTGATAATGGTGTTACTTCAAGAGTTCAATAATTTCCCAGGAAGCACTTGGTATAAAAAGTTGGAGAACCACTGGTATACTGTATTACAATATTAATCGAAATTAAAATTAATAAGTGTACATTAATTTATAGTAAAATGATGACCACCATCACCTTGGCACCATGGACCCAATCCTTGTTGCATTAAGTATTAAAGGAATGTAATTTGTATTGATAAAGCATTAAGCTTGGCAAAAAACAACTTACCTCTGATTAGCAATGATGTGTTATATTTATATGTGATAAAAGAACCTCTGAGAGTAGAGGTATATCATGTGGCAGGCTTTTGTAAACCGAGCTTCATCATCACAACCAAAAAAAAACCAAACAGGGATGTTGTGAGGATGAAATAATTTAACATGTGCTTTTAGAATGTGAAAGGATGAAAATGTTTTGGGAAAAGATGCTATCAAATGGTCTTATTTTGGGTTTATTTGTAATGTGTTTGCATAAAGATATTTCACCATGGCACAAGGAGTTAGGCGAGGCATTTGATATTCAAAATGCATGTGACCCAAGTTGATCCTGACAATTCTCAGTACATGCATTCACTGAGAGGATTGGTCTATTTATTCATATGTGGAGTATAACCTGGGGCAATCCATGTTCCAGATCAGGAGTGCTCAGGAGTTTGGATATTTAAAAAATAAAAAAGCAGTACATCTGCTTTTAAAGACAAAGTTTACTTTACAAATAGCTGTGTTGATTTTATAACAACCAAGAATAGTAGTTTTCTTTCATCTGGTACAGTTCATACAGTTGGGAGATAAATGAACTGACGACAGTAATTGGAGATGACAGGAGCCCGTATCATCTTCTGAGGTCACCATGCAAAGCTCCCTTCATAAAAGCAACAGTGCAGTAACTGAACAGTGTATACATTCAGATACATTCAAGTCCTATGCAAACTGTAGACCATGTGCAAATACAAACCATAGACTGATAAATGTTAAAACATATAATAGCTTCTCAACAGACATCTGAACACTGAATTTATACAGTATGTGGAACTGTTTTCATGTTTGAGGAGGTAAAACACATTCTGTGAGTACAAATAAACACAGACATAATTCATTTCTGTTTTCCGCTCATAAAGAACACATGATGTTGTCTAACTTGACAGACTGTTTGGGAACAGTTGCCTCCTCGAGCAGTCACATGCCCTGCAAGAAGAGGAGAGAATGCTCATAATGCTCATATCTGCATTCAGCTTTAAATATCACACACAACGGATGCAGCAGCATTGCTAAAGTAGGTACTGTTGGAAAAGCAGGCATTAACTCAGACCTTAGGCTGAAAGGAGGCTTAAAGCTGTTTTCAGACTTGTAAAGCAAAGTAAAAACAAAGAAAATCCTTTAAAAAAAAAAGTAAAGTAAAATATTTCTTGATTACCTTTAGTGCATAATATATTTGTAACATATAAAGCAGTGTGTGTGAAAATGAGCTAATGTTTTAAGCTTTTGATATATCTTGTTTTTACAAACCCCAATTCCATTGAAGTTGGAAAATAAGACAATGGAGACCCTGGACTGTTGAACAGCTGAATCATCATCAAGCAAAAATGGGAAAGAATTCAAACTACATAGCTTCAACAATTAGTGTTCTCAGTTCCCAATGCTGACTGAGTGTTGTTAAAAGGGAAGTTGATGTAACACAATGGGAAGCATGACGCTGTAATGGCTTCTTTTTTTTTTGGAACATTTTGTAGAAATCAAATTCAAAATGATTGAATATTTGCCAACAATATATATTAAAATAAATAAATCTCTTTATCAGTTTGAACAATAAATATCTTTTATTTAAAGTGTATTCAATTGCATATCAGTCGAAAATGATTTCCAAATCATTATATTCTGTTTTTATTAAAATTTTACACAATGTCCCAACTTTTGTATTTGTATTTTTCAAACGATACACTGCTTTTTTTTCTTTTTTCCCCCCTTCTTTTTTTGCTGTGTGTTTATGCAGGCAAATATAAGATGTACTGTTATTGATGCCAGTAAGTGAAATTCAAATTAATCACAGCAGCAAAAATGGTAATAAATTGGAATAGAAATAAGGGCAGAAGCTAAATATTGGCAGTTTATAGGGCCAGTATGTTTAAACAAAACTTGTGAAACATTTTAGATAATACATCAGTTCTTACTGTGTGGTAAAAAATCTCTGACAGAATCATTGTTGAAAAATATTTAAAAAACAATAAAAAATAAATTTTACTTCAGTGAAGTATCCCAATCTTCTTCACTGTCTTGTCGACACATGAATGCATCATTCAGCTGTTGAAACTGGTTCTGAATTCTCATTGGTCTAGAGGTCTCTAATCGTCACAAAAAGGCGGGACTTCTTGTGGCTGTTATGTGGTGATTGGTCGCGAGTGAGCAGACCGGGAATATTTTGAAAGTTATAGCAATAGGGTGTGTTTGTGTCACTTTGGTTAGCTCACTTTAGTGATGATTTTGACGAACTCTTCTTAATCTCTCTAATCTAAGCACGCATAAAGAAGTGGTAGTTATTTTTTTAAATCTCTTAATGGAGCGGGAATCACTGGAAAGCACGCCTGTTGGACGGACAGAGTCTGTGAACACGATGACGTCGGACGCGCTGGTGGCAGATTTGTCGTCGTTCGTCAACGTTGAACTCGACGACGAAGAAAACAATAATAACGGCGAACACGCACAGAATCATTATGCCCCCCCCATAACTCAAGGTACGTGTTCGGGTTCAATGTATTACTGTTTCTGCGTGTTTTCCCTGCAGGGCCGACTCTAGCCCTTTTGGGGCCCTCGGCATGTTCCCGTGCTCCGGTTTGAGAGGGGATCTTGGTGTCTTGTAATTTGCCTTTACATTTTTTCGCTCTGTGTAATCCAAATGCTCTCCTACAGTTGCCAGTCACAGGTTAATCACTTATCAAAAGCTGATATAGTGATGCACAATATTATCAGCATGATATTTGGATTGGCAGGTATTGGCATTAAAATGTATATCAGATATCAACAAAAACGCCAATATCTGCCAATATGACTAATGACTACAACAGTAGGCTAAATAGACTGCTACCTCCTTGACTTCTGTGCTAACGTTCTCTACAGCTGTTATATTTTAATGTTTTATTTGTTTTGCTTATGAATAAAATTAATATCTGCATCTACTGAGACATGCATATGAAAAATACAATATAATGGCATATTGGATATCGGCAAAAAGTCCAATAGTGTGCATCCCTAAGCTGATGATACAGCCATAATATATTGTGTAAACACGATGAGCTTATTAGTAAGGTAACCATCAAAATATATCACAAATTTTCACCTTTTTTAAAGGATTAAAGATAAAAGAAAATGTATAATGAGTTTCCATAAACGGATCTAAAGTAAATATGTAGAGTTAGTTTATGGAGATGGGCAGTAGGTGGCACAAAAGTCTATGTCACGGGAGAACTTGGTGCAACTTGAAGACATAAATAAAGTGCCCCAAAAGCTGTTGATAAATGGCAACATTTTGTTGCTTATTAAAGTCATAATTCTAGCACTAAGTTGAGTCATGTGGTTTCCTCAATCAGTCCACCTCTGCTTCCTTCCAAATGCAGTTTCCTGGACGTTTACAATGCAGTAAAATTCAGAAGTTAGAGTGATGTTTAAGTCGCATGATTTTTTTTTTTTTACGGCCCTCATTTATTTGGCAAATGTGTTTCCATTGCAATTCACATCTACTGTTTGTCAATGCACCAACATTTTTACTTCCTTTAAGGTGTTGGCAATGGGTGGGCAGTGGAGGTTAATTTGTTTTTGGGGGTTTATTTATTGCTTCTTCTTTTTTTTTTTTTTGGCCAACAGCTCTTTTTCAGAACAATGAGGAGGATGAAGATGGGAGTAGTGAAGGTGACGATGATGACGACAGTGGCACAGACAACTTTAACACTGACAAATCAGGCACGCAGCTGCAGCGACGTGAGCGTCATGCAGCAGAGACTTCATGTCTTCCTGACACATTTCAGACGAGCCACCTCCTGTTCTATGAGAGGTTCAAGGCATATCAGGACTATATGCTTGGTACCAACACACACACACACACACACACACACATGGTCATGGTCTTACTCCAGTACAGAAATGTACTAGACCTGGTAGAAGTCATTAGACCACTGCTCTCATTTTGTGTTTGTATTTTTGTTTGTAGGAGACTGTAAGCCTTCTGAGGTAAAGGCCTTCATATCGGACTACCTGGAGAAGGTAGTGGAGCCATGTGATTGGCTCGCTTTATGGTCTACCGATGTCTTTGATGTTCTGGTGGAGGTAAGACTAAAACCCCTTTTCCACTCTTTAAACTGTAGCTTCTTAAAATCAAGCTTGCATCTTGCTCACATCTAGCTTTTAAATAGAATTGCTTTTACTCTTTGATCGAGTTTCTGGTACTAAAGAGTTGACTGGTGAATGTTACTCAGCGAAGTATCAGGCCATTGATAAGCAAGTTATAACCTTTTCTGAATGATGGTTGTTTAATGTTTTCACAGCCACAAGTAGAATAATGGCACAGAAAATGATTAGCTCCTCATCTGAGGAGTTACATGTACTGAAAGCAGTACATTCTTAATGCTAGACCACACTGGAATGAGTGTGTATTGTCTGATCACTGCATTGCTCTTCTGCTGTTTCTCAGGCACCTTTGCTAATGTGGTGCTGCTGCTATTGCAAATCACCATAAATAATTAAATTTTTTAATGTCTGTATGTTCATCTTGATGCCAGGACTCCTGAGTAAGGGCTCTGTTCTCGCGAACAGAAGCGTGGTTCACTCACCTGACATGCTTTTCTAATCTGAGAACATGACTACCAATATGAAAAGTAAAATGTTCTGAAATGCAGACATGCTGCTTACACATCCCACTCTGGCCGTAGGAAATAGTAGTTAATGCCCAGCAATAATGTCAAATTAAAATCTTTATCACACAGGTTTATTTCACTGTTACCTTACTTGAGGATATTTCAGCTCATAGGTAAAAAGCTTATCATCATAAAGGGGGGCAATCACAGTAAATCATGTGAGGTATGAGTGCTAATGATGTCTTGGTGATTTCAGGTGTGTGATCTGGATCTGAAGGATCTGAAGGCATGTGTGAAGATGGTGCTGCCACTGCAGTGTGACACTAGAGGTTGTGACCTCACTGAAGAGGCCATGAACTCTTTGTTAGAGGCCACCCAGCACAAAGTCGCACTGCAGGAGCTGCAGGTAGTCTACGATGAGTCTGGGGAAGTTGATCAGACCGCCCTTGCTCTGGAGCACCTTAGGTGGGACTGCTGAACTGATTCTGAGTTTGTTTGTGTCTGGCCACATGTTTATATTATGGTTTACTGCCCAACAGTGGTTTTGGTCTTAAGAAAGACCCTGATGATAAAGTTTTATCAATTCAGTTTCTCTTTTATCTGCTGGTGTCCGAGCCCACTGCCATGTTTTCAGTGAGCGTGAGCATCCTTGTATCGAGCTCACTCCTGCATATTATTGTCAGTACTGGCTATGTGTAGTATGTCATATTTAAAAAAAACAAACAAACTATAACTTTAATCTTGTCATGCCACTGCTGAATAACAAATTATAAATTGTTTTTGGTTGATTTGATTTCATTCTCTCATCCTTCACTTCTTTCTGCAGCTTTTTCTTTAATCACATCTGGAGGCAGTGGGATGAGGAAGATGAAGATGATGACTTTGACTACTTTGTTCGTTGTGTCGAGCCTCGCCTCAGACTGTGAGTACAACGCGAGTTTTTGTGTTGGTCTTGTAATGAGAAGTGTTTGTTCATTCAGTCCTGTTTGAAAATGTGTTATTGCAGTTACTATGACATCTTAGAAGACAGAGTACCAGCAGGCCTGGTGGCAGAATACCAATCATTATTGGAGAAATGCTCTCAGTGCTTCCAGCTGTTCTCTGCACTTCGTAGTGGCCTTAGCCCTGACTCAGATTCTGAGTTGGACAACGTGTCCATGGTGGAGGGTCTAAAGCTCTACGACCAGCTGGAGACATTTAAACGTAAACTGCACATCATTGAGAACCCCCTGCTGAGGTAAACAATTTGTGTGTCGAAGCTCCAGCTCTCATTTTCCCTACACCATTACAACTACTGCCTCTTTGTTTCTCTCATTCAATTTTTAACATGCATCTTTTCCACCATTTTCTCCCGTCCAGGTATGTGCTGGGCTACAAAGGTAATGCCAGGCAGCAGTGTGTGCAGAGTCGTGGACTCAGAGCCTCTGGTGTAAAGGTGGTTCATGTCGTCACATCCTCCTGCAGCGTTGTCCAGCTTCAGTCCCTCCTCAATACCAGGCTACTGCCTCTGTCCTCCAGTGGGGAAACAGAGATCCAGGTCAGAAGTAAAACAGAAAACACTTACAAAGGGGTTGACTCCACTAGATCTTGTATCTGTAGCCAGATTCATTAAGCTCAAACACTAACCATTCTTCTTCTTCTCACTCATGGTTATAAGCAAAGATCAGTGTATTATCACATTTAGATGGCAGCATTTTAGTATGTTTTGGTCATGATCATGATCAGCTGTGCAGTGATGATTAACGGGGTGAAGGTTAAGGTGAATTCTGGTGAATGGTCCATTGTTGTAGAACATATCAGGGTTAGAACAGTACCACAGCACCAGATACCAGCCTGAGACATGGACCCACTCTGTAAACATGTCTGTGGGTGGGAACAGAAGGAAAACTGATTTTAGCCACTTTACAAAAGGCTTAATGTGAAAAAATTGTTAACTTTAACATTTTTGAAATAATGTAAGGGCAGAACAGTCACATGTTGTGGACACCCTTATAGCAACCCTGATTATGAGATGGGACTAATTCTAAAGTTAGTTCAAAAGGTACCACCAGAGGGAAGAAAACAAGTCAAGTCAATTTTATTTATATAGCCCAAATAACAAACACAATTTGCCTCAAAGGGCTTTACAGTCTTATAGCAAGTGACACCTTCTATCCTTAGACCCTCACATCGAGTGAGGAAAAACTCCACGAAAACCCTTGTACAGGGAAAAAATGGGAGACACGTCAGGATGGAAGGATGTGCATTACATCACACGCGTCACATGTACAGAAACTATTTCAGCAGATTCCAAACAAAACATCACATTTACAAAGAGAGAAAACGCTTGGAATACAGTGCACTGCCTGCGTACAGTGCCTGTTAATATGAGCCCACAGACTCAGTGCTGTGCTATGTATAAACACAGTGGGACCGTCAGTGACCTGTGTGTTATGTTTGTTTAGTTCCACAGAGAGCCAGTATCAGCAGTGGACTCATGTCATCAAGGTGACATGGTTATTGTTCTCCCAGGAATCTACAGTGTCAATAGCACCATCTTCATACCAGACTCCATCACTGTAGAAGGTACAAAAAAAACCTATCTGGTCTCATTTTTGACTGAAACTTTTTCCAACTAGTTACAGCTAGGTTGATAATTTCTTTAGATTTTTTTGACATTTAAATATCAGGGTTTATTCTATAATAGTACAGACTAGCAAGACTTCCTGGCAGGCCCAAAAATATTTAATAACTACAAAAAAGTTATAAAGCCCTGGAAAGGACATGGGTGGGGGACATGAAGGTTGGACAGAAACTGTTACCAGTGCAAAACAGTGGCATTGCTGGGAACAACGTATCAACTTTCAAAGAATGTTTAGGAAACACAATTAAAAACAAGGTGGTGTAAATCTGGATATCAAGTTCATATGACTGTTACATTGTATAAGTGTAAACAAGGGAATTGGCAGCCATTCAATATGAAAAAATATAATGTAATATAATATTTACCCACCCACTGAAGTGTTTTGACTGAGATTCAGCATTGATCATAGCAACAAATTAAAGTTCTTTGTAACTGAAATTGATAATACACATCATGTATTGTCCATTGTTTCTTCAATTTACTCCAAACAAAAACACAAGCCACTACTAAGAAATTCAAATATAAACCCTGTGGAGTTGCCCATGATTACTGTTACTCATTCTGGACTAAGCCAAGTAAGTGCACACACTCGGTGCATAGGGCTCTGAAGGTGATGGGGAAGAGGAAATACTTGCCCCTTCATTCAGTTTATGAGCTGTTTTTAGGCAAAGTCAGAGGATAATGACAGACCCATCACAGAATATGAGCTATTGCCCTCTGGAAAATGATAGAGTCCCAATAGAAAAACTTAATCGTTAAAAAAAAAAACTCCTTTGTGTAACTCCAGTGGTTTAATGGTGTTATAGCAATTGAGATAACACATTTTCTATGAATGATTTTATTAATTTTATTGCTTTTATTTTCTCGTGTTGATTGTTTTGCAGGCTTTGGTTTTCCTGATGACGTGGTGATCGAGAAGAAAAACAAGGGGGACTCATTTGTCGAATCCACAGGAGCCGACGTCAAACTGTCCAACATCAAGTTTATCCAACATGACGCTATCGAAGGCATTCTTTGTGAGTACAGACTTCCATCACAAAGATGACACCACCATAATTTATGTAGGATACTGATTTTTGTAAACTAGAAATCTCTCCTGTGCTCTCATTACAAAATGTAACAAACTCTCAGCCTAACTATGCCTTCACACCAAATGTGGGGCTTTTTTTCACATCACGTTACTCATGCAACTGTGTTCACTGGGTCATTTGTGCAAGTAGACGTAATCCATGACTGCTCACCTGGAGCTAATACAAGAGCTAACAGGCCACAACAGTGCAAACAATGACTTGAATGAAGAGGCAATGTCTAGGTTTTGACTCTAGATGCTCCAGTAATATTCACTTAGTTATTGGCTATATGAGTAAATATACTCTAACTATGATGATAAAAGATACTTTAATCACCATGTCAGACACTTGTGGAGGAGCACTTGCAGGAGCAGACTAAGTGAAATCCTGCCAGTGAGCAGATGGTTATAAACTCTGGGGTAAAGTAATATCAGTTTCTAGAAAAACTCCCTCCTCTCTGAATTAAAGAAAAAAAAACTCTTCACTAAAATAAAATTGGGTTCACTGATTCAAAATTATGATACAGTTACTGTCATCATCATTTGATTCCCTTGTACTGTTGTGAGTGTACTTGTTGTACTCCAGTGTTTATAAAATAAGTACATTAACATGATGCCTTTACTGTTTGATAACTGCCAGGTGTCCGTCAGGGAACTCTGAACATGGAGAACTGTGTGCTGCAGTGTGAGACCACTGGAGTCATCGTCCGAACAGCAGCCTGTTTAAACATGAACATGTGTGACCTGTATGGATCCAAGGTGAAACTTGTCTGTAGTAGACGCAGCTTAGCTTATCTTTCGCATCTCCCAACTCATTGTTTAGCTGTTCAAACCATAATTTCATTGTTGTAGTATCTCAAGTCACTGCATTGTTTTTGTTTCAGCTGTTCAGAGAAAAGGCTGTAAAAAGACATTGCACAGACAAGACAGTTTCTAAGGCCCTACTCAGACCTTGTTTGGGTTTTTTATGTGTGGTTGTATCAGGTACTGACACATAATCTACTCTGACTCCACCATCACCAGGAATTCATTGAAGGTTCACTTTCACTAAATAAATTGCTACCAGCATGGTCACAAGACATGTTTAATGCCAAAGTCTAAAATACTTTCCAAACTGAAAAGTGAATTTTACTGTATATTAAGGCCACTCATTCTCTGCACCAACGTCCATTGAGAACATTATGGATTTGACAACACAGAATGTAGGATTTATTGATCCACCACTGCCTCCATCAGTAAGTTCAAAGTTGTCATTTACAGTTACTACAGTGTTTGAAATACTTCTTGTAGACCAAGCCTACATGACACAAACTTAAAAACACAAGGCAGCAGTTGACCAGCAGCTCCTGCATCTCCAAGAGCTGAAAATAATTAATGTGTTTATGGACTTTGGCTTCAACACAGCCCTCATATGGAGGATAACGTGAAAGAAGATGGATGGACTTTGGTTTAGGAGAGAACATGGTGTATAATCTTTAGTTTCCAGTCGACAAAGCCTTAACGGCGAGATAAAATGGCAAAGATGCTCCTGCTGGCAGCCAGCCTTTCAGTAAATGCAAACATCTGTGTCACTTGTTGGTTCCTGGTGAATGGGGTGTGCATAGTGCTGACAATGTGTCAGTACTTCATACAACCACACTTGTTAAAAAAAAAAAAAAGCCTGAACTATCCCCTTAGTGCTGTGATTTTTCTCATCCCGCTGCTGTGTGTTCTGTGTAGGGGGCTGGTGTGGAGATTTACCCCGGCAGTGTTTGTAGTCTGATCAGCAACGGCATCCATCACTGTAAGGACGGGGTCCTAATCAAGGTGAGGGGAGATTTAACTCAAACGCTGTCCTTGTTTACATCACACTTTCTTTCGCATTTGTACTGAGAACAGAAAACATAGCCCCATAGGAAATGCTCAGATTATCATAAGTTCCTCTTGACTGTGTGTGTACAGGACTTTGCTGATGAGCTCGATGTGATGCCATCCATCACCATGGAGAACAATGTGATCCACAACAACGAGGGCTATGGTGTGATTGTAGTGAAGCCCAACACAGGGGATCAAGAGAAGGTTCCTGTGGACAGAAGTGAAGGTAGGCACTGTCCTCACAGTCATTTTGTATCAATAAAGTGTGGATATATAAGGCACTGACATATAGTCTCACTTTGCCTTTGACTTTCCCAGAACAACCTGTAAAAGACTCCAGTGGAGATACAGCTGAAGATGAAGAGCTGGGAGGAGATTCTGTCCCTGTCAGTGTTACCACCACATCATCTTCATCATCATCAGTGAGCCCAACCTCCAGCTCTGCAGCTGTTGAGTCAAAGTCAACAGAGAACAACAGCAACAGCACAGAAGGTGACGCGGCCTCCACCTCGGGCAGGAAGTGGCAATTAAGTCGCCAGATGAGTCGAAACAAAGAGACCTGCAGCCGAGCGGTCCAGGATCTGACGGACCACGAGATCTTCATCTCCATTCAAGGAAATCAGTTCAAACGCAATGGCATGGGTGACTTTGGCACCTTTTACTACTGAAGACTAAGAATATTTTAACATCAACAGTTTTCTGCATAGTTATAATTTCCTTACAGCTTCATATTTTAACTGATTACATGGGACATGTAATAAATTTTGCTGCTTAACAGTACAGATAAATGATATGTCTGTTTGTAGCTGCAGCACTGGATTGAACTTTTATCTTATTTATTTCTCTGGGCTTTTTTAAAATAATGCATATTTAGAATCCTGTCACTTCAGTATAGTTTTGGTGGTATGACTTAAGTTCTAATAATGTGATCTTGAAGGTTGTGGCACTTGAACACTTATAATTTAGTTTTACCACAAGTTAAATGTGATTTTGCACATGGTGCCTTAAGGTTTTTTTTTTTTTTTTAAAGTCTGGAGGTTGTGCTCTGAAAGTAGATGTCTGGTGAAACTGAAAGTTGAGATTTTAGATTTAGACTGAGAATAGGAATGAGATGGCCTTCAGTTTGTGGAAATATTAAAGGTATCAGTTCAGGTTTTTGAAGTGTGTTTGAATGAGGTACACAGTCAGGGCCATCTGAGTTGTCAGTGTCTGTTGTTGCCCCCACTGCACCAAGAACCAGCATAAGAAATTGACATTCAAAGGCTTAGCCAATAAAATCTAAACTTGCTGAAGCCTACAATATCTTATTAATATATTTACTGCTTTATCTCGCTTTTAAATAGCTTTCTTTTTCAAATGGAATCTCTACTGCTGCCTCCTTTTGAAAGTTTGTGTCACTTTGGTAAATGTGAAGGAAGGATGTCCAACACAGAACTCCTAAAATAACAGATGAATTTACACATGGAGGCAGCAGTGAACCAGCAGCCTCCAGGTCCTTGCAAAAAATTCTAATTTTCTTGATGGACTTTGGTGTGGAAGAGCAGTGGACATAGCAAAATTACAGCTATTATTGGAAAAGATGAACAGGTTCTTAAGAGATTTCAGATTTACACTGGGGTAGAGTTTATTAGGGCAGCCTTTATTCAGATGGCTTGTCTGTTGTTCCTCACGTCCCTGCTGACTGCCATATTTTCATGGAGGGCGTGTCTCCCTGTCCAAAGCTGGTTGCAATGCTGGTAGCACACCATGGGCTGACTGTGTCTGTACCCTCTCAGCCATTTCTTGTAGGAAGTGTGGGTACCCAGTCTGTGATGCAAGGGGACTTTTATTAAATTCATTGTTTAAACCTACTTAATGTTCTCCACAAACTCAAATAAAAATGTTTGGAAAAAAACTGAAGTGACATGAGTAGATAAACCTTGTGTTACATGGCATTCATATTTTTTCCTTCTATTGTGGGGAGCTGCTGGCATGCTGCTGCCTCCTCTGGTAGCTGTGGTACTTGAGTAAATCCAAACAAAGGACTTCAAACACAAAAGTCATGATGCATTTGAACCCGCACATGGTGGCTGCTGCAGGTTTACTGAAGCAGATCAAACTTTATTGTCCCAACATCTGATTTGCTTCCAAAATACAGGCTTTATTATGGTGCCCAGGGTGTTGTAATCAGAATGAGAGGAAGAGCCTTCAGTATCAGTCTTTCCTCCTTGGGAACCAGCTCCCCGTGTGGTTTTCTGGAAACATACACTCCCTCTACATGAAAACTTTTAAGTTTTCCATTTGGTTACTCTCAAGGGGAGTGCTGGCTCAGGTGAACCTGAACTATGCCTGTGCTGCTGGGGGAACTTCATGGTGCCCTGAGCACAGATTCAGATATTAGTATTAAATTTAAAAAAACAGCAATAACAAAAGCTGGGCAAAACAGGTACAGATAAAATACAGCATACACAGACATTAAAATGCACAAGGTAATAAAAAAGGCCTGTTTATACAGGACACATATTTAAATTAACTTCCCTAGTTTTAACTCCCCATCCTCTCTTTCTCTCTCTCTCTGACTGCAGTGCTGTAGGAACCAGATCTGACACCATCATTTTAATATCACCATGGTCATTATCTCATCGTTATAAAAGTGTCACCGTTGTCAGTCCAACAGTACTCCAAATACAACTGCTATACCTTATGTGTGATTAGGCACTATAACAAAAACAGTTTGAGAGTTTAACCTAGTTAGACTTTAACCAACGTTTGCTTATCAGTTTAAAAACACACAAACTCTGTTTTATGGCTGTATATGGTCACATCCTTGTTTGAAATTTACAGTTAAAGATTTTACAAGTCACAGTCTCAGTGTAACGCCACATTTCAGTCAGCATACCACTGTGGAAATAACAACTGCAGAACATGTCAAATTCAGATTTTTACTGGAAAGGTGCAAAACAAATGAAAAAAAATAACATCTCAATGAATTACACAAAAATTCAGATACATGTCTGTCTAATCCGTTCTTTCTGTTAACAACATTTTACACAGACTACTTCAGCAGCAGGCATCGGTCCACATAAGGCAAGGTGTCATTATGAGTCATAAAGCAAAGCAGCTTTGAATTACTTATGTCCAGGTTGTTACCAAAATATGCTTTATTTGTCTAATAAAAATATTCTGAGTTGATTGATCACCATAGAAAATCTAAAGAACAACCTGTGAAATAATGAGACAGAAATGGTTGGAAATGTATACAGGAAACAGTCATCGGGTAAACATCTCACTGGTCAATGGAGTTCTGGTTACTGCTCATGTGACTGTCCTGCACCTGCAGCTCCTCAGCATTTACCATGTCAGGACTGATAGCGGCATATCTTGTCCCGTGGAACTGACGCAGGTGAATCTAAACGTAAACAACAGGAGACACTTTTAAAGGAATAAAGACGCACCATACCACAAACACAGAGGTACAGCGTCAGTGAGCAGGGAAGGGTCATTCAACAGGAAAGCATCACATGATGCACAGGAGTGGCATAGTTGCTCTTAGTGAAGACATGGCTGCTAAATATGCATGACTTTTACTGTATTAGCTGAACCTTTAAGTGACATAAATCTGTTTTACCTTGTGTCCCCACTGGCAGC
Organism: Brachirus orientalis; assembly: GCA_016785285.1. Classification (NCBI taxonomy): domain Eukaryota; kingdom Metazoa; phylum Chordata; class Actinopteri; order Pleuronectiformes; family Soleidae; genus Brachirus; species Brachirus orientalis. Next base: position 9,011,528 of record JAFBJR010000121.1, read on the forward strand.
CATGTTTTTCAGTCAAAGCGAAAATGCCTGTCTTATGCTGGATCAAGGCAAAGGGGACCAGCAGAGACCATACACAGCTCAGTCTCTTTAGAGGTCCAGAATGATAAAAATGGGAGTTTACTGACAGAAATGTAACATACTACCCATAAGTGTGTTGTTTAAGTGTATTGATTGAATAATATTAGCCTTTATTTAACCAGGTTAGTCCCATTGACATGAAGGATCCCTTTTACAAGGAGACCTGGCCATGGAAGCAGCAGTATGATCAGTTTAAAATAAAAATTGTTTGGTTTTCTCCGCCTTAGAATAAGCCTTTTGTACTGTATGTACTTTAGGCAAGGGCTTTGCATTATAGAGGTTGTGCTTTTTGAAGCAGCTGCTAAGAACGTCCTTATTTTTCTTTAATTATTTAACCGATACAACCAATACAGTGACATATTTTCCTCTATCTCGACATGTGTGTATTGTGAGAATGACTCAACCTGTATGTAGAGGTTGACCTCGGCGCTCCTGCACAGGTATGGAAAGTTTCCTCCCGTCTTCAGATGAGCTCGTCTGGCGTTAGGATACAGTTTGTACATCTCCTCCTTGGCATCCAGAGACAGTGCACTCTGATCAAACACCTGAACGTTCAGAGAGCAAACACGTCAGCCAGCTCTTTGTAGTAAAAACAAACCCAAGCTCAAACCGATCGACTTACTCTTACTTACATCTATAATGGTTACAGCAGTGTCTTTGATTTTGTGTGGCTCCACATAGGAGTTCTGACAGTTGAGTGTTAGCCGTGATGCTAATTCACTTTGGTTCAGGCTTTCCAACTATACACACATACACGGAAAGGTTAACATTGACAAATAAATGCAGGGTTATACTTAACAAAGTGCTTGCTTATTTAAAAAGGTATAGTTTAAGATTTTAAAGTGTGGTTGTATGAGGTACAGGCCCATATTAAGTGTTGCCTGAACTGTGCATGGCCCCCCCACAGGCTTCCTGCACCAAGAACCAGCACAAGACAGTTATTTAATTTAACTAAAAGTTAAATTAGATTATTGGGACACATAAGTCTTACCCTGTCAACCATGAAGTCAATTGCATTTGCCATTTTAGGGTCCACAGGTCCTTTGGCAAAATTTCCCAGAACAATCTTTTTCAGCATGAAAGCTGGCATCAACCAGAAGCTGAGGACGAATGTAGGTACAGCATTAATGTGAATCAGTTAAAACATGCAGACCAATTTCAGAGGGAGTGACTGAACACCACCTGCTAGCTGTCCATGTCTGGTTAAAGATGGAGGTGTCGCTAAATGAATTACACAGGATTAGTGAGTGTACTCGGGGAGACTTGTGTGTGTGCTCTGCAAACTTCTGAGCCAGGAATCCTCCCAAGGATGCTCCGAATAAATGAACCTGAAAATTAGAGGAACAGGAAAGACTTGTCATCACCAACAAGAGACAAGTCATCATCGTGAGACAAAGATGGATAATTATCGTTATCATTAGGTGGAGACAGCGGTCCAAAGTATCTTGTGATTTGGTGTTTGAAGTTCTTTGATCAAATTCCCCCAAAGTAACACAAACCTACCAAATGAGGTTGCAGGAAACCAGAAGTGTCCCTGTGAGCTAAATCAGGTCATTCTCTCTGTGGACTTTGGCAGTTCACAAACTTCAGTTTCTAAGTGGCAATCATATTGTAACAATGCTGCAGACATATGCAGGTGTCAGTTTTATTAGTAATCCTTCTGATAAGTAGTTAAGGTATGTTCTCTTTCTGTCCAATGCTTAATATCAGTGAAAGTGAGTGTATGACTCCCAGGCAGGTCCATGGAAACAGCAGCATGCTCAGTGAAATCAATGTTGATAATCTGTCAGCGCCTTATACAATCACACTTGTATCCCTTTTAACTAAAAAAAAAGGTATATTCTTTAGTGGGTTTGCATTCAATCTGTGGGGAGATGGCATACACCCGTGCATGTGCATGCACATTGGAGTGTGTCTTACTTTATCCAGCTGCAGGTGATCCAGAAGCTTCCTGAAGCCATCACAGAACTCCATGAGATCCCAGTACACAGGATACTGTAGCTGAAGACAGAGCAAATGACCATGGTTCAAAACAGCAGGACGGCCTACTGGGTTGGTATCTACCTTTTGTTTTAATGACTGAGAATGAATTCAGTCAAAAGCCAGTCTAATTTTTCCTGATTTAAGACGATGGCACACAGGGTCTTTTCAAACTACGTCCCTGTTCAGCTGACACATCCACATTTTATTTCATTACCAGTGACAAATGTGTGGAAAATCTGTTCATCAAAGTTAAGTAACGAAAGCCTCTGGGTTTGGAACGCAATCGATTGAAAAAAGAAAGAAAGAAAGAACAATAAAATGTATATAAATAATATTTTGAGCTTAACTAATTGGCTCACTGGGCTTCTCTGAGAAGCCACAAATTAATCAAGCATAACATTCAACCACTTAAACAACTTTTTCTGCACAAGAATGCAAGTAAATAACTATAATTTAATAATCAAGAAATAATATTTTTTGTTTTTTTGGTAAAAGTTAATTTGAAAATCTGTGGATAACAATAATAATTGTACTTTAGCGTTAAAATATCATTTCGGTTAACAGGTTTTTAGATATTGGTGTATTAACCATTACAGAAACAAAAAATGATTTTGATAATTACTAGTGCTGTTAATTTAGGGCAGCTGCGGCTTTGGGTGGTGGTCAAGTAAATTTGTTAAGCACTGTCGTTCAGGTGTCACCAGGAAACCAACCTGAGATAAAGTGCCTGAACCTCAATGAATACACATTTTACATAAGTAAAAAAAATGATTTTGGCCACTTACAAAAAGCTTACCTAATAAATGGTGTGTCTGTTTAAGTCTATAATATCTTAAATATATGTTTTTTTCTTGTTAGTAGATTGACTGGAAAAATGTGTGTCACTTAACATGAGTCTGATACAAAGAATTTAAAATGCCAAAGTCAATAATAATAATAATAATAATAATAATACATTTTAACATAGTGACAGAGGCGGCAGATGATCAGATACTCTTGTGTGTTGTGATATAAATCATTGATTTACTTTGGTACAGGGAGTGAACAGTTTACAGAGCAACACGAACTTCAGTTTCAGGTCTTAAGCAAGTCGAGACTTGATCAAGCAAGTCTTTTGTTAAGTCTTACATCTGTTTGTCAGCGTGTCCACACTGGCAGCCATATTTTCAGGGAGGGCGAGTGTCAATATCTGGTCCCATGCATCAGTCCCGGCAAAGAAAGCCAGTGCTGACTATGTGCGAGTACCTCATACAAGCAGACTTCAAAAAACCTTAACCTAAACCTATATACATACTGACCATCACAGACAGGCAGGCATTGCTGTAGTTTCAGCTGTAGCCAACTGAACTGCAGGCAGAGACTGCAGAACTGCAAAGGTTACACACTTCAAAGCTTATTTTTTATGTAATAATAATTTTCTGTCATTGTATTCAATAATGCATATTGTATTCAGTATTGATTTCTATTAAATACATTACTTTTAAAATAGAGGGAGATGTTCAATTTGTAATTCTCATGTAAATCCTATGGAGGTAAATAATAATAATAATAATAATAAAACCTCACCGAGATGACTCTGTAGCCCCAGCCTGTCAGAGCCAAAACCTGCTGGAAAAACACCTCAGCTGTTCCACTGACCGGAGGGAGGAAGATGATGGGACACCTGATGCTCTTTGGACCTGCATCATACAGTGACCACACTTTACTGTCGTCATCATCAACAATAATCTGGAGGAGACAGAAACAATGAGGTGAGGAAAAGGAAGCTTCTAAAGTGAAGATGTAAAGTGACATTTTCACATTGATTCGGGGCAATTATTTATTTACAGTCGTACTTGATGACTAGTCAGAGGAAATGAGGTCTGTTTACATTCATTACATAATGTCATAATACCATAAACCATGGGATCTAAAAATAACTACAATATCAGTCTCATTCTCATCATTTTAAAAAATTCTGCTGTGCAGTGTGAATGTATATGGGCCTTTTATAAAATGAAATATACCATATTTATTACCTACATAAAGAGAGTTTGTCCAGAAGTGTTTGGTCTACTGATTTAGTAGATGGGATTTAATGGGATTTAAAAGTTTATGTGATCATGTAATGTGTTCATGTGACTTCTCAGAAGGAAGAAAAGGAAAAACATTGAGTGAGTCACATTCGAAGAAAAACACAACTCCTCATGTGTTGCTGTGTCAGACAAGGACCTCAGGCTAACAAAGTCAACAAAAAGCTGGGGCCAAATATGAAAGCAAGTGTGTTTGTGGAAGGTGATGAGGTGACATATGATGGACCTTCCTTTAGGACCTTCCAGCACCAAAAACATGGACGGATATTGCAAAAGAGATTGAACAAAGTGTAGTCTAGGGCTGCCACTCTTATGAACCATGCGTCAATTGTTTTCTCAAATAATCCATTAACCGTTTCTTACAGAAAATAAAGAAAATGGTGTAAGCTACCAAGCACTGTTTCCCAAACCCCAAAATGATGATATCCTCTGTTTTCTCCACAGAATCACTGATACAGAGGACAAGGTTTAACAGTATGACTTTATATCATAAAAAGCACTCAAACTACTAATCTATTACTGTACCCTTGTCCAGTCATCGTCAATGATGTTTCAGAATAAAACCACACTTCAATAAAATCTGGACTGTAAGGAAAATATTATTTTAAGATTAACAACTTCTGCATTCCTAGATACAAACGTAGAAAACTCATTATAGACCAACTGTAACTTACAAATGACAAATTCTTACAATATGGCCTCTGTGAAACCTTGGTTCTCTCTTGTATCATTGTTGCTCCTAGATCTTCTGTGAGGAAGGGCCAATAACACAGTGGAACACAGTCCTCCCCAAGGTTGTCTCTAGGTATCAGCGGAGGAGGGCGCCGGACATCTTGACCTGTAGCCTTCCCTTTGTAGCCTGCCTCTAAGCTAGGCAGATATATTCTGTACTTTGACTAGGTTTCACTGGCAGAACAAGAGGGGATGCCTAACTCTTAACATCACGTTGCACACACAGTACTGGCCTATTGTGTGTTCTGGGTTTTTTTTTTCTATGATATCATAAGCTTGACTTTACTTTATAAAGTACCTTAGTTAAATTTTAGTTACATTTTTCACGTGCACAGTCAGAGGGAGGGTTGTGTAGAATTACTAGTGTGTAAACTGACCTAGATTCCAAATCCAAGCTTATCTATGATATTTTAAACCACATGGAATGTATTATTCCAAAGGACTCTTTCAAGAAGTTGATTAAGTCAGAATTTTTCCTGTTATTCTGTCTTTATTAAGCATGGACTCAGTCTCATGACAGCAGTGGCCCCTAAGTTGCCATGGAGATTTATTCTGTGCTGCTAGCGAACTCTAGATGTGTATTACATGCTCAAAACAGTTACCATTCATTTCAGATTGATTATTTCTTTAGCTTTTAATTGTAAAATGAAGGAAATTTACATGTGCTAGAAACAATGAAATTGCCAAAAGTATAGTCAAATTCTGATATAACACAAATAATTAGGCTTACACTTACAGACGTGTTAATATATATATATATATATATATATACACATAATATATTTCACAATTTTTCAATGCAACAGCCTTTAAAACCAGGAAAAGTCATGACTGATACCTTATTACTATATGACAATATCTTGTCTCATGTCACCATATAGATATATAATATTGCCATATATTGACACGAATTGAGCGTCTGGCAAAATGAGTTGGTTTGAGAATCTACTTCAACTTTATCAGTTATCTCTTTCCTATTTGCAGTGTCACTTGATTCAAACATTTTGTTTGCACAATGATTACACACCATGACTAGACAATAGGAATCTTTAGATGCTTACTCTCTTTAGGGGCACTGTGCTTCTGAACCAGTTATAGTCAGGAGACACTTTAATCTCCTCCATCTGAGAACAAAGTCAGAAACAGGACAGACAGTCAGTGACAGTTAAAGAAGGACAGACATACAATCAGACAAGCATGGCTACATCTGGCACATGTACATGTCTATCTGACTTTAGGGCTAAAACATTACTCAATTTAGGGATTATTAAAATAATTTACAGATTAGTTGATTATGAAAGTTATGGATACTTGAAGCCCTATCTCAACTTAAAGCACATTTTAACATTAAACTGAATTGTAAGAAACAAAGGACGGTCAGTCACATATGTAGGGTCAGTGACAGACAGAGAGACAGACGGACATGGTCAGACACAAAAAGAGACAGAGGAAAAAAAAATGTGACAGAAAAGAAAAAGTGAGACAAAGTGTTAAAAACAACAACAACCTCTGACTGCTGAGTAAAAACTCTGATAACATCTGCTCACACGGACTCCACTGAGAACTAGCTGTTTGGATTAAATGGCCGTGTAAAATTAAGATTATATCGACTCTGTTACCGTGCAGGTTGCGGATGTTAGTCACCGTGACAGGAGGATTTTATCCACATCTCGGCACCATTTTCTGCGGTTACTGCAGCTTCTGCCGCCGCCTGGTCATATGACTTCTGTTTTACACACTTCCGCAAAGCACCTGACCCCGCCCATTAAGTTACCGTAATAAATACTATTTCCGGTTAATGTACGGTCACATTTCTTTCTGACTAATGGTTCCGAGGTATGGATAAAATAGTCTCGTCACGCTGACTAACATTGTTTATGAGTAATAAAGATGGATATATTGTAAGCAGTTAATATTATGGAGAACCTGCCCTTTGGCGCCTTTCGTTCTTATAAAGCTGCTCAGCCAGAGCATGGCGACGATAGTTTGACTATCTGAATTACTATTACATATCTGTGACGTCACTTAGGCTAGTCGTAATTGAGTGACTAGAATGTGGTTGGGGATCATTCTTGCTAGTCAAAATGACGTCACGGACATCCGTAATTTGGTGTAACTTGTCAGAATGACGTCACGTTTGCCATTCATGTGGCAAAATTGTCTAATTCCAGTTTCAGGTATCCACTGTACGTCATTGTGACTAGTCGCAATTCAAGGTCAAGATATCTACAACTTAATTCTCAGTATTTGAAACTTAATTCAAGATATCTACAAGGGACAATGTAGATATCTCCAACTGACTATGATTAAAGATATCCTGAACATGTCTGACTATGATTAGTCATAATGACATTGATATCTGAAACTGGAATAATTCCACTGTAGTATTGTAAACAGTGACTCTGGCTTTTACCATGCCCATTCCCATGCATTTTTGCTGAACTGTTTTGGAGAAAATTAAAGGCAAAGTCTGCTCAAATCGCGATAGGTTATCTTATATAACCTATGAAGGATTTTTTAAATTAAAAATAAAATATCGATATAAAATGATGAAGACGATTTGAGCAGACTTTGCCTTTAATTCCTTCCTTCCTAAAATCCTTCATAGGTTATATAATAATACCACCTATACCAACCTATGAAGGATTTTTTTAAATTAAAAATAAAATATTGATATAAAATGATGAATGAATGCTTTACTTTTCTCCAAAACTGTACAGTAAAAATGAATGAAACTCGGCATAATAATAGCCAGAGTCACTGTGTACAATACTGCAATGGAAATAATACATAACTTAAATAGACGTTTCTGTTATATAATACTTAACATCATACATTTTATATTGTTTTCTCGGCAAATCTTCATTATATTTTTATTCACAAATATACAGTAAAAACGGGTCAACTGTATTATGTTGATAGTCTCCAAAAAAGTCACGGTAGCTCAACCACAAGCGACACTACCGAGAGACACGACAATAACAGTTTGTATGTCTCTTTCAGGACCTTCACAGACTGCCGTAAGTACCGTGTTTACGCTACTAATTGGGCAACAGAAATCTAACTGGGGCTCACTTTACCGCGGTCATGCACATATAGTGAAAGGCGTTTTATTCAAGTTGTTGATCCACAACTTTACAATTAACCTAGTCCCCAAATCTGCATGTTTTTGGACTGTGGGAGGAAGCCGGAGTACCCGGAGTACCCGGTGAGAACCCACGCACCACGGGGAGAACATGCAAACTCCTTGCAGAAGGCCCCTTGTTCCAACCGGGTTGTGAACCCCCCTTGCTGCAAAGGCAAGAGTGCTAACCACTACACCAACCGTGGGCCCTATTCAAGTTGTTGATCCACAGAATTTAACCTGAAAAACATTTCGGGGTATTGTTTTATTACATCACAATGTAAATGTTAAACACTTTGACTGTAACAATATTATTATCAATATGTTTTCTGACTTTGCCCTTTCTTTACTACAGAAGAATTATATCCACCCACCATGATCACCAAAATAAGAATGGTGGTTCCCTTGTCAATGTGATTCTTATTCAAAACACCCCCAAATGTCGTTTCAACCGAATACGGAGAAAACGCAGATTCCTTACTTTCTTTTTTGTTGAGATTTTTTAAATCGTGTTTTTCCTTTCTGTACAAGGCATGATGGGTCACTGCTATAGTGAACTGTGCGCTGCAGTGCCAATGTTTGCCACAACAGGTTGTAGGCGCTGTAGTGCATTAAAGTAGTAGAAGATGTGAAGTGAAGAAGAGAGTAGAGCCGTAAAGCAGTCCGTTGGTCTCGTCTGCTGGAGTTTACTTACTTCCTCCTTCATGGGTCTGCTGTTGGTCGTCTGTGTTTTGCTGGAATTTTAGTGAAATGAACAACACATATCAACACCAGACTCCGTCAGGAAAATCACAACATCCGGTCTTCAATGGCACCTTTGTGGAGAACCAGTATTTCGCCAACAGGCCGCCTCCTGAAACCACGCAGTGGGCACCGTCACAGCAGGACCCCGCAGCTCCTCCGTGGACCAGCCCGTCGGGATATGTCGCTTGCCAAAACTACAATCAAAATTCAACTATATCGCCTAGTCCTGGAAGAGCGGGATTTGGAGGTCCTCATTTAGCCTTTCCATGTGCATTTGACCCTTCCGTCCCTCCGCCTCCTTTCGGCTGTCCTCCTCCGGGATATTTCCCGACCTCAGTGCCCTCAGGTGCCACGAACGCCTTTAGCGGCCTCCCGCAGCATAACGTTGGTCTTCAGCCCCGTCGGGATGAATTCTTGTCGGTTCCAGACTTTAGTGAGCAACGGCAGCAGAATTATGATGAATTTCGCGAGACTGGGGCTGTTTACGGTAGCCCGCTACTCCCTCCCCCTCCAGGTCAGGATCATGACCGGGGACCGACGACATCATTGTCGCAAACAGATAATGAAGTCGCTTCTGAAAAGAAGCAGGACAGACAGTGGCTTAGACGGTTTTTACAGAGCCGGACAAAAGCACCAAAGAGCCCGCAGACTCAGCATGAGCAGCGGTCATACCACGGCGGTGTCCATGCCGTAAGAGAGACTCTGCACGGTGCAGCTCAGCTCCTCTTGGCGATGCAAAATTCCTGTGAAACTCTGAAAGACAACATTGAGAATGAATCTTTTTGGACAGCCTCCTATCAAACCGTTTTAGACACGAAAAGAGAGCTCCAGAATAAACTGAATCTGCTCAGCGATGAAGAGGGTATAAAGCAGTTAAAAGACAAACTCATCCGTTTGGAGAAGAGGAGGGCCAGGAGGCGCAGGGCCAACATCCTGCTCCAGCAGCTCATGAAACAGAGACAGGACGATATCGCTGAGAAAGAAGCCGCCATAGACACATGGAGGATGAAGATGATACAGGAAGTAGAGGAGAAGAAGAAGGTGAGATGTTGTTAATTTAGGTGTTGCTGAAGAGCACCCAACAATTCACACAATGAGCAAACACTAGGCATCACTCACTCACTCACTTTCTACCGCTTTATCCTCCTTTTTAGTAGAAAAAAAATCTTTGACATCTGTGCGGTCATCTGCCTCGACTGGTTGGGGTGAAATGTAAAATGGGGGAGAAGTGGGGGACAGAAAGGGGGGAGGGTGAGGGAGAGTCAGAAGAGAGAGACCAGGAGCATATATACAACAGTTGTACCAAGTTACAGGTTTAGACAGTTCTGATTCAGTTATGCCATTTCCATAGTACTGCAATGTAATTAATACAAGCGGGAGCATAGAAAACGTATATATACTGATATTTTGATATCATGATATATTGATATGATCTGTATCCTGCAGCTGTAAGATGAGGACAGACAGAGAGAGAGAGAGATGACAGGAAGGACAGGCACAAACTAGGGAGAAAAAGAACAAGGTTAATGACATGTAATAAAGTCACATTCATACCTGGAGTGTGAGAGAGTGAGTGTTAGTGCACCAAAGAAGTCCCCCCCCCCAGCAGTCTGGGTCTATAGCAGCATAACTAAGAGATGGTTCACATTTCCCTAAAATGTGAGGATGGGGTTGAAACAGCTTGCAGTCAGCACTGGGTTATAAGGAATAGTCAGTTGCATTAATAATGTGTATAAAACAATGCCTTAAAGTTGATATCTGTAAAAACTCACCTGGTGTGGAAGTCAGGTGGTAGACATTAAAATGACTGTTCGGGTTAATTGAATTTTAGTTGCATGAGGTACTTACTGGTTGATGCATCATCGGCATGACTTCCGTCTGACTGTGTACGTCCCCAGCATGTAGAAAAGCATAAACTTTACATCTCTGCACACAGAAGTTGTTAATTCACCGCTGCCTGCATTAGTCAGTTCAAATGTATTATTGTGTCACTTCTGTCTCGAAATCGAAGTAGACCAGCAGTTCCAGTGTCCCTGTAAGCTAAGAATGATTATTGTCTGTATGGACTCTGGTACAGGAAAGTGAAGATACTAAGGACACTAACTTCATTCTCCTTTGGGATAAAGCTGCAGTCATATATTAAGATACAGTAGATTTGAGCAGGCATGGATTTTATTAGGCGAGTCATTTGTTGAGTAGTTTTACCATGCTGGCTCTGGCAGTCATGTTTTCAGTGAAAGGGGTCATGCCTGTTTTATACTGGGTCCATGCAGATGTGTATTTTCAGGGGTATGAGAATATGTAATGTGTTTTGCATGTTTGCATACCAGGAGCAAGAGCTGAAGCTGGCTGCAGACCTGGTTCTTTGCGAGGTGAGGAAGAAACAGGCAGATGTGAAGAGGATGCAGGACATTCTGAGATCTCTGGAGAAACTGCGTAAGCTGAGGAAAGAGGCAGCATCCAGGAAAGGTGAGAGGAACGTCTGTCCCGCAGCAGCAGTATCTCCACTACTCTGTTTAAGTGATGAAGATGTGCATAGTGTTTTTGTGTTTTCTCTCATCCATTCACAACTGATGAGGCTGTCTGTGTCTCTGTCAGGTATCGTCACAGAGCAGGAATGCGATCAAGCTTTTAGCAGTCGACTAGAGAGTCTGAGGACTGTGATTAAGAGGAGGACAACTATTTATGCAGCAGAGGAGAAAGCTCTGATGGTGATGCTAGAAGGAGAACAGGAAGAGGAACGGAGGAGAGAGCAGGAGAGACGAATGAAAAAGGAAAGAGACCGACAGCTGCAGAAGAAACGCAGAATTGATGCCATGTTGTTTGGAGGTAACATTAAAACAACAATATGATTGTCACACATGCTCTGTATAGGCGTGTTTTTGTTACTTATTTTTCCATATTTGTTTTCTAGATGAACTTTCTGTTGATTCTGTCCTGCAGCCATTTACAGAATACTACACCCAGGCTCAGCACTCACTGCATGCCTTAATACAAATCAGGTGAGGCACGTCATGTCAGGTCTTGTCAACTTTTATGTTGGTTTCACCTATTATCTCATGTGTTCCTCAGGAAGTATCATAATACTGATAGCTTAAAGGCTGAAAATCAAGGGGGCTGTTAGGCTTCCACTCTGATGCTCTTCAGTTGTACAGCTCTAGTGTTTGGATTTAAACTTTTGTGTCCTTTGCAGTTCCAGGTTCCTGTCACTTTTGTTCAAAGTGCAAATGTATATTCGAGTGTGGGATTAAAAGTTGTATGAATCATGACAGTTTGAACTCGATATATGCATAGATTTCCTACCGCATCAAATGACAGTGTCAGCAGCTGTCCGCTTCTGTGGAGGAAGATGTAACCATCTCGCGGTGAGATGTTTGATAAATACTCACAGTTCCGGGCGCTCCTCCACTTGTAGATAAAAAGGTGCCACGCTTGATCCCAATCAAGTTGACAGACTTGTGTTTTTATTAAAAAATATCAGAAAAGGAGCATTGACAAATGGCTACTGGATGTAACATTACTACATTTTAGATAAAGAAAGGAAAGTCGGGGTGGAGCTTTTACTTCATCACTCTCTGCTGACTAACTGCTGTAAGTCGTTAATGCTCTAACACTAGCAGCACTTACACTAGTTGAAAAATTCTTAATGAAAAGAGACTTGTTTACACTTGATTAGCGTGTGACTGTCTATCCTCTGTAGAAACAATTCAGCACTGTATTTTTTTGTCTTTCAGGAGCGATTGGGATGGGTTTTTGGTCGCAGCAGATCATCCTAATGGTTCTGTGGTCCCTCAGAGCTGGATCATCCCAGACCAACCTTCAGACCAGAAATGGGCCTCTGCTCTGCAAACTGCTGACAGTGACTGAGACGGGCACCACCACACTGTATTTACAGTCAGCTATAGACTGACTTACAGCTCTCAATCATGAATCAAACCCATGCATGTGGACAGAGAGTTGGGATAAACCCAGCTGAGGAGGACACAGCAGGACAGTTTGAAAACAAATTCATACAGCTCAGTAAGAAGAAACATCATGTCCACAATGTTCATATGTTGATATCCATGGGTGAAAAGGTTTAGTGGTGGCTATGAACTTCCTGATATAATGGAGATTCATTGATAGGTGAATTACTAGCCAAGGTGTTTATTAGTTGAGTATTACCTCATGCATAACAAAACACACACGTGTTCAGGATACTTTTAATTTCACAAAGTAACATAATGACTTTGGTTGAATACCTCTCCTGCAGTTGAAGTATTTCATCGTGTTTTTTTTTTTTTAACTTGACTATAATATGTTGTTTTGTTCAAACCACATAATTATCAAAAAGAGAAATTAAATAAAGACATGCATTTGTCTACCCACCTATATTGTTATTTCTTCAGTCTATAAGTACATAATTTATCTCAAAAAACACAATCGCAATTTCTATTGCTTTAAGAGCGCTTATAATGCATTAAATAGAAAACTGATGACTTATTTGGTTCCTAATGGCAGTGATATTAGATTTATTGGTGGGTAACCTCTTCATTCATGGTGACTGAATTTAGATTCATTATGTAAAAGTTCATGTTCAAAGCATCAAGTTAAGTGAAATTTATTTATATAGCCCAGCATCACAAACACAATTTGCCCTGAAGGGCTTTACAGTCTGTACAGCAGGGGGCGGGAGAGAAAACAATGTTAATAACAATGTTATTGTCATGATAAACGTATGAGCGCTGAGACACTGTAGGCTCATTACTTTCACAGAAACATTTTACATGCTCTGTTGTTTGAGCAAATACAGTAGATACAGTCTGACTGTGATTGTTGGTGTTTTCTCCATTTGTGTGTGCCAGTGTTTGAGCAGTAAATCAGCTGATGGGTTTATAGCCCGTCAGAAGATTAGCTTAAAGATTAAAGCACTGTCTCTTAATGCAACCTGTGGTTCACAGAAGCTTCACAGACACAAGTACACCTGAGCAGAAACACGGGCTCTCAAAACTCTCAATACAGCTTCGATCAAATACGGGTAAGTTCTCTTTATTTATTTATTTAAAAAACAAACTATTCAATACTACATCATACTACTCAACTATTCAAATATAGAGATTAAATAGTATAATACAATTATAAAAGAACCTGTCCAGGGTGTACCCTGCCTCTCGCCCTATGTCAGCTGGAGTTAGGCACCAGCGCCCCCCGCGACCCTCAGTGGATAAAAGCGGTAGAAAATGAGTGAGTGAGAATTATAAAAGAAATAATATAAACCTCTTAAACCATGATTAGTAAAACTGACATTTTAGTTTGGGCTTTACATGTAGAAGCATATTACCCAAGGTGAGCATATTAAAGTGTAAAAGATTTTAAGAGGCATCTGTTGTAACTGTCAAACCAACTGCTGACTGGCTTCTCTCACTCATCCTGCAAGTTGGCACATTTATAGAAAACATTATTTATGTCACATTGTTACAAAAAGACATATTACAAGGAGATGTAATACAAAACACTGAATAAACAAAATAAAACTTCCTAAAGACAACTCTATTCTCATTTTCACATTCTTTACAGCACAAACTAGAATATTTTTATTTCTGGGAAGTCTTTACCCGATTTGTAGTGTAATGTTATGTTTTTTCCTTTGATATCAATATAAAACGTACTCATATGAAAAAAAATACAGTAAATGGGAATACAAGAAATGTACATTTGATTAGATTTTTGGATAATTTACGTAGCATGAGAATAACCAGGTGACTGGTTTTATTGTTTTGGCCGACCGATGCCTGTGCGAGCGCTTTGAACGTCAAAGACACATTAAGCTTATAGAGCATCTGTCCTCTCTACTAAGTCCTGGACCATCTGTCTGTGAAGTGTTTTGGTGTTTCTTGAGCAAATGTTTCTGTGTGTCTGTGAACTGAGCAGTATGGACAGCGTCCCCCTCAAGATGCCACAGGTTGTCTCACATGACGTCAGTGAGGATGTCAAAGTCATCGTCCCCGATTACCTCAGTGTGCTGCGGGACACAGAGGTGAGCGTGTCTCCTCATGTGTGCACTATCTGCTCACCACTCATCACATTTGTTTTGCTGTCCCAACCAGGAAGTAAATCAATAAATGACTGGCTTTAAAAGAATAGTTCAGGTTTCTTAGGTGTGGTTGTAGTTCAGCATGTCCCTGTCTTACTCCCTGGGGTGGGAACAGTGTGAAACGCAGTGGACACAAGGAAAAACATGTTTCAGCCACATAAGTTCTGTACTTCCTTAAGTCTACAATACCTTAAGAATATGTTGGATAAGTTTGTGTCACTGGGACGAATACAAAATGAAGGATTTCAACCACTGAAGTCACAAGTGGAATTTGGTGTGGGGAGCGAGTGACATAAAACAACGCACACGTATTCTTAAGTTATCGTAAACATACTAGGTGTGTGTGTGTGTTTGTGTTCAAATCAGCCACACACTTGCTGTGATATGACCACACTAAACCACACGTGATTAAAACGTTGTGTCTCCCACGTGACAGTATGAGTTCAACCTGGAGAAGTGGGTGCTTACTGGGCTGCAAAATGGCTTCACCTGTCAACACCAGCCACAGCTTTCCTCCTCTTCATCAGGACTGCTGCCGTCATGTCCACCATACTGGATGATGTTCAGCAGCCCTCAGCAGAGCCGCCTGGCCAGCCGCCACAGCTCTGACTTCTGGGAGCCCAACCCTCGACAGCGCTCCCACAGCCTCAACCCCGCCGTTCTGCGCACAAAGTTTACCATCTCAGACTCTGAGGAGGAAGGGGAGAGCACTGCAGATAAAGTGCCGACACTTGTGTCAGCACCGAATTGCTCAAGTCAAGAGTGTCCTGCTGCTTCCCAGCAGCGTGGGCAGCGGAAGGCCTTTGTCCCAGACCTGCTGAACCCTCCCGCCTGTCTGAGCAGTTTACCACATCAGCGCAGGAAGAACCTACGGCAATGCTCCCTCACCTCGCCCAAAACACCTGCACAGCATGATCCCAAAGCAGAGAAACCAGCCCAGAGCCAGTCCTCGTACAGAATCCTTAACTGCAGATCCCCCAACGCCAAAACGGTAAGACATTAAAGACGTCATTGTTAACATGCAGTTTTTCTACATGATCTTATGCTGGTTCTCAGCACAGGGTGCCAGCAGGGGGCACACACAGCACAGGCAGCACAGACTATGGTTACATTCAGATTACCACCCACATTGTTCAAATCTGACTAATTTCAGATTGGATTGTTCTCATTCATGACTACAAGGGAGATAAATAAATAAATATAAAATAAAATAAGTCACATGTTACTGACCGCCATAGTGCGGTGAATTTGTAAGTGAGATTTAGCTTTAGAGGATGACACTCTCTCATTTTGCTGCACTGATGGCGCAGGTTGAAGACAACATTCAGTTCATATGTGTAAAGGCAAAAAGCCTCATGGCTGCATGGCCACATATTGGCTAGTTATCTGATATAGGACCACATACCAAAGATGGACTAATGGTTAATGGGCTGGTGACCCATCCAGGGTGTACACCACCTTTCGACCGATGTCAGCGGGGATTGGTTCCAGCTCCTTGCAACAGTCATGTGGAGGATAAAGTGGTACACAATCAATAAATGAAGGAATGAACATTTAAATATCCAAAACATCATTTTGATGTATCATACCTTTATCATCGACACAAGCCAATGTCTGCATTAGCTTTGCAACACAGTAAGGCACCAATTATAATCCATCACATGTTTTCTTATTTAGAGTCCACTTCTGTGTGACATTTCAGTGAGGGGTTTTCTCACTCACTCCCTTTGTCTACACTTTAACAAGGTTACACTGCTGAGAGAGCTGTGGTTGTGGGAGAATTGATGCATGGCTGTGAATGCAGTAAAGAAAGCCGCACTCTCACTACGAGAGCAGATTCAAGTTCACATTTACCTGGACGGTGCTATAAACCAACCTGCCTGAGCTTGGAACAGAGAGGCATCATGATGATCGTCACTGCACAACAGAGCAGAATGGCCTTTTCTATTTCTGCTCAGGTTTAATCCTTGAAAGCTTAATAGCTCTCAAGTCTCTACCACCTTTTATAGACATCAGCACTGTGTTCGCTGAAAGAGGAAATCAGCCCAGCTCACATTTTGAAAATGTTTTCCAGGTTTTGGGCTCTAAATATAGACTGTGTAAAGTCTGTTGCTTGAATCCAGCCAGGTTATAAGTGGCTCATCAGGATTAGCAGAATCCCAGTTCATCTCAGGGTTACTCTCAGAGTTACACAAACAATGTGAGACAACCACATCACATTAAATGCGTCTGACTGTTCCTCACATACTGTGAACTCATACACTGTGTTGTTTCCTAGACATCTCTTAGTCCAGGCTCCTGTATGAACCCTCCTATGACCTCGTCTGGTTTGGACTCATCAGCAGAGCTCCTGTCAGCTCTGAGTTCAGAGGAGAGAGAGGTGCTGGAAGCCATCACAGCCCGTGGCTACCCACTCTGTACTGCTATCATCGCCCTACAGAAGACGGGCCAGCAGACGCCAGATCAGGTCAGTCCTTCTGTTATGTGCCCTTCATAACATTTATAGCTGACATTTATAGCTGCTGTTGACATCACTTCAATACTATATGCTGGCCAATCGTGACCAATGCACAAATGTAACGGATGAAATGAAAGTTTATGTTGCTTTATAAACCACTCCCCACCAAAGTCCACAGAAAAGAATGTCGCTTTTAGCCCAAGGGGGCATGCGAGCTGTTGGTCTACAACTGCCGTGTTTGGTATCCTGTCCTGGCAACAGTGTTTTCAGTGAAAGTGTTGGTCTGTGTCTAAGCTGGTTACCAGCACTGGGGGTGCACACCGCAAAGTTAGCACTGTGGCACTGTGGCAGTGCCTCATAAAACTGGAACTATCACTTTAAACTAAAATAAACGCCACTTAAATCTAGTTTTATATATAATGCTCTGTATTTATATAGCACTTTCCTAGTCTTGATGACCAATCAAAGTTGCGTTACACTACAGTTTTTGCCACTTAACTATTAGCACAGCCATCAGGAGCAATGTAGGATTAAGTGTCTTGCCCAAGGACACATTGGCATGTAGACTAGCAGAGCTGGGAATTGAACCCACAACCCTTAATGTAAACGACAGCTCACTCTAACAGATCCACAGAGTGTTAATATATGAATGTAAATTGACCTTTGTGTGTGTGTGTGTGTGTGTGTGTCTGTCTACAGGTCTTGAGTTACCTTGTTGCATGTGAGCACCTGTGTCAGCTGGGCTATGATATGGCTCAGGTAGAAGAGGCTCTGGAGATGTTTCAAAACTGTGAAACAAAGGTTGGGAGCTACATCTTTTACATTCTTTAATATTCAAATGTATACACTTCTCTTTTTTCAAACGTGTGTCACCCTTTCTTCTTCTCCATAAGGCACAAGAGTTCCTGCATTTACTGAGTCAGTTTAATGAGATGGGCTTTCAGCAGAATACCATCAAAGAAGTGCTGCTGGTGCATGAAAACCACCAGGAAAGAGCCCTCGAGGAGCTGATGATGCGCGTGGCATGACAGACAAAACTTCATACTACAACCTTTTGAAATCTGCAGAATTGTTTTGGAACCTTTTTGGAGGAGTGACTAAACACAGACAACTGTGTCTAAGGATGGATGGTGTTAAATGATGATGATACTACATGTTTTATTATTTTCATTATTATTTGTTTGGTATAAAACATATTATCTAAGCTGATGTAAGTAGTTCTGAATGTAAAGATAATATAATAAAACAGTGTCGTTGTCTTACAGGATTCTATTTTTTATTCTGGTGTGATATAACCTAGTTTAAGTCGAGGTTATTAAGATGTGTGTATGACAGTGAAAGTAAAAGTAATATATAATAATAATAAAAATAAAATAAATAAATAATAATAAATAATAATAATCTAATACTTAACAAAATTCACAGAAAATATTCAATTATTTTTATTCAAAATCACTTTGAATTATTATTCATATTCAGACTTCCTGCATTATGCTGTACAGTGAAGATACAGCAAAATGCTGGTTCATCAAACTGTTATTTGTTCCATACTGCAGTTTTTCTGTGTAATGAATATAATGTAATATAAATATTTCAAATGCATGTACTGTTTTCCAAACTTTTGTCTGCAGTCAGTACTGAGTGTGTCCTCAGACAACTGCACCTTGAATGAATCTGCATGTTATTTGTGTAATTTGCTTTCATTAGGTTTATGTTTTACAATCGAAGGTGCTTAAGGAACAGTTCTGCCTCATAATCACAAAAAAAGCTCAATTTATGATAATATTTATGACACAGAAGATCCCAGCTAATGTGTATAAAGTGGCTTTCATCTCTTTCAGACCCTGTTTTATCCATATACATCACAAAATACTCTATTGTACATATTTCTGTATGTTTTTATTTGCAGTTCTTACAGATTAGCAGAGCAATGATGAGATATTATCGGAGAATCACGGAGGAGCTTGATGTTCTGCTCCTTAGTCACATCCAAACAGCTGTTCGTGATTAACAGTGAGGCTTTAGGCAGCCTCAGTAGGAATGTATACATGGATCCAATTCTGCCAAAACCTCGCATCTCACGTTTCAGTCGCCATCTGTAACGGTCCACGGCCCACTCTGTGGTCACTTTTCTGCTGAGGGTGAACACAGAGTCTCCTCTCACCACTGCAGTGAGCAGAGAGCCTTTACTGTTCCCATACTGACCAGACATGGCCGTCCACTGTCCAGAGGTCAGATTGTAGCAGTCAATCACACACAGCAAGAAGTCATCACAGGGTCCATTTCGCATCACATACAGATTGTCATTATGGGCCACCATATAAATCCCATAACTGTGATGGCGTATCAGTGTGGTGACCAGAAGCCACTGATCTGGTTCAGACGTGTATTCAAAGATATCTGTGGCCCCACTCCCTCTCCAGAGACAGATAAACATCCTGTTCATGGCTACAGCAGATGCCACTGAGGCTGCAGGGAAAGGCAGTGCAGACACAAAACTCCAGCTCCCATTAGTCACTTGGTACTTCTCCACGGATGACATGGCCTTCATGTTGTACTCCCCTCCCACAGCATAAAGGCAGTCCTCGTGTCCTATCAGAGTGAAGTTATAGCGGAGTTGCTGGGGGCCACAGATGGTTGACCAGGTGTTTGTTTCAGGACTGTAACAGAAACCCGTCTCGACCACCTTCTTGCTCACATCGTGCACCCCTCCTATTATGTAGAGTCTGTTCTGGAGAACGGCCACACCTGCCATGGTGGTGCTCGTGCTCGCAGGGAGATGTGTCAGGACCTTCCACTCTCTGTGCTCTTCATCCAGGTAGCAGACAGTCCTCTGGACATCCGGCAGCAGCTCCGTGGACGGAGAGTGGCTGCACACTGCCATGTAGCTGCTTGGTAGAAGAGATTCAATGTACTCCACCAGCTTGTTGGGTAAAGTGTAAACGTCCTCCCTCAGGTCTGTGTACATATCTCTGATGAATAAAGCTGAGCTGTGGGACAGCTCCCACACACCATAGGTGGCTGCTGTATGGTACATGAGCAAACAATTTTCAGAATTGATGATGTTGATCAAGTGCTTGGTGAGGGCCAACACCTGCAGAAAAGCTGTACACTCTATGGCTTCCACTATCTGGTCACTGTTGAGCACTGGCCGCTCCCCATCCAGGACTTGCAGCATAACCAAGAAGCCCAGAACGCCAACGCACTGCAGCTGGATCTCTTCTTTCTGGCACTCTTTCATCCCTGACTGGAACATTGCTCTGAAGTAATCGCAATTCTCAACCAGAGTGCCTTTGTCCACAAAGAAAGAGTTGCCATTAATGTTGATCCTCAGTCTGTGTGGCGGTGGCTCATAGTTGCTGGACTCCATCACCTCCTTGTTGCACAGCTTCAGGACATCTCCCACTCAAGAGTCTGACCCAGACCAAAACACCACACATCCACACTGTCTCAGCATTAGAATGCCTCCTGTCCAGCTCTGAGAACAGACTCTATACATAGAAGGCAGATATGTAACGTGATTCAGTAGCTGGATATTTGCAGGGTAGCTGAAAGTGTGCTGATGATTCACATTGCTCTTTGTTTGTGGTTGACAGCTGTGGGACAGCTGAAGAGTTGTCCTTGAGCAGCAACAGTAGGTTGATCCTCTTGATTACATTATATATGCCAGCCATTGAAAATTACTAGGACAATGCACGACTTATTACTATTTTTGTTTGTGTCAGTGACATGAAATGTTATTACCCTGCTGTTCTGTTGCACAAAAGCAGCGGCACTTTCTTAACCTAGAATGAAATGTTATTAACTGTTTCCAAGAAAAAGAACATTATTAAACATTAGTGCTTCAAGTAGAAGCTCACACACCCGTGCGCAACAGAACACACTGTAACCCAATTGTTGTCCGTCCTGAGGCCATAGCTCTGAGAAGAGTTCTGGATGTTGCTCAAAGGAACCTGCTGTTGCTTTTTGTGTCCAGTGGGTGGTGCCTGTCTGTGAGAGAGAGAGAGAGAGAGAGAGGGAGGGAGAAAGTGCAAGACCGAGGCCTATCAGAGCACAGATGGCAGGGGTTTGAGAAAAGCATCAGTTTACTATCACCAGGATAACCTAGAATTTTATTTGCAGTAATTTATATTTATTTTATTTATATTATAGTAATTTATAAAATCTTTATAGTAATTCAGAGAAACTTCAAGGCTGAGGTCAGCTTCCATATTGGGCAGATAAGAAATCCAAACGTGAGTGAGTTGGCAGATATGCCATTCATTAAATGCTAAGGTAAAAAAGTAAGTTTTAAGTTTTGGTTAAAAACCTCAAGAGAATCATATTATATCAACAGAATCTGAACTGCAGGGAGGTTATTCCGCAAGAAGGGGACATGGTAGGAGAAAGCCCTTTGACCTGCTGACTTTTATTAACTGAGGGAACCAATAGTCGCCCAGTGTTCTGTGAGTGGAGAGCTCGAGATGGAATATAGTAATTTATTACTTCAGATAAATAAGAGGGGGGCGAGCCCATTTACGATTTTAGAAGTCATCAGAAGCACCTTAAAACCTGATCGCACATGGACAGGGAGCCAATGCATAGAAGCTAAGACTGGTGAGATATGTTCAAATTTCTTACTCCTGGTCAGAATCCTGAATCCAGAATCCTGAAAATGCTGCATTTTGAACCTATTGAAGGCTTTTGGTGCTCGGGCGGAGGAGACCTTGCAAATATGAAAAAAATGTGACCTTGGTGGTTTTCTTGATGTACTGGTGGGAGGTCAGCTCAGGATCAAAGGTAACACCAAGGTTCATAGCCAATAAACTTGGGCTAATCATGCAATTATCTGTCGTGAGACTTAATTAATCTGACTGACGATTCAGATTTGCTGGACCAATTAGCAACATTTCTGTTTTGTGGGCATTTAAAAGTAGGACGTTATCACTCATCCATGATTTTACTGTGTTCAGGGCATAAATCTTAACAAAAAAGTGAAGTTTGGTAAACGTGGGACAAAGTTCTTTGTAATGCACCTATGATGAGCTGTGCTGTGACTATGACTGAATATTGCTGTTATGATGCTTTCAGGGCAGGACTCTTAAGACACATGTGAAATTTGGTGTAAATTCCACCATGTACAACTAAGTTACAGTAAAATTATGGCATGGAATCAGTGATATTTGCAGCTGTGCCGCGTTTGACACGTGTGAAATGACAAAGAAAAAGACAATAAATTCAAAATGGCCAAACTTCCTATTGTTTTATCCAATTACACTGAGGAATGTGATAATTCTCTTCCTTCCTGAATTACATATTTAGATGCATATCACTGCCATGTGGTCAGGACAGATGATTTACTGAAGATTTATATGTGTATTGACTGCTGAGTTACAATGAGCACAGTCTTCAGTATTATAATGGTTTATTGTTATAAGAGTCCATAAAGCTTTAAACTGTCACTGTTTATAAAAAAATCAATTCCAGAAAAAGTGAGTTGCAACAGATTTCTCTTTTGTACATATTAAAAGTGGATACAGTGTTTTAACTAAGCTATATATATATATATATATATATATTTTTTTTTTTACCAAACAGTGAGTGAAATCAGTTTGAATATGTAAGAAAGCAAATTAGTATAATTTACAAAATTTAAAGAACAAAGATAAAGTTGTAAGTGCTGTGAATGCACTGTAACATCTAATCTAATCAGATTGGTCTAAATGAGCACTATGAATTGTGTCAAATGTCGATATTATCATTGAATCTGTAATCTGAACTCTTCACTCCATTGTCTTCACTTCATGGAGAGTGTTCATCTCAGCCTCGGATTCATCCAACTGCTCCTTCTCCTCCTCCTTCTCCTCCTCTTTCTCCTCCTCCTCTTTCTCCTCCTCCTGTGCTTCAGGATCTGGGTACAGGCAGGAGGTGTTGCCATCTTTCCAAGTGACCACAATGTTTCCCTTCCTGAGCTCGTTCACTTCTCCGTTAGATGGAGACGCTTTGTTTTCCTGCTGCGGCCTGTCAGGAGATGCTGGTGACGGTTTGCAGTTGCTCTCATCTTTGTGGAGTGAGATCATCTGCAGCCCCTCGTCTCCATTTTTCTCCAACAGGGATGCTGCTGCTGCTGCTGCCTTGTACTTAGCTATCTTTTTTCTGTTCCTGTCGGGGGAAAAGGAAGGAAACTGTCTGTCACCAGCTTTCAAAATGATATGACATGTTCATTTTGCTGCAAGGTTTGCCACAAACATGTAATGTTAGGCCATACTTGTTGGCCATGGCTCCCATCCCCAGCAGCAGAAAACCAACAAGAAGGCAGATGAAAGACAGTCCCAGCAGCACGAACTTCCATGTGGATGCTGCAATAAGAAGAATAGAACACTTTTTTAAACCTGGAGCTCACATATGAGCAGAAACACACTATGTGCAGGCAGTGTGGCATTGTAATGCCACAATAAAAACAAACTGAAACTAGTTTTGATAGTCCTCTCATTGTAATGAGCACTAAACAGTAGAATTCCAGACTAACTGACAGCTGAACGTCTATCAACAACTTAGCATATTAATGATACAGAAGCAAAACATTGATTTGTGACTCAGTTCTTCAAAAAAGAACCTTCTTTTTGAGGATCTAAAGAAGAGCCTCACAGATGTTTGAAACCACTGAGTGATCAGTGTCCGACAGTCCAGTAGATTAATGAAGATGCCAGTCTTGAGAGATTAGATAGATCATAGATCAGTGACATATGACTTGTCATGTAGTACTTTAGAAGCAGCAGGAGCAGCAGCAGCACTTACGATCCTCTGTGCGATAATACCAGTGAAGATACGCTCTTGTTTCTTCTGTCATCCCTTCCATCTCATCTGCATGTTCCTCAGCAAACTCATCTGGATCAGCAGAGGCCCTCCTGAGTCCTGAAACACGACAGGCAGATTAACTTTGTTAAACAAGAGTGTGGTTGTTTGAGGTCCTAATCCATAGTCAGAGGTGACTGTGATGTGCTCACCCTTTCCTCTTACAGACAGCTTGACATGCGAACTTGACCCCTCACTCTACACACTCAAGTCCATGAAGAAAAGCGGTTTTCCATCATGGCACACAGAGTTTGCTGTTCAACTACTACCTCTATCAGTACATTCAAATGAGTTATCTTGCTTTGTTTTTTTGCAGTGTTTGTAATATTTCTGGATTTACCTGATAGACACAGAATGATTTTGGTGTAGGAGATGGAGCAGCTTACGATATTCAGTTTTCATAGTAGAAAATGCTAATAGTAAGATAAAGTAGCAACAGCCTGTCTTATGCTGGTTTATATGCAATACAAGTGCACTTTAAAAAAACTATCTCTGTGGGCTTTTTCTTTTAATAAAGCCTAAAAATTCTACCCGACTTACTGAGTTTTTCTTGGCAGATGTCGCCCTCGTCCAAAGACCTCCATTTTGAGTTTTTGCTGTGGTGACTCAGAATCAGGTGGTGACCGTCCACTGACAGCAGCATTGACATGTCCCTGCTCATGAGCCTGTCCCTGTCACAGTCCCACATTAACCCTGCAGCATCCACCACCGGCCCCTCACAGGACCGGGTCCTGACTGGATCAGCCTGCTGTGCTGACAAGCACCTGGATGATCCGATACACATCAGCATTCCCTGACCGATCCAGACCCACTGCTGAAACTCCGAGTCCGGGTGGCACCTCTTCAGCAGCACTGAACTTGTAGCTGAGTCCTCCAGACACAGGCTGTGGTGGGTGTTGTAGATCATGAACGCCCTCCCCCCTGCAGAGCAATAGGTTTATATGAAGTGATGCAAACATAGAACATCATTAATGTGATTTGAATGCGCATCATTTTACCTGACAGGAGGAGAAACAGCAGGATCCAGACGTTAAACATTCCTAAATGGGATAATGTACTGTTTTTAAAAAGCAGAGTAATGTCAGACAGGCATTTTTCTAAAGTCTATCTTTTCTAATATTCATTATATTGTTAAACTTCAGAAGAGACTCACAGCAGGGTCCATAGCAGGTAACACAAATAAATAAAATTATACTGTGCCACATGGAAAACTGTGTTTAAATATTAGCATTCTGCATGAGAATGTGTATTTTTTTCCATGGGCTGCATGAGTTTCCCAGCAGTATGTAGTGTTTATATAAAACAATAATGCACCCCCCAAAAATAATAATATAATAATAACCTTTATTGTTTTTATAGTGCTTCCAAAAACACACAGTCAGAATAAAATGATGATAATGTTACGTGAGCGTCTCACGGGGAATCGTGGCAGCAGGTAGAGGACAAGAGTTATAGTTAATTCAAGTCAACAGAGAAAAGACAGGGAAACTAAACTAAACAAAACAGAATAAAGAGAACACAATGTAACACTCCAGCTTAGTGTGTCTAGGCCTAGGTCTTAGACAGTCAGAATAGCGTTGGTAAGATCTTACAGTTACTTGGACTCATAGGCCTTTGGCCTCGATTCAATGATCCAAATGGGAATAGGCGCCTCCAGTCCAGAGATGGCGATGGAGGTGAATCGAGGGCAGGTGTGCTCCTTCAGGGAAGTCCTCAGCAGTGCTGAGCCAGGAGCTGAGGGAGGGAGGGAGGACAGCTGCAACCTCAGTCAAGTCTCAGTGACGTTTCTGATGGTGAATCGTGTGAAGTGTCTCTCCTCTGTCGTCAGTTGGGCAACACGGTGGTACATTAGCTCTGGATGCTTTCTTCCTTTCATGATCAAGGTGAGTGGAGTGTCTTTCATCCAACTGACATCAGTGATAGTTACGTGAATGTCAGGTTACAGTTCTTAGCCACTCAAAGTAATATAGAAATTAAAGTAATACATGGAATCATCTTGGTCATTCAAAGTGATACAGAAATCCGTCACAATAAGCAGCAGGGATAACACATTAAAATAACAAGTTAAAATATAAAAAAAATAAAGGAGGCGGTGACGTAGGCGGTGAAGATGGCAGCTTAAGTGTGGGGCTCCGCAATCTAGACAGCGTATTTTCTTAAGAGCGATAAATGACCTTATCCCGCTGCATAGAAGATATTTAACAACTCGGCTCCCGACAGACTAAATATATAAACCCAATATGCCCACCCAACAACAGAAACTTGCACTTCGGCGTCGGGATGGTGCTAATAAGGAGGGCTTGGCTAAAGCTAGCAACCCAGCAGAGAAGAGCGATAACGCACTGCTGGAAACGGCAAAACTGAGCAAATGGCTAATGACATCGCCAAGATTTACGCTCTGCTTAAAGAAACATCAGAGGTGCAGGAAAGCAAGCTAAATTCTATTCAAGCCGCGACGAGAGCTGTAGAGGCTAAGCTATCTGATATAGCCACTCGCCTGGGTTACGCTGAGTCCCGTATTGACTTTCTGGAAGATGCTAACAGAGCACTGGAAGCTAATCCACCTGCGACACAGACCGCAGTTGAGTCTCGGCAACAGAAGGTGGACGATTTGGAGAATAGGTGCCGCAGGAACAATCTACGCTTTGTTGGATTCCCAGAGGATTGCGAGGGCTCGGATATTTTAGCCTTCATGAGGGGTGCTATTCCGGAGCTCCTAAAGATCGCATTCCCGGGTGTTTTGGACATTGACCGCGCACATCGGAGTCTGGCCAGGCGCAAACCGGACAGACAGCCACCAAGAGCGATCATCGTCCGGCTTCTGCGGTTCCAGGACCGGGAGCAGATTGTGGAAACGGCCCGCAAGATGGGAAGGCTACTTTGGGAAGGACATCATTTCATGATCTTTCCAGACTACTCCAAGCTGATCACGGATAAACGGGCAGTATTCCGCCAGTGCAAACAACTGTTGCATGAGAGAAAATTTAACAATAGAAAATTCTCTCTATTGTATCCAGCGGTGCTCACTCTCAAGATGTCGGATGGTAAACGTGAGTTCATTGATCCTAAGAAAGCACTTGACTATATTCCCTCTTTACCTCCTAGAGCTTGTAGCTCTGGGTCACCTGCAGGGGATTCATTGATCTCCTTCTCTACTGTTCCTTATGGTGTATTTACAGTGCACTTTAATTAATTATGCCCGTCCCATTGTTTGTTTGGTTAGAGGGACATTTCCTTGTATTAATAGGCCTGCTTTACTAATGCTCCTATTTTGATATGTATGATTATGAAGCTGTCGCGTTGCGATTGCGCTCCCTGAGTCTGTTACACTGACTACAGTCACGGTCCTTGAGTTTTTTGTTTTTTGTTGGTGCAGTTTTTGAGCACCTGGGGGTTTGTCACCTTAATTTAAGTTTTGACTTTGTCTCTCCTTATTGTGTATCTGTTTTTGTTTTTTTTTTCATTATTTCTCATGTATCTACTGCTCACCCAGTGATGATCCCCATAATTATTTACCATGCCCCGTATCTGTCTTTTGTGTACTTGACTTATGATGTCGGTTGATCACCAGGGGACACTTTAAATCTAGTAACTTGCAATGTTAAAGGTCTTAACCACCTGATCAAAAGAAGGAAAATTTTGACATTCATTAAATCTAAACAAGTGGATATTGCATTACTTCAGGAAACCCATTTGCTACCTACTGAATCTAAGAAACTCTGTAGGGACTGGGTGGGACATTCTTTTGCTTCATGCGGTAATAGCCAGATGGGGGGGGGGGTGGCAATTTTAGTTTGATGATTTTAGTTTGGTGATGAGGCAGGACGTGCCTTACTGCTTCTGGCAGAGCTTCAAGGTCAAAGGGCAGCTGGAAAACAAGCTCCGGGATATGGGAGATTGTCCTATTTTACTGGGGGGTGACTTAAAATCAAATCGAATTATTGTAACAAATCGAATTATTTCACAACCCTTCAGGCTTCACAGAGGCACGAGACAGGGCTGTCCATTGAGTCCTCTGCTCTTTGCTTTGGCATTGGAACCCCTTGCTGCCTCTGTACGTACAAATCCTGATTTCCCTGGCTTGTGCGTAAAAGGCAGCACCCATAAGCTACTGTTGTATGCCGATGATGCCCTGGTGCTGATTACACAACCACAATGATCTATTCCTGCACTTTTTAAAATCTTAGGCCAGTTCTCCCATCTCTCTGGCTATAAAGTCAACTGGACAAAACCGGAGGCCATCCCTTTGTCGTCTTGTTGTCCTAAAACGCTGTTTTCACCTGGTGGCTTTGGTTGGCCTCAGTTAGGAATCAGATATCTTGGTATTATTTGTTATTTTTGTTATTGTTATTTTTCACTCATTGTCAGATTTGATTCGGGTCAATTTTGAGCCTCTAATGGACAAATTTAAAACAGATATAGAACGGTGGTCCCCTTTATTTCTGTCTCTCTGGGGAAAGGCTAATGTAATTAAGATGATTTGGGCCCCTAGATTCAACTATCTATTGCAGGCACTCCCTATAAAGATACCTCTTGGCTACTTCCGTCAGTTTGAAAGACTATGCAACATCTTCTTATGGAATAGTAAACATCCAAGACTTAAGCTAAAAAGGTTACAGAGACCAGTTGATTTAGGGGGCTTGGGGGTTCCCAACTTAATTCTTTATCATTATGCTTTTAGTCTCAGACATATGATCCATTGGGCTCTGCCACCTGAAAGGGCCCCTTGGTATGATCTTGAGAGCCAGTTATGCAGTCCACTTCCCCCCGTTACATCTTATCACCATGAAACTCTCCTCTGAAACTCAAACCCACCCTGTCATTTCATTTTTAAAATACGTTTGGAAGAAAATAGCATCAATACTGGCTTTCAACTCACATCTCCACACCATGGCCTATATTTGGCTTAATCCATGTTTGTGTATTAATAAATCCCCATTTATTTGGGGTCTCTGGGTGAAAAAGGGCATTATGAAATTGGGGGGACCTATATGAAGGAGGAACTCTTAAATCCTTTAATGACCTCAGAGTCCAATTTCAGCTACCACAGAATCAATTTTGGGGATATCTGCAGCTCCGGCATTTGTTCAGCAGTACATTTGGATCTCCTGTCTCGGCTCCCCATGATGTAGACTGGAAGTCTCTGGTAAAGGCTGCAGGGCCTCAATCTTTTACTCAATGCTCCTAAAGAGCTCTGATAAGGGGCCTCCATTCCTAAAAACAGCCTGGGAGACAGATCTTGCTGTACACTTTACAGACTCTGAGTGGGTCAGAATTATGCAAAACACTAAAAAAATGGCTAGGGAGCTCAGGACAAGGCTAATTCAATTCAAAATTTTAAACAGACTTTACTGGACACCCTATAAATTATACAGGGCAAAACTTAAACAGTGCAAATTGCTGGAAATGTGACGGGGGGAGGGTACACTCACTCAGGTACACTCACTCACATGCTTGGGTGGAGCTGGGTGGAAATACATCAATATGTCACACAGATTGTAAGTCACAACATACCCTTTAGCCCGATACTCTTTATTCTGATACTCTTTATTCTAGGTGACCCATCATCCCTTCATGGCCTTCCCTCACATGATGCCGAATGGGTTCAATCTGCTTTGATGTTAGGATGTAAATTGATTACTTCTCAGTGGAAATCCCCTTTGGCGCCCCCGGTCTCCTTGTGGTATAACCAATTAGGAAAATTGGCTGCCCTGGAACGCCTCTCATTCAAACTACTGGATAAAATGGACAGTTTCCATTTGAAATTGAATAATTATCTTATAAGTATGGGTGGCCCGATTTAGCTCCACCCCTTACCCGCCCTCCTTCGTTGACGTTTGGTGGTTAGACCAGTTCCACCCTGTCATACTCGATCCTCTCATTGGGTGACTCTCATGTTTTTGGATAATTGTGTTTTGTTGTTTTTTTTAGTTTACTTACTATGTGTCTACCCTTATTGGGCTGCGTATCTCTTTTTGTATTTGTTTGTTCTGTTTTCCTTAAAAATTCAATAAAGTTCTAATCATAAAAAAAATAAAATATAAAAAATAAATCAGTTTAAAACAATAGATGACATAAAAGAGGACAATGTGCTTGCTTTCCTGATCTCCTCCATAAGTCTTTCCACAACTGAGCGGTCAGAACAGAAAAAAGATCTGGTCACCTTTAGTTTGGAGGTTGGACCATGGAATTGCCAGTAATGATCTACCAGAGGAGCTCACGTTGCATTTAGGCTCACAGGGGTCAGGAGATCAGCTATGTACTGTATGTAAAAGCCCTTCTCTTATGAACCTAAAAAATGGGCCCATATTAAAATTTTAAAGTTCGTTCTAAAATGCATGGCAGGCAATTAAGTAGTTGTAAAGTCAGTGAAATGTGTTCCCTCCTGTTAGATCTGGTATTGAATGTGGCTGTGGTGTTTTGAATGAACAGCAGCTTATTAATATTTTGCTGGGAGAGGCAGAATAGGTAAATACAACTTGCAGTAATCTAACTTGGATTTAATAAATGCATTAAATAACAATAGTAAGTTCATAGGAGATAAGAATGATCTCATGTTTAAAAGCCATCAGGGAAAAACACATGTCTTGGTCTGGTTCAGTTCTGTGCACACTCAGGTCATGGTCATGACATGTTCTTGTTTGTGCATCCTTGACTACAGCACTAAACAAACACTGCACATGATGTTAAGTCTTTCAAACCCCAAGAAATCAAGCTTTTCAATATGAGCAGAAGAAACGGGGTCTAACACAATTTAACTGAAACAACGTCCACCAGTCTTAAAAAATGTACATCAATCATCTCAAATAAATGCTTACTAAACATTTACTACACAACACTGGAAACAATATGCATTCTGTTGTAAAAGGAAACATAAGGTACTTATGTTGGAATTACTCACTCACTTTTGTGACGTTCTCTCTGTGGCTGAGACGAGAAGAAGCGACTGTTGAGCAGCAGAAACAAAAACCTTTCCAAAGTTCATAGGGAGGAGCTTGTTTCATATCGTGAAATGACTGCGACAGACACTACTAAACAGGTGACTGATGATTATGTGCACATTTATGGAAGACAGCCTTATCTTTACTAAATCTGATCTTAACAATCAGATCAGGTCAGGCCTTTCATGTAGCTGTAATACCTTAACATATTACACATGACACATTACTGTGGAGCTGCAAGTCAAGTCAAAGTGTAGACAGTTACATTTCAGGTCTTTGACCCTGTGGCTTGGTTACTGTTTAGACACCCTATTTACTGATAGTGAAGGTCTGTGACCCATCAGTCAAATGACAACTTTCAAACAAGCACTCACAGAGAGATTTGTGAATATTTTCTTTTATTTTATTGTGTGGGTGTGGAGAGAAGAACCTCTGTCACTAATAGGGAGTATTATGTATCCCTGACACAAATAACTGCACAAGAGGGAGATATCCTTTCAATAAAATTTGGTTCTGATCAAGCATGAGCAACTTCATTTCTCAGCTTGATGAAAAGGTGAAGTATTTCACCAACCCAGAGATATCATTGATATCATTGCATCAAAACAATCTTATTGTTAAGGTCAACTGAAAACCAGCTCTATTATTATTTGCTTTTTACAGAGTAAAGAACCAGTTTCAATGCAGCAGCATGTGGGTGAAATTGTAAGTGTGTACTGTAATTAGTGAATTGTTGGAAATACTGTACAAAAGTCCATTGTTGGCTCACAGGGATGGAGGCATCGCCGTTTCACTGCTGCCTCATCTGATACATTGGTGTCAAAAGAAAATCTGAACAAGGGACTTGAACTTAATCATGGAGGCAGCAGAGGATCATCAACTGCTGTGTGCTGTGATGTAGAAATCCCAGATTTTCTCTATGGAATTCAGTATGAGTATTCAGTCAGAAAAAGGTTGTGTAAAGGTTAAATAAAGCAGCCAATATATTCTTTATTTATAGCAGACTTAAGTTGCTTTAGATGGGTGACTATGTTCATAAGATCCTGACTGAAGAGACAAAGAAAGAAAAGCTTGAGACTGAGGCAGACTGTCAAATAAAATAGAATTATTTATTACCACCACACCTGAATACATTTGTTCCTGCCATTACATTTCTACTGTTATGCACAGGTATTTTCTTAAATTTCTATCATATTCAGGAAACGGGGGATTGCATCTGGTTGCTCACATATTTACTCAGACAGTATTTTCGAAATGAATGATGTTCATGAATTTAAAAACCCAAGCTATGAGGAAACAACAATTTATTGTGTCAAATGCTGAATGACATTAAATACAACTGGACTTCCAACATGGGTAAAGTCACATCTGTGGTGATGACACTGATGAGGAGCAGATAAGCGTCGTGAAGCTCGAGACTGATCACAAACTGCTGCTTATGGAGGGAATTTGTCATTGCACACTAGGGTCGTCGCTTTTAATCCGAAATTCAGATATCAGCTCGAAATTAAAATCCTGTCACATTTCAAAAACATACAGCCTAAACACCGATCACACCAAGTGAAGTAATT
Organism: Brachirus orientalis; assembly: GCA_016785285.1. Lineage (NCBI taxonomy): Eukaryota > Metazoa > Chordata > Actinopteri > Pleuronectiformes > Soleidae > Brachirus > Brachirus orientalis. Next base: position 9,044,138 of record JAFBJR010000121.1, read on the forward strand.
AGAGCATGGACAAGCAGAGGGCACAGTGAGTGCAGCTTGGCATGAGATAAACTTTGAATCCATAAGAAAAATAAGACAGTGATGTTATGTTGATGTCAAGTTTTGCTGTGAAAATAGAGTAAATATTAGTTCAAAACTGATTTCTGGAAAAAGAACAGTGACAGCCCTACTGTGCAATACACACCTGGTCAGAGTGCCCTCTCTGGCCAAAGACCCTGTTCAGACCTGCTATTACTATCTGTCCTGAGAGGTAAAATCACAAGTGACCAGCTCCAAGTACAACATTTGATACCAGTCCTACGCGCATCTCCTTTGATTACTTGTGAACAAAACTAATTTCCTCTCGCAGCATGCAAAAACACAGACATCATTTCAGATTGACAGAACAGAACAGTCTTGACTGTATGGATATGTCGAAGAGTGGATTTCAGACATTAGAACGGAGGTACTATGTGTCGATCAGTGTTAATATGGTAAAGGCTACAACCACCCAACCAAAAAAAAAAAAAAAAGAAGAAGAAAAAAAACGACAAACCAACATGAGCACTACAAAAAAAACTCCCAGTTCTCTGTGTAACTGCAGCAGGTCAGAGGATGTGCTGGGTGTGTTTAGACTTAGAGGTGTCCACTAGCAATCAGAACATATTTAGAACAAATGTTCATACCAGGTCTGAGTGAGATCATCATGATGTTTTGGCTCATCTGTGTCATCACCTGCAGGGAACAGCTGTGGCTGATCAGTTTTTGTGTTGGAGGCAGATGTAGAGGAACATGAACAAATATCTGCCAAGCTGTAACCAGAGTAATCTGAGTGAGATGAGCGTTGTCTATCCCACCACCACAATGTCATCATCTGGAAACTCGTAGTAGGGGACCTCCAGGTTGAGAGGGGCTGGACCCTTACGTATACGGCCTGAAGCGTCATAGTGAGAGCCATGGCAGGGACAGTAGTAACCTCCGTAGTCTCCGGCATTTGCGATGGGCACGCAGCCCAGATGTGTGCACACACCAAGAACGATGACCCAGCTGGGGTTGATGACCCTGTCCTTGTCGTGTTGCGGGTCTCGCAGCTCAGCAAGGTTTACTTCAGCTTCTGTGGCAATCTCCTTCTCTGTGCGGTGACGGACGAACAGTGGCTTGCCCCTCCACTTAAAGGTCATGTTCTTGCCTTCTGGGATGTCGCTCAACTTGATTTCAATCTTTGACAGGGCCAAAACATCAGCTGAGGCACTCATGGAGGAAACAAACTGACTCACCACCGTCTTGGCAGCGTAGATGCCCACCACGGTTGTGGCCCCGGTGACCAGGTAGGAGAAAGCTTTCCTGGACTCACCACTGTCTTGAGAGGACTTTTTGGGGTCGACCACCTCTGGACGCCTGTAGTCGGAGAACTCTGGTATCCTTATATCTGTGTGGGCAAACCTGACTCCTGCACAGCCTGCAGGCAGAAACAAGTGGGTCATGAGTCAGAGTGAACTCCATAGATGTGTCTATGAGTCCAATTAAATTTGAGCAGCAACGTGTCTCAGAAGTTCACAGTGACATTCACTGTGAACAAATGTCTGTTTACTGACTAAATGACTAAAATATATTCTTCATCCTGTATTTCATTTGTTACTACTCCTTTGTGCATACACAGTACAAGCAGTTTTACACACATAGACATTTTCCCTTTGGTCAGCCAAAACAGCTTAAATATAAAACGAATAAACAGATGTGGACATTCACACCGTTGTGTTTGAGACGGCAGCAGAGAAGCAGAGCTTTTTTTCTCTGCTGAAAATATGGCAGGAGTATTTTCAAAAGCAGAAAGTAAATCTACAGATAAAAATATTTTATAAGAACAGGACAGGATGAAAAGGCTAAATGGAGAAATCAACAGCATGTCAGAAAGAGAAAAGAATAAAAAGGGTGGAAATGAACATGTGAATTCCACTAATGTGGAAAAGATCAGCCAAACCGTTTTGACCAACCATTTTGATGATTGTTATGAGACCAAGTCCATTAAGCAAAATTTCACAACACATTTCAAAAGTGAGGTTTTTTCCCATTTTAACCAAACACATAGTTTTATGACCAGAACAATTAGCTTTGGCAATGTGTGATATTTGTATGTAGTACATATTTATCCCCACTGCCCACAATATAAGGACGTGGGGCCCATGAACTACAGTCTCTGTGGCAGCCATTTTGGCCAGTGATGTCCACAATAAAGAACACACTGAATTTGACAAGGCTGCTAGTTTAATTTTGCTTCAAGGATATGCAGTTGTATGAGGTACTGATATACTGTCAGCAGTTATACCAGCTGTAGGAAAATGTATAAAAATCACAAATTCTTAATTGTCCACAAACCAATGATATTCAGTTACTGACTATTTTTTTGCAACAAATTGAAAAAAAATATGTTTTTTTAAAAAACTGACTCAAAGCAATGTGAAATATCAAAATCGTTTCCAATTAATTTAATAATCAATTAATCATTGCAGGACGAGCCAGTGCCTCATACAACCTCTTAAAAACCAAAACTATCCCTTTAACCAGCTGCTGACCATGTAGTTCACAGACAGTAGCTATGCTGAGAGAGGGGTCATGACAACAGATAACTTAACTACTAATAATTAAATTGTAAGAAGACAATAATAAACAAATAATCGATCAGCCCTAGACTTGAAATACAAATAAATGAATAGACTAGAAAAAAGATAATGAGATAACATTAGATCTCACACAGGCTTCTTGCTTATACGGTTGGGGAATAATTCAATATCAAGAGCAATTTTCTTCATTAGATATACAACGGTTCAGCATACGGCGAGATGTTGATGCATTGTGCCAATATACTTTGAGATGCTTGCTCCAGATATATGAAATATTTCTTAATAACTCACGATCATTGTCAACAAGGACTGACCGTGATAACGTTGCCATGTCATCCAACGTCCAGACTGACCTTGTCAGAGAAAAACTCTACTGTGCTTCCTGTTTGGTTGGTTATGACATTTACAGTAAAAATACAGTGGCCGTTGTTAGAGAGCGACTCAGTTTTAACACCAGGGTGTTAAACACCGGCTAACAGCCGCGTAAAAACGATCTGAGCGTTAGCCTGCATCTTATATTCCACACCCGCGATTCAGATCACTGTAATACCGAGGAGATTCGAACCGTTAGCCACCCAGGACAATAACAGGTATCCTCAGAACCAGAATACACAAATCACCCCAAATGAGAGGTAAGTTAACCTGCTAAGCTAAAGCTAGTGGCCGATTACACACTCACCGTTGATGCTAACCGTCACCGCGGGCCCAGTCTTAGGGCTTTGGCCGTTTAGTGACTCCTGGCACAGGAACGGTTTCTTCGGGTTCAGCAAAACCTTCTCGCTTTTCACAACCACGCCAGGTACCAGAGCTTTGAGTGGACCGGCCACTGTGAAAGCAGTAGCCTGCATGTAAGGGGCAAAAGCCCCTGACCGGGCGGCTAGGGACATCATTTCTGCGGCTAGCTGCTACTGATGTTGCTACGACCTTGTGTGCCCGGACGGACGTGACGTGACGTGTAGAGAGTGTGTAGCGAGCGTAACGACGTCATAGACCACGTGATGTCAACTTCTTCTCCTGGGTTTATTCGATTTCATTGCCACCAAAGCTGCATCACCGCCATCTTTTGGACTGGAGTACATACAAGGACATTTGCCAGTAGGAAAAAACCCACATCGACTATTACAAATACTACTATTACCAGGGCCGCCCCCCCCACACGCACACACACAGTAATAAATAATAGTAAATAATAGTAAATGGTAATAAAAGTAATAAATATATAAAATGGTAAAATAAACAACACTGTTGCATTATAGATCATTTAAGTTTGACATGTTTGAACTTCCATACACCATCTTTTTTTCTTTTTTCTGTCTATTGTTTTATTTGATGGCACTCTAGTTGACCGCCTACATGGACTGGGCCCAGAATCGGCTCTGACTACTACCACAGCAACTACTACAACTACTATTGATAATAATATCAACAATCCTGAAATCATGAAATGGAAATTGTAGATATGAAACTTAAATCAAACTTTCCTAATTAAACTTGTATCTCTAGTTCTTTATCAAGCTCTGACTAGAAAGGTAAGAGACTGCGAAACTCTTAATTCAAGGAACGACTGTCTTGTCTGTTCATCAAATAACTGTCCACATAAAGCAAAGCAAATTTCTATAGTACTTCATCCATCCATCTTCCACCGCTTATCCAAGATCAGGTCGCGGGGGCAGCAGCTTAAGGAGAGAAGCCCAGACTTCCCTCTCCCCGGCCACTGAACAGCAAGTAAAATGCATACATAAAACAAGATTATAAGAAAAAGTGTACTCTATAAAACTATTTTTTGAGGCTAGTGTAAATAGACACCTACAGCTTAAAGCCTGTTTAAAAAGATGTTTTTAACTCTCTGGACAGGACAAAGCCAAGGAAAGTGCATTCCAAAGCCTTCGATCTGAAGATCTTAGTGATTTAGTGATTGTGTTGGTAATTATAGTCTCAAGAGGTCAGAGATGTAAGACAGGGCTTGATCATTAAGAGCTCCACAAGTCAATACTAAAATCTTAAAACGAATTCTAAAACCGATTGGCAGCCAGTGAAGGGCAGATAAAACTGGGCTCATTTGTTCCTTTTCTGCTTAAACTTGATAGGTGACGTACTAAGGCAATACACACAAAGTGCACAGTCTTTCCGTCCTCTCTCCTATTGCTCTCAACGTTCCAGTTTGACACCCTCTGATCAGAACACCGGATTTTCATTCTGTTATTTTAATTTGACCCTACATAATTACAATAACACTGAAACACATTTACAAGAATAATCATTTATATTCTCTTTTAGATGGCGCTTTTGTCCAAATATGTCATCATGTTTCTGCATTAGCCAAAAAAAAAAAAAAAAAGCCACGAGTGTTGAGGCAAAGACTATTTAATATAAAATACTGTAAAAGACTCCAACTACACTATCGGGAGAGGAAAAGAATTGAAAATTGTTATGATACAAATAATTCACATCTGCTGGATGGGATCTACTAATCCCACTGAGATGCACCACAGAGTGTTAAAGGGAATCATTCCAGCCTGTGATCATCAGACTGTACTGATAATCTGAGTCAAAATAGCATTGCTCTAATTGTTACTGTACAATTTCTTCTGAGTATAATCAAGCTTAATTCACTTTTCATTTATATTTACTTTGCACATTGCAACATTCAAATGTACATAAAAGTTCACTTATCTTTCCTATCACTGTTTATATACTGTATAATGCTATTTTATGCAGTTCTTGCATTACATCACAGTTGAGAATCTCTGTTATTTACCTCTTGGCTGAAGTAGCTGTAACTAAAGCAATTCCCCCACAGTGATTAATTATTTCTGAGTCTGACTGGCTTTCACCGTTGCTAAGACCATGAACCTGCCAATAACAGCAAAAATGGAAACACACATTTTATCTTAGTGAAAGTGCATCATAAAAAATCACTTGATGTCCATTTTATTAGAAAACTTAATATACAGGTATAAAAATGAAATACAAAAATGATGAAAACAAATAAATTCTGAAACCACAGGAAAACTTAAAGGTAAAGAGTTTCAAATGAACAATATAATGATCTTCAGACTGGGTTCTTCCGTACATCAATTATTGCATTGTTTGAAGTCAGCGGCCCACTGTTGAGACTGGGACGGCGTGATTCTCGGCGAGGTTTAACCACAGGTAGGGACGTCTGTCCACTCCAGGACGCCATACCTGTCTGAATAACACGGTTAATGGGAACATCACCAGCCGCTCGAAGCCACAGTTCCTCCATGACAGCAGGTTCCTCTATGGGGAGAGACGAGCGTCTCCACGTGGACGGGAGTGGGGTGTTCACAAGCTCATGCATTTCCTCCCTGGATCTGGAAGGTTTGTCAGGCTGCCCCAAAACTCTGACTGCCACACTGTCGTCTGGGCAGCGGGTCAGCTTCTCCATGCTTCCGATACCTGTACATTTTTACCATTAGATGAAAGACGTGTGTGAAGAGGACAGTTAGAGTTGCTGGACAACTTTCTGGAACTTTCTTTTCTGAGTTTAGTTCAAATGTATTGAATGGCAAGAAGAAAATACCAAGATAGAACTCTAAGGACAAAACATACTGTATGATCAGAAGTACAGAAGTAATTATGACAGAACAAGAAAATCATGCGCCTGGTATTTTTTTAAACATTCTGAACAATTTGTTCCATTTTATTGACAAAACTAAATATTTTAAACATTTTTGACTAAATGAATTAATAGTTATTTGGCCACATGGATTTATCTGAGGGTAAGTATGAGGCTACTGGCAGTAAACATAGTGATTTAACATCCCATTTACCTTTAGCATGCTCTTTTGGCTGGCTCACTGAACCACAGAGTTCCCTCACTCTGTTGCTTAGCTCCACATTAGCAGCTTTGTAGTGGTTGAGCTCTTTAGTGAGGTTGTGGATCCATCCCTCATACTGTCGCTGCCTTCCTGCTAAACCCTCGTCTATCTGCTCTGTTAGGGTGAGAGGATACAATCGTGAGATCAAACCATTACTATAACACTATTCTCAAACTGTGGTACGTGTACCACCAGTGGTACGCGAGCTTCCTCTAGTGGTACTTGGAGGAAAATGAGAAATGTTGCTCTACTGTATTTGAGTATGTGATCAGAGTGGAGCTGAGGAATTTTGACTGGAGTGCATAGAAAATGAAACAAATATCAAAATAATAATAATAATAAATCAAATAATAATAATGACAGTCACCTAATCTCTGGCTCCATCTTAATCTAATTTTACTAGAACAGTGTCTGAAGTATGTGTGAGGAAGAGGAGGATGATGAGAGAGCAGATTATCTTATTTACACCACAGTATTTTAACATTGGTGATAATGGTGGTAGCTCAATATTTCCTCAGGTGGTACTTGGTATGAAAAGTTTGAAAACCACTCCTATAACAATTACTACTGCTACCTATCAGTTCCAGTGACTAACACTGTAGGAGAAACAGCCAAAACTGTGAAATGTGAGGATACTCTGTGTGACATGCACCTCGACACTGTTGCAGTAAGAGCTGTACGCTCCTCTCATGCTCCTTCTGCTGCTGCGTGAGTCGGCGATCTGTGTCGAGCTGTGTGCGATCAAGGGCGTTCTCCAACCAATGCACCAATCTCTGCTGCTCATCCAGCTGCATTTCCAGCTCCGCCAGGGCAAGCTGCAGCTTACGTTCCTCCTCACGCAGAGACACCACCTACACAGAACATCCACTGGCCAGTTTACACTTGAGCCTTCCCATTAATGTTACAATATTTGAGTGTGGAAAAGCTAGCACTGGCAAGCTACACTTGAAATGTAACTGATACATCCCATCCCTTACTGTTAGCCAATCATTCAGAGGTATGATTAAAGAGGACATTCAGTGGAAAATCAAATTTCTGATGTTTTTTGGTGGGTCCCTGTGTCCTTCCCGTATCTAAACATCACTAAAGTGTCACAATAAATACTTCAGCCTCTTCTGAGAAAGAAGGGCTTCTCTGTTTACTTGAGCTCGAGCAAGCGGTTTTGAAAAATTGAGTTTAGTTACTAGGACATTTGCCGTGCAACGAACCCTCCCCCAACAGCTACTCCCAGTCATGGGCGTCAACATTTAACTTGAAGAAGAAGAAGAAGAAGAAGAAGCACCGTGGAGCAGTCAGTCAGCTGGTAGCTGGCCAATCACAAGAGACTCAGTGTTCTGGGGGTGGGCATTAGCTCAGAAACAGAGCGCCTGTTCAGAGGCTGGCAGAGAGCAGCAATAAAGTGGCTTAATCTGAATAGACTATGAGGTTTTTGACATAAATATTATTTAATTTATCTAAGTAGACATCAGTAATCCCAATTTTTAGTTCAAAAAGACCATTCTATTTGACCTTTAAAATAATAGTTTTTTTCCAGAGAACTTTATTGATCACAAATGGGATGTCAAGAGGATTTAAAAAATTAAGTCAAATATTCCTAACCTTAAAACTAATGAGGCTATTGTTGATGTTCCAGATATGTATTTGGTAGATTTTGTTAATGTATATAGTAAAAGTGTTAGAGCTTTGCCTACTCAGTGTTCAGAGAGGAAATGTGAAAACAACCCTTAAAATTATCAAATAAATTCACAATATAAGCTGATTAAATTATTCCTTCCCGCTGTGAACATGGTACAAAAAATTAAAAGTTGAATCTCAAGTCAACAGTAGTACAGACCTTGTCAAAGTACTTGCACAACAGTGCTCTGGTCTCAGATGCAGACAGATAACTGAGTTTGGCCATGAGGTTCATTTCCCACTGGGAGAGCATACTGGCAGAAGCCCTCAGCTGTCTCTGTCTCTGCGTGATGGCCTCATTCTTGTACTCGATCGCTGCATCCAGAGCCTCGATTGCCTCGTCCAGCTGGAACAGGGTCCGCTCCTCCTGATAACATCAGGGGAAACAGACTGGTTTAATTTAAAGAACTGAACAGAGACACTCAGCCACAGGCAGGTGATATTAGTTTCCCATGAGGATTAGTGCCACATTAGCAAACAAAGTGATTATGTTTACATGGACTACAATAATGTAGTACACTTGATTGAGTAAACACAAAGATCTGATTGCCTCAATCTAAATAAGGTCAATATCAGACATTATTGTGATTTAATCACATGTAGACATGTATACGTCTCAATCACATTTTCATGTTCAATCGGCCTTTTGCAACAGCAGCAATTCTTAAAAAGTCACAGTAGGAAAATCACAAGTGTAACTCATCACATTATTGATTCTTTTTTCCCCAATAAGATAATATGCTCTCATCATCAACCTCCTCTTCATTACATATATACGTCAGACATATATGTGAGGTTAAGATGGAGCAAGAGATAACGTAACTCTAACTATTATTATTTTTGGCTATTTGTTTTATTTTCTATGCACTCCACTCAAAATTCCTCAGCTCCACTCTGATCACATACCCTGGTATATACAGTAAAACAGTATTTCTTTTTTTTCTCGAAGTGCCACCCGAGGAAGCTCACGTGCCACTGGTGGTACACGTACCACAGTTTGAGAACCATGGTTCTAGACTAGTTATTAACAACTCATGTAAACATCATAGCATCATCACCCTGAATATGGCAGTCAGATTATAGGTGTCCATGTAAAAGTAATTACTGTCAGAATCTCTGTTATTGCTATGTGAATTCTTACTATTTGTGTGTTTGTGACAAAGTAATATTTTGCTTATTCTAAAGCGTTTTTATTTCTGTGCAACATGTTGGTTCACCAGTGTAATAACTGACCTCAGGTGAGAGCAGGTTTCCCTGTCGCAGCTTGTCGTCCAGCTCAACTCGCTGCTTAAGCAGTGAATCTTTCTCTTGACGCAGGTTGGAGATCTCTTGGCGGATCTGTTGCGAGTCTTGAGCACTGCCACTACGAAGGAGGCCATTCCTCTCACTCAACTCTCGTTCTAGTGACTCAATCCGCCCCGTAAGTGTCACCAGGTCCTTGCTCAGGGCCTAAAGGGAAGACACATAAAAACATTCAGCATCTAAACAGTTTTCCAGTGTTTCTGAACTGAGGGGTTTAGGTTTGTTCACACCTGACTGGAGCGGAGCCGCTTGGTCTCCAGTCCGCTGCGTTCCTGCAGCAGTGCTTCTTTCTTTGCCAGGATTGCCTCTCGCTTCGTCAACTCTCCCTCCAGGTCTTCTAAACCTCTCCTCTGCTCCAGTACACGCTCCATTTCCTCATCCAGCCAGCGTTTCTGTTCTTCAATTTTCTGCTCATTGGTTGTAAAGCACAGACAAGACACACACATGAAGAGAGAGAGAAATTCAACAGACATGGTTGAGAAATACTACCTTACCAAGATGATTCATAATGCTGGCCAGGTATTTTTGTGACTCTGACATATTATGTATTTTCATGTAAATACATAACCTCAAGCACTGCTTCGAAATGTTAGTTTGCTCTAAAATAAAGTATTTGCAATACTTAAAATACATTCAATTAATATATCACCTTGTACCCAGTATTTAGCTATGACAGAGCTAAAACAAACTTTCAGCTAAACATGATAATAAACTGGACAATTATAAATGGAAATCAATATTTCAAATAAATTACAAAGGCTGCAATTTAGCATATATGTTTAACAGTTCACACCCATCTATTTCAATGTCAAAGATTGTTTTTTAGACATGTCTTCCTGTTTCTTTAATTTACAATTAGATTTTTGGTTGATAGTCTTTTTAATAGCGTTGATAGCATTTTTCTCTAACAGTTGAAAAATGTTCTAGATTTTGGAAGCAATACATATAGTATCTTTAAGTTTTTATCCTTGCATTAGAATGCAAAGAATAAAGAGTGTTAAAAATTGGATAGTATCTGACGTTAATGCTCCACCAGGAATTAGATGTACTACTCTAAGAATACTGAACTGTAGTTTGAGCATAAAATAATATACTGCAAAAGCACAATAGAATATCTGTAGGAAAAACATCTAGTGACAAGTGCAACTACAAAACACTGTATCCCTTTACACAGCTGACATGAAGAAGGATTAGTAATGTGTGGGACTAATGAAAAATGATCATTTAAAGGGAAACACAGAAGGTTGTTACATAAATTATTTATAGCATCATTTGTTGCACCTGTTGCTCTTCCAGTGAGATGACAGAGCCATTACTGCCACTGCGTCTCTGCCTCTGAAACGCAGCAATCTCCTCTGTTTTTATCCTCAGGATCTTCTGCTGCTGCTCTGTCTTTATCTCCAGCTCCTGAGGGGGCAGTGAGGAAGGAGAGGAAAACAAAACAAGTTTAAAGGAAAACTACCTATATGAAAAAGTAACCTTTTAAAATAAAAGTCATACATTGGCACATTTTATGATGATACATATTTCCCCACAAATAATCAGTTGCAGACTCATTCCTGTACGCAGAATCAGTCTTAATAATTATTCAACATGTCTGACATTTAGGATTTAAAAATTGGGATAATTACAAGCAGATCTAATGAGACAGTAAAGTTTTTAAAACAAGGACTGCAAAGCAAGCTACTGTACAAGGTTTGTCAATATGTGAAACAAATTTTAAAGTAAAATGTTGTTCTCATCCAGATTAATTTCTTCTTCTTTTGTATCGGTGCAAAGCTATTAATTTACACTAACTCATATCGTATGAGATGTGCCACTATTTTGAAATCTGTAATGAATGCATTCTTGAGATTTAAGAGAAGAATATATGCAAAGAATTGATGATGACAGTGAGAAATCTCTGCGCTCAGATCTCTTTCTGTGGAAAACCTGATTAAGATTTACCATATGTCTTTTCACCATGGGTTAATTTGCTATGTTTATTTACTCACTGAAACACTGTTTATACTGATGTCCTGCTGGCAACTATTAGGTGGTACCTTGACTTGGTGAGTTCTTCGCTGCATCTCAGTCTCCAGGCGTCGTTTCTGCTGACTTTCTTGACGAAGCCGCTTCTGCAGCTGCTCCTGCTGCTGCCTCATGGACTGGACACTGCGTTCCAGCTCTAACACACGACGTTCGTTCTGTGCAGGCAGGTTAGCTAGACGAGCAGTGTCTCTCTGACGCTGACTTAGAACCTGAAACACAAACATGTACATTTGTCTCCTGCATGTTCAAGAGTAAGAACAGTATTTTTATTTCATTTCTATATAAGGGTAGAAGATATGAAGCATCAGGTGTGACAGCTCCCTCTTTAGAGCTGTCTGTTACTTTTGTGTTATGCATGAATGCATGAATACCAAGGTGTTACAGTCAAACCTGAACTTTGCTCTGAGCAGCAGCGATCTTCTGCCGACATTCCTGTGCTTTCTTCTTGTCTGATGCACTGATTTCTCTCTCTTGCCTCTCCAGATCCTGAAGCTGCCTTTGGGCCTCCTGCAGTTCCTGTCGAGCATGTACTGCTTCACTTTCTAGTGCTGTGATCTTCTGGCTGTACTGCCTGTTCAGAGCCTGAGCGTCCTTACCTAGGGAAAAAAAAGGGGTTGTACAAAAACACCGACAATAAAATTCATTTAAAAAACCAAAGGAAAAAATACCTGTTTTGACCAGTTCCTTGATGAGTTCTTCCTTCATACGAATGGTGACAGAAAGCTCCCTGATCTTCTGCTGCGCCTGCAGTAGACCCCACTCCGAAACACCTTCAAAACTTTTCAAACTTTCTCGTAGTGCTGTCTCCGTGGAACTGGAATTGGCTAAAACAATGATTAAAAAAATTTCATACAGAGATAAAATGTCCAGCATTTTTATGTGTTTGTTTTATGACCTTATCTGTAAAGCCTCTTTAAGTACCCTTTAAAAGCACTATATAAATAAAATTTATTGTTCTTAATGGTTTTAGAGAGTACACATCTGGGGAGTGGGGTAGTATGATGGGTAGTTGTAAAAACATTTTGCGACTGTGTAAGTAAACAAAGTTATTTAATGCAGACCCCTGAAACAATTGTAAACTTACATGCTTTTCTGAATAAACATGTGTGCTGCTCAAATTCAAGCTGCTGAGATGCTGCTGGTCCTTTACCACCAGCTGTTTGTCCTCCTGACAGCATATCTCTTTTGGTCCATGTCGCATTCACCAACCTAACAGAACCATGGGCATGATTTTATATATCAGTTAAAAACATAAAATGAAATTTTAGAGCTAAGTTCACACTCCACAACTTTCTGACTTGTAGGATCGCTGCACATCTCACACTCCATGTCTTGTCTTGTGATTATGAATCCTCTTTCAATGGTAGGAGCCCTCAGACAAAACACTCACACACACAAGTGACATGGGAAATTATGTGCAAATTTATTTTGTCTGATTTCTTTCCCCAGGCTGACCACTGAACATTTGATGTATCTGATCTCTGCTGTGTTTTTGATGTTGTATTGTTCCCTTTTCATTGTCATCTTATCACTGTTGCAGTAGTGCTGTATTCATGTTCATGACTAACCTTGACTGGAAAGTCAGATCAGAGTCTGCAACATGTTAGCGAGCCTCTTTGAAGAGTTCACACATAGCAAATAGTGACTAACAATCGAGCACCAACTGAGTGTTTCTGTCTGTGAGTTACATCACTCACTGGCTACTGGAAAATTATGAAATGTGAACTAGGTTCAAGCTGCAAGCTATGATTTCTATTAACACAACATACCTGTGTCTCTCATGGCTGAGGTTTGAATGACCACTCTCTTCATCTGTGTCAGGTAGTTCTGCTCCTCGTTGGATCCCCTGCTCATCATAGAGGCCCCCATCCTGATCACCACCACGGCTGTAACCAAGGTGACTCAGTGGACTGACCTGTTGCCCAATATGTAAACCCTCAGATCAACAAACGGAAAACCTATGACATACTCTATAAGACATGTAAGGATAATATGAACAAATGTAGATATGCAGATGTAGCAGTTCTCGTTTCTTTTTTTACTGTGTGGTCATTTCTTGATACAAGAATACAAGAATATATCCATGTCTTACCACTAGAAAAACTTTCAAAGTGCAAAGCTTCAGGGAATGATACTTCAATAAATGTTTATTTCAAAGTCCACCAAAAAATAAAAGGCTGAAAAAAAATGTACCTGTCTGTATGTATCCCCATTCTGACTTTGTTGCATGGAGCCCATGGGTGCAGTGTGCGGCCGTGATCTCAAGTTAAGGCCCAGGCTCATAAGCCCTTGTGCAGAAAGCTGACTCTGCAGCTCTGCTATCATGTCCTGTTGCTCCTGCAGCTTATCACTCTGAGACAAACAAAAGACAATCGAAAAGGTAAAAAAAAAGAAAGTTACAACCTGTTGGGTCAAACAAAAAGGTTTATCAGGATAAATGTTCTTGATATGCCATCTTGTGACCTGCTATGATCATAATTACATGGAGAAGTGCAACTTAAGTTGCTTTTTCAAGAATCATTTAGATTCAAAATATTGCCAGCAAGAACATAAAGTTGCAGTAACTTGACAGTGTGGTTCTGGAGAGGATATTTCAGAGTGGCCTTATGACATGTCACATGCAATTTCTACACTTTTAGTATAAGTAAGTATACCATCTGGTATGTTCCTTTGTGCTAAAGCAAATAATTAAGGGATTATGGGAATATTATACCATAATGAAATACAATGATAGAATTAAAATGTGTTTTACCTGCTGTTTGTATTGTTCCATAGCATCCTCCAGAGCAGCTAAAAAGTCTGTGTTCTCTTTCTCCAACTGCTGAATCTGAGCTTGAAGCTGAGCAATTCTTTCCTCGTGCTCTCCATTTTTCTCTGTTTCATGCTCATGGTTCCACCTCTCTTCTGCAGCCTCTGGATCCTTGTATTAAACCAAATATAGACGTATTATTACTGATGACCAAAATTCTTGGAAAACGGCACACATATAAACTTAAGAGTGAAAGAGACTTACCTGGTTTCTTACAGTAGGCCTTCCCCTCCTCAGTGCAACAGTGTCCTCAGTGGAGCTGTTCTCAATGCCACTGTCTGGTCCCGAGGCAGTGGTCAGTCTGCTTGGTTCCTCCTCCACTGAGCACAGCCACTCCTTCACTCTTAAATTCTGTTCTGCAGTCAGAGAACCTTCTCTCTGCAGCTCCAGCAGTAACCTGTGAGATATCAGCAACAGAAAAAAACAGAAGGGAGATGCACTTAACACTCAGGCGTCTTCAAGATGACTGAAGAGAGATGTCAATTTGTGCCCCACTGGCTTAATGGATGCAATTAATTCTATTGTTATCTCAAAACAATGTTGCTGACAGGATCATTAGAAAGGTTTGATTTTTCTCAGTGTGTGAAGTGGTTAAAACTAAGTGCCAGTACTCCTCTTATTCATAGGAGATGTCTGTCAGCATTACTAAATCATCATCATCATCATCATCATCATCATCATCATCATCTTATGCTCATCTGGGTCCCGGTGGCAAAGACTAAATCATTAAATATTAAATTATGAAAGTCAATAAAAAGATACCTGAGGATGTTTGTGATGTTCATAACATCTGAATATTTAAATATTTAGTCTATATTAAAATAAATTAAAATTGGACTTAGGTTACACATTCTGCCAACTTGAATATTTAGATTGTGAACTTCAAGCACACAACCCATTTTATTTGGTGTCCTGTTATTATACGGTCCTAAAAGACACAAATGTGGCAAGAAGTCAGTGAATAGAACTTTAGAAAAAAATGTGAAACAATTCCAATAGTTGTTCTTGTTCTATAATGAAAATAAAAACCCTAGACACAAGAAACAAAGTCTCCCAAGAATGGGTGAACTTCATGTAGTGCACCCTGGGAAATGATTCTTCTGGGCCATAGTAATGAATAGGACAGATAACCTGAACAGAGGACTAGCATCTCATGACAAGTGCCAGTACACAAATAAAAGTGCCAGGACTTAAATAGTAACATTGTTGGAAGTGTGTACATACAGTATCAGCCCACTTCAAGCACAAACTGTTCTCAGTAAACAGTAGCATTTTGACCTGAGGGCATTTTTCCATCTCTAAATCACTCAGTGGACTACACTATAGAGAAGGGATATATGTCCTGTGACATCAACTGCTCCCTCCTTTGGACTGACTTCATTAATTCATTGTCTATCATGTCTGTGAAGATTCTCAGTCATCCAGGTCATGGTATCCAAAAGTTTAGCAACAAAAAAGGCAACTGGACTTAGTTGAATTTCTTGAAGACGTTTTGCCTTCTTGAAGAGATTTCGCCTCTCTCAACTGAACTGAAGAAGCCTCTTGGATGAGAGGCGAAACGTCTTCAAGAAATTCAACTAAGTCCAGTTGCCTTTTTTGTTGCTAAACTTTTGGTCATTGTCTATCACTTTATCCACCACATGAGGGGTTGCAAGATTGCTGGAGCCAATCCCAGCTGACATAGGGCAGAAGGCAGTGTACAACTGGGACAGGTCACTAGTCCATTGCAGGGCCAACATTCACTCACACCTATGGTCAATTTAGAGTGTCCATTCGACCTCTGCATGTTTTTGGACTGTGGGAGGAAACCTAAGTACCTGGAGAAAACCCATGCACACTCTGAAGAACATGCAAATTCCATGCGGAAACGCCCTTGGTAGGACTAGGTCGTAAATTTAGGTCTTTTTGTGTGTGGAATTATTTTGCATATAAATTAGAAATTCTTAAATTTCTAATTTCTAATTTATAATTGAATCAACTAGCTATTTGAGCCAAATTCTGAAGCACTTTTTGCCAGCTTTTATGAATTAATTAACTTACAACTTAATGGTAGAGGACATACAAAGGGACGTGATTAAAGCAAGTTGCAGACGAAATATAACTTGAGAAATTAATGGGACTTTACCTGTAAGCAATGTCTGTGCAAGTCCTATAGTGGGCACTTTGGGCCTGTAGTCTGCTGATCTCCCCCTCCCCAAGTCGAGGTCTCCTATTTGGATCAGCGTGAGAGATGATGCGGGTTTCTGAACGATGGCGATTTTCAAGTGCTCTGCGAAGGGCCTTGATTTGTTGCTCCAACCCTTCCACTCGATCAGGCTCACGCTTGTAGTTGACTGTTGCCCGGTTCTGGATGTTTCTGGCCCTTGTGGCATAGTTTAGTGTGTTTAGACTCTCATCAAAGTCTGAGGATGATGGGCTGATGCAGGCAATCATCAGTGTCTTTGAATTTCCTCCCAAGGAGTCTTTTAGGATCCTAGATAAACAAAGATAATACAAATCAAATCACACTGACATAACAATTTCTGTCTGTCTAATGTCTAATTTAATTTACCTTGTAATTTTTGAATCCCTGTATGGTATATGAGAGCCTTTCCTCTTTGGGTCCCCTAGTGCCCCAATGACATTTCCGAGAGCCAGAAGGCCACTGTTAATCTGGATGCTCTCCTTCAGTCTCTCTCCAGTGTTTCCTGTCTTTAAGATTCGCTCTGACCCTGCCAGGTCAACAAAGTGGAATTTAGAAGACAACATTTGTGGTCCAGAAGCAGTAGCAGTCCCGTAAAGCCGAGAAATTCCCCGGCGCTGGTCCATATACATGGTAAAAATTGTGTGTGACCGGCTGGAGTTTGGATTCATCTGAGTGGCACCAGTGTGCCTGGCTGTGTTTCCCGACTCTAGTAAACTCAACACCTCATCGAGGCCTTCCACTTCACACTCTTTGACACCACACAAAACTGAAGCAACAAAAACAGAAAAAATGTAAATCACAAACCATTAACAAGTGTGCAAAATGCTAAGAAATGTACTTGTTTGTACTTGACTGGCATTACATACCAATGTTGCCTTTGTCCTCCCGGATGTGAATGTCTTTGCTGGCTGTCTCCACCTCCAATAAGTCCTTGAACTCCTCTTTGTAAACCTCCAGGTAAGAGACTCTGACAGAAAAGTCTGTGAGGTCATTTTCATCTAGCAGCTTGAAGATATCAGCAACAGCCCTGGGGATGATACCCTGCACCTCATCTCTAAAGGAGCCTTCAAACACAAGTGAAATACATACTGTAAGTGCATTCAACTGGTTTCACTTGCTTTGATTAGAGAGCATAGCTTTATTTGACCAATGTCTTCTCTCTATCTTGTCTTGTGCAATGTAAAATGTACCGGTTTGGTACAGTAGGGTATGGTACATATTTTTTTGCATTTCCATTAGGAATAGTACTAAAACAACTAGACCGTACCTTTCCTTTTTTGGAAAATAGTATGGTAAAGTCAAGGTGGAGCCAGACAGGCTCTACCCACAACAGTCAGCTGCAAACGTCGCACAAACGTCACTCCCTTGCGACAAAAAATCTTGATGTCTTGTTGAGACAAACTGAGCAGAAATGTTGTCATTCAAACTGAGCAGAAATCCTCCAATGTTGTCATTCATTGTCATTGCACCGGTAAGGCATCACGCTTACACATCTCACTGATTCTGCCACTGGGCACAGCCCACACCCACCTACCAAGGAGAGGTACTGATCTCAGTCGAAATGCAAGCCTAATCCAGGGTTTTACCATCCCATACTGTATTTCTGTATTATTTTCTTGCTTTACTAGCACAATACATACTGTCAGTTGTGCCATAAAATGCATCACCTCCACTGTCTGCAACATGAGAACAAAATACAGCTATACTGAGAAACGCAGACAGAGTCATGTGGAGTTGATACTCTTAATCAGCAGTGTGTGTGAACTCATAGGATGATGATTCAAAATTAACACTCGTTATTTGAAAGCTATGTATCAGCCTTTAAAGCTCCCACCTGAGGTTGTACTTGGCACACCTTCCAACACTACTTTAAAGGTGACATAGAATGGTCTTTTTGAACCAAAAATTGAGATTACTGATGTCTACTTAGATAAATTAAATAATATTTATGGTCAAAAACCTTATAGTCTCTTCGGATTAAGCCAGTTTATTGCTGCTCACTGCCAGCATCTGAGCAGGCACTCTGTTAATGAGCTAATGCCCACCCCCCAGAACACTGAGTCTCTTGTGATTGGCCAGCTACCAAGTGGATTCCCACTGTTGTTGGGGGAGAGTTCGTTGCATGGCAAACGTGCTAGTTACGTAACTAAACTCGACTTTTCAGAACCGCTTGCTCAAGCTCTTCGAACAGAGAAGCCCTTCTTTCTCAGAGGTGGCTGAAGTATTTATTGTGACACTTTAGTGATGTTGAGATATGAGAAGGACATGGGGACACACCAAAAAACATCACAAATTTGATTTTCCAGTGAATGTCCTCTTTAAAACAGACAAAAAAAGAAAATAACTTACAAATATTAGCTTCTCCAATGGTGTATGTCTTGCCTGAGCCTGTCTGCCCATAGGCAAATACTGTGGCATTGAATCCTTGGAAGAATGCGTCAATGAGTGGCTGGACAGACACTGAATAAACCTCCTCCTGACAGCAGGATTCTTCAAAGAGGAAGTCACACAGGAAGTGCCTGTCATGGCCCAAGGTAACACGACACAGCTCAGGGTCCACAGTGATGCAGCTCTCATGGCAGTGTAGAAGCTCTTTCGGCAACAGTGGGCGCACTCGAACAGCTACCTGCACTGCAGAATAATCCCCCTTGCCCTGGTTACCAGGCACTTTGGGAGACATTTCTGCTTCTGCTGTTGGAACTGTTTTCTTCTGTTATGTATTGCTCATCTTTGGACCACTACAGGGAAAAACATAAATTGAAATCTGTCACCAAAAGTTCATTTCACCAGGCTGAAGGAGGCAAAAAAGCCATTAGTAATCATGTGGTAAAACAACAACACTTTTCTAGCAATAATTTCATTTTAAGTTACAAAAGGAGAGTAAGTAAACTGTTCGCACTGGAAAATGTCAACTGGAAAGCTCCTTAGCTGTTTATCTAGACCAGCAGGGCAAAGCTGGAAAACTTTGGCTTCATAATCTTGGTCCAAATCACTATTTTTTTTTTCTATTTTGTTTTAATAAACTTTATGTTAAAGTACAATATGGCAATAGGGTCAAGACACTGTA
Organism: Brachirus orientalis; assembly: GCA_016785285.1. NCBI lineage: Eukaryota > Metazoa > Chordata > Actinopteri > Pleuronectiformes > Soleidae > Brachirus > Brachirus orientalis. The sequence goes on from JAFBJR010000121.1 coordinate 9,063,648, forward strand.
TAAAAAAAAAAGCAACCAATGTTAACCTGTATAAAAAAGAAGTAAAAGTAAGTAAAAAAAGAAGTAAAAAAGAAGCATGACAAATGTTAAGTTTTATAAAGCAAAAGTAAACTATTTATCACAACAATAAATAAATAATAATATTCAAAAGGTGAATTCAAAGAAAAATGAAATCTAATGAAAATGTTTTTTCCAGGCACATTGGGAGACAAATATGACCAAAAATGTTTCAAATCAGATGATATCAATAATTATTATGAGAAATAAATACCAGCTAACTAAAGAATGGGTTTTGGTTTCGAGTTTTGGTTTTTTAAACTTTAAATACACGTAGAGCTGAAACGATTACTTGATTAATGGAATACTAAATTAATTGTCAAGTTTTGTGATAATCGATCATTTTGAATTGTATGAAACTTTCTAATTTTTCAAATTTGAATATTTTTGGAAAGAAAGAAATCAACAACAAAGAAGGATTAATGGATAAAATAACAGATAAACAGATTAATTATGAAAATATTCACTAGTTGCAGCCCTAAACACATGTCAAACAGCCTGTAACACCTCAGATGGCTGAAGAAATTCCAGATTTCCACAGCGCTGCAGAGGACCTTGTACACCACAGCAGTAGAGTCTGGGCTCACCGGGAGCATCACCACTTGGTACGGCAGCTGTACTGCCACTGACAGGAGAGCACTACACAAAGTGATAGGACAGCACTACCCAACCTGCAGGAGATCTTCACCAGGCGGTGCACTACCAGAGCCAGAAAGATCCTAAAGGACATTCACCACCCAAACAATAAACTCTCCCAGTGGCTGCCCTCTGGCAAACAACTCTGCTCCTGCATGGTTAAAACAAGGAGATCGAGGAAGAGCTTCTTCTCCCAGGCCACCAGGACTTTGAACTCTCATCCCCACACACACAAACCATTCTCATTCCTTCTCAGTCCCAGAGTCATACAGTCCCATGCACACCTATTCCCTCCCCATACACACAAACCCATCCCACTGTCCCACACACATCATCTGACCCCTCCCCACACAAATCCCCTCCATCTACACATTCCAGTAAAATGTTAAGACGTTTATATGTGTATTCTCTTTGCTTTTAAATACTCTAAAAGTACTCATATTTATTTTAACTTATTTGCTACCTTGCACAGTGGAGCATGTTGCCACATTTCACTGTAGGTGTACATGGACAGCCACATATGAAAATATTCATTTAAAATATTCTGTAAGAGAAACATAAAATATAAAGAGTCATTTCTGAATGTACAGCCACAGAGATGTAATGTACAGTTTATCATAGGAGGAAAAATAAACACGTAGAGCTTTGAGTTAAAACAAATATCCCAGACTAATGAAGTCACTGGATAAGTATATTACATTTACAGTTTTTCGGTGAAATGATTTACTGTCTGAGTTGCATTCCAGAAACATATCTTGCAGATTATTATTTCACTTATAACGTTGTCTGCTGTGATTGTGTTAGCAGATAACGTTAGCCAGCCACCTTTACTGCAGTTAGGTGTAATAAAACCAAGAAAAAAAAACAAAAAAACAACAACAACAACAATCATATTAACGTTTCTGAAGCTTCCACAACAAGTGCCTTCACATGTTATACTTTTTGTAGTTTGTTCGCCTGTTTCCCAGAACACTTCCCATAACTCCAGCTAAGCTAACGTTAGCCAGTTAGCCAGAGCAGTCCGAACAAAAACATAACATGAGGATGAGGCTGGATAAGTGATTTCTGCGCAGTGGGAATACATTATTGTGTGAGGCAGCGACAGCGTACAACAGCATGCAATAACTGGTTCGTGGCCAGTGGCTGTTAAAACAACTTACTTTTTGATTTGTCAGGAGTTTCTTCAATAATTCAGGATGCACTCAGAGTAGAAGTTGAGGATCAGTCAGAGGGAGGAGGAGCCCCAAAGTTCGGTTTGGTCTCAGAAGAGCATCATGGCTGTACGGAAGACCATCGCCGCTAACTAACTAACTAACTAACTAACTAACTAACTAACTAACTAACTAACTAACTAACTAACTAACTAACTAACTAACTCTCTCTTCTTATATATAGATAACAGGGAACTTCATAACGGGACCTTTTTTGATTGGAAGAGCACTCAGAAAATGAAGTTCCAAGGGCATCTCATAGGGCACTGCATCACTTTTCTAGAAAGACTCTTTAGAAAAAATACAATTTTTTACATTTAATAAAATATATATAATCTATTTAATTCTTAATTAAATATTGACACGGTATCTGTAAACATTTCAAAGTGGTGACTTACTATCTCACAATATCAAATTAGTATCTCATCTCGAAATAATGACTTGCGAAATTACTTACTTAAAAAAAAAAGATATTAAACAAACCCTGCCGGTTTTATGTTATGTGAGTGACCCTGCATGAAAAAAAATAAAGACTGTCAATCAGTAAATTTGTTTTCAGTTCAAATTAAAGCTGAGCCACCATACAACATACAGTTCATTATATAGCAACAGACACAGCAGATTACACATTACAGATTACACTAACTTCTGTTTGAAGTTAGTGTAATCTGCACAGCACGGGCGACCCAGTTAACACACAACTTTAACTGAAACAAGATCACTTTAGTTCACCATTGGATGATTGCATTGTCATTTAAAAGAAATTGCCTTATAGATAATTTGCTGTCGACTTCTCTCAACAATAAGTAAGTGTAATCATGACTCATTAATCATGTGCCTTTATTCTCTGTCAGTATCTTACATTAATTTAGTTTTACATGCCCGCAGTCTTACTGTGAGGATACATTCCAAAGCAACTTTACTGATGCCGGCTGGTGGGAAATCACAACTTATGCAGCATGCCTCGCCTGTAGCCAGCAGGGGGCAGTATAATATCAAATACTAAAAATGCACGTGAACATATGAGCTGTTCAAAGAAAAGGTACAACAATAAACTTTATCTGCATATTGTTGTGATCTGAGTTTCTCTGTTCTTTATGGCCCCACTTCATGTCCATGACACACTCACACACACTGACGCGTTCATTTTCATGTCTATTGTCTTCTGTTTTTGTGTTTTGTGTTGTGTCTTTCAGAAAACAACTTCATTTCAAACATACCTTTCATCCTCTCTAATTGGTGAAACATCATGGCTACACTTGCCATTTGGTCTACACACACAGAATAGCTGTACTAACCATGCTTCTACCATGCAGACCCACTGACTGCAGATAGTGTATGTTTAAAGGAACCTTGCCTCTTTTTTAGGCTCTCTTGTAAACAGGGTTACTTTAACTGCTGGTTGTGTGTTTACAAGCTGCTTTCATTGGGATTTGGAACACATAGACTGCATAGGCAGCACCTCACTCAGAACAAAACAGTGGCTGAATGAATGGCCAGAGAAGAATTTGTGCTTTTTTTGGTCCCAGATGCTGGTACTACATCAACATTTAATGGCTGGCAGTGTTTAACCTGATAGTCCAGTGTGTAGGACTGTGAAACTGAAAATTGTTACAAACAGAGGACTCCTCCACTCACTCCTCCATTTCCCATGCATGTCAGGAAACTACGGTGGATTTATTTTATATCAGAAAGGCCGAAATACCAATCGTTTGAAGCCTCTGCTTCAATCTCATGGTCTGGATGGTTGGTCCATTAAGGTTGCTGTAGAAATAGGGTGGTGCAAGATGGTGGTCTCTGTAAAGAAAGACTCTTGTCTAAACACACAAAAGGCTTACTGTAAGTTTAAACAAAACATTTACATTTTCCTTTTAATATTTATCCCCATAGCTTGTTCACACTGGGTGTTTTCATTTAGGGAGATGACTGGCACTGCATGGAGTCGACGAAGAGTGGTGTATGCTGAATGAATGTGGATTCCTGTCAAAGTCTGGGGGCCTCAGCACACTGTCACGCTTTCCTTTGTTCCATTAAACTTCAGATGAGACCAAGGTATTTCCTTTCAAAAGTAGTATCAGTGATAAACCAAGCTGCTGTCAAATAGAGTGTGCAGGTTTCTTTTGACTACTGCACAACCAGACTGAGATGAGGGTATTGATTTCAGTCCCATACACAATGCCAGCACTCATTATGGAAGTTTTCATCTGCACAGTGTGACTCAGCCGCGCTGATAGCTGTAGAGACATGCTGGTGGAGCTGGAAAAGTAAAAGGAGAGGCATGTGGATGTAATATGGTAACAGAGAGATGAAGAGGAAAAGAGAGGAGAGTGAAGGGAATGGAGCTGACAAAACTTAAGAATATGTCATAATGCTTTCAAAGACTGACCCGCTCAGAGTCTGTTGTAAATATTTGTGGTTGTATTGAACCCATGTGGTGGACGAAGGTTATTGTGAACATGAAATTTTCAAGTCAACATGCACATGTTATGAGCTTGGAAAGAGAGTAGTGCAGACTGAAACTGTTGGTCAGCAGAGGCATACAGTTACTGGATGGTAATTCTAGATTTATTATAGTAGAAGAATGCCACACGGTTGGTGTAGTGGTTAGCCTTTGCAGCAAAAGGTCCTGGGTTCACAACCCGGTCGGAACAAGGGCCCTTCTGCATGGAGTTTGCATGTTCTTCCCATGTGTGTGGGTTTTCTCCAGGTTCTCCAGTTTCCTCCCACAGTCCAAAAACATGCAGAGTTGGTGATTAGGCCACCTTCAAGGCTTGTAGGTGTTAATATGAGAGTGGATGGTTGTTCGTCTCTATGTGTGTCCAAAACTTTTTGCAATTTTCTGGACTGATTGACCTTCATGTCTTAAAGTAGTGATGGACTGTCATTTCTCTTTACTTAGCTGATTGGTTCTTGCCATAATATAAATTCAACTGATGGTCCCAACCCCATTAATAAGGCAGGAAATTCCACAAATGAACCATGACAAGGCACACCTGTGAAGTGAAAACCATTTCAGATGACTACATCATGAAGCTCATTGAGAGAAGGCCAAGCGTTTGCAGCGCTGTCAACAAAGCAAAGGCTGTCTACTTTGAGGAATCTAAAATATAAGACATATTTACAGTTATTTCACACTTTTTTTTGTTTACTACATAATTCCATATGTGTTCATTCATAGTTTTGATGCCTTCAGTGAGAATCTACAATGTAAATAGTCATGAAAATAAAGAAAATAAGGTGCGTCCAAACGTTTGACTGGTAGTGTAGAGGATAAAGCGGTAGAAGATGAGTGAGTGAGAGTGAGTGTAGAAGAGGAAGAGACTGTCAAGAACGATGACGAATGATATGTCTGCAGAGGGAATAAAGACAGTTTTTAATTCAGCCTACATCTCTCAGGGACTGGCTTGCATGAATCAGATTTTTTTCCAGTTTTCTCTATTCGACCATTGCTCTCTGTCTCTATCTGGCTATCACTGTTTATCTTTTCTCTCTGCTGCGTGCACAATTATATTTGAGTATCCTGTGGCTAAAGCACCCCCACCGTCTTGGTTATGTCATGCGCAAATGTAGGCTGAAGCCACCACTGCAAAACTTTGGGACAGAAGGCGCAGCACAACTGACACACATAAATTTACAAATTTTTAAAGTCCCCCTGTCGAAGGAAAATGATCACACATGTATCACATGCAGGGGGCGTGTGACACATGCATTTTCCAGTATGTACTTGTTTTGAAGATTTAAAAGTTCAAGCTCAAGTCTTTCATGCCCCGCAGGAACACACAGTGGTTCTTTTCAGCTGCCTGACTTTGGCTGCCTGTCAGCTGAACAGCACTGCTCTATGCTGCTGGGACTGGAGTGTTCCTCAAACAACCACTGCTCACATACTTTATATTACTGCTTCTATGTATGTAAATATATAGCTGTGTATGCGTGTTGTGAGATCATTTTTGGTACATTTGCTAAACTTCAGGGGCCTTTTTAACGGGTCAAGGCTTCAATTTAAAGATAAGAAGTAGGTTTACCTAAAGGAAGAGTTTCTTTGGGAATAGTGAGCATCAATTATCAATACATTTGTGCCAAATATTCACATTTTGATTTTAAATAATGGTGCTCTAATCATGTTCACCCTTTGATTTGGCTCAACAGCTTCACTCCCCCATGATTTCTTTTTGTAGCACTTATCACTGGAAAGAATAACAATAACTGAAGTTAACTGGCTAAAGAAACTGACAGCGAGATTAACAGCAGACGGCAGTATAAAGAATGCAACTGTCAGGATCCGGTTTCACGTTGCTTCCTGTCTTTTATTTTGTGTAGTTTTGTATTTCCTGTGCAGGTGTTGTTGTGTTTTGTTTTTTCAGGAGACTTGACCGTGTGACCGGGTGTGGCTCCCCTTGCAGCTTTTCGTATACCTTGGTTCGGGCTGCTGCAGGTGTCGGTGCGTCTCACTTCCAATGTGGTAACTGAACTAGTCAGATCAGTGTGTTAGTCTCTGCACACACTTCATGTTGTGTTTTTTTCCGTTTTAGTTGTTCTTGGGACCTTCACCCAGCCAACCAGTCAGTCTCCTCGCCTTTTGTTCTTTCACCACTGGCTGAATATTATTTGGATTTAATTTTTGTTAATAAAGATTCTGTTTTTTCTGCTTTTAGTCAGCCTGGCTTCTTGCTTCTTTTTGGTCCATACTTATCCTTTAAACAAATCATCACAGCAACACAGCTCTAAATCCTGCACTTTGTCTTTTTAAAGGTAATTCACAACGGTTTTGACATCCACCCAGCCATTAACCATGTTTAGCCAGTTACTTGGTCACAAACACATTCACATCAATTGTATATGACAGAGATTCTCAACTATGATCCTGGGACCCACTGCCCTGCATGTTTTAGAAGTTTCCAGGCCCCAAAATACCTGATTCATATTGTCAGCTTGTCCTCAAGTTCTGCAGAAGCCTGATAACGACCCATTTATTTGAATCAAGTATGTTGGAGCAAGGAAACTTCCAGAACATGCAGGACAGTGGGTCCCCAGGACTGGAGTATGATACACTTCTATTGTTCCACACTATTCACACACTGCCTCTATGGCTGTGAAGGTCAATTTAGTGTGCAGTGTTTCGTCCATGGATGATTTTAAGCATTGATTGAACAAGCAACAGCCCCATGAGTCGCCTGATAACTGTTAAATGTCAGACAGCAGTGGATAAAACAATTTTGTTGTGCTGTGATGTGAAATTGACGAGTTTCTCTTTAGACTTTGGTACAAGGAGTGAGTGGTTTACAAACCTTTTAGAGGTGATCAAAAGGTTTTTGACCCAAGGTGATTTGAATGTGAGGCAACCCATGTGTGTGTATGTGTGTGACAGAAACACAATTTTGTAATTAAAATCATTTATTTATTTTGGTTTACATGGAGTTTAATAATAAGTGCAATAGAAAATTGATTGAGACCACAATACAATTAGTAGGGCAGATACATGTCCACTACATACATAAATACATACTATACCTAAATTCATATCTTTTTTTGTAATTTATACAGGACTCTCCTTTCAAAACATTTTCTGGTTCAATGTCCCACAGCTGTGTGCTACCTATTGACCTCCTGTTCATTCCCCTTTCATTATACCCTACACTTATCTCTATCCTTGTGCTTATACAGAAGTCACCCAAACCTAGGTAATTTATTTGCATTATTTCTTTCCTTTGGTTTGAAACCGGGGTAAGTAACCTCTTATTGCCATTATTGATCAATAATTATCTCGCAACCTTTCAGTTTAACTACAATAAACATTGTTTGGGTCAGACAATCAAGTGTCAACACAATTGTCACAACAGCAGCATGCAGGGGTCATGGCACTGTCCCTCTCAATTATCAAGTACCCTGAAATGTAACTTAAAAGAGGAAGGGAGTCTGATAATAAATACAATAAAACAAAACTTATAAGCAGAATTTTTCATATATGGAGAGATTTCCTCAGGTCATTTGTTGCATAAGTTCATGTGTTTGTTCATACAGGAAGCCTTGATCCCAAAACATTAGGATTAAACAACCAGGAGATGAGACTCACTAATCAACTATTTTCCCAGTGATTCTGCCTACCCCAGCTTTAATACCAATGCATTAGTAGAGCTCATATTCTGGCTGCAGCATTTCCTTCAGCAACTGTACAGGTGTGTTTAAATATGGTCACCATAATCCATCAGACATCTATGACCAAATATCCTTTGCTAAATATAGTATATGCCTTTTTTTGTGTGTTTCCATGGTTTTTCTAGAACTCATACTGGGAAACAAACATTGTGATTTTGGTGATGTACCTCCCCAGCTGGACACGTTTCTCCAGCTCACTCATCTCCACTTCTGCCTCCACAGTTGCCGGGCCTTGCATGGGGCTCACCAGCATTAGCTGACCCGTCAGACGGTCTGAACGCTGGACTGTGAAGTGGCGCCTGGCTAACCTTCCTCCTAGCAGGGAGAAGCGAAGTGTGTCACCCATTGGACGCAACGCTGAGACCCTGAACATGACGCGAGGAGCTGACAGGTTGGACACAAGAGCCATGTAATGGTAGGAGAAAGAATTTGGGGTCTGAGAACACGCCTTGTTGTCCACAGGGCAGGGGTTACGTTCACAGCGCCTGGACAAAAGGAAAAACAAGTGAAAACTGAGGCAACTCAAAGAGTCTGTGAGATAAAATGTTAAGATTATAGTATTAAAGTTAACATTTTGTTTCAAGCCTTCTCCCCATCTGCTTGCTGGTATATAACTGTGAGAAATCACCCTAATTTTTCGAAAATGGACAGGGAAGTAGAAGGAAAAATAAAAGACAGAAGCTACATCTTACATAGGCGACGTCTTGACATATGTAGCATTAGGAATTTTGGGGCAGTCCACACTAACACACTGGAAACTGCCATATGTATTAATGCACATCTGGTCCTTTGTGCAGTTGTTTTGTCTGGTGGCACACTCATCAATATCTGTGATGAAATAACAACACAATAAGAGGTTAGTGTTAGAGGGCTATTTAAACACAAATGTTGCCTCTGTGACACTGTGGGAAGATTTATATTATTTTTCATGTTAAGTTAAAGGAATATTTCAGAATTTTTGAAGTGGGGCTGTATGAGGGGCTCACATAGTGACTGTCTTACGTACAGGTGATTACTCTCTGCTCTGTGTGTTCTTTTTACATAGAGGTAGCCAGCCACAGGCATGACCTCAGTGAAACATGCCTGCAATAACAATGCAAACTTAATCATATCGTTGTGTTAAGTGATTTTAAAAAAAGATAAAGATCCATTAATAATCCACAGTGGGGGAGTCCAGGAGTTGTAGTAGCCCTTTAAAAAGAAAAAAGGGCCTATAATAATATTAATTATGACAATGACATAAATATATACAGTACATACCAGTACTAATATTGTAAACATACATAGTGTGTATGTATTTGGACTGCTGCTAAATTTGGTTGTGTCTGTCATCCACTACCTGTAAATGCCCCATACAACCCTACTTCAAAATCTCAAACTATCCTGTTAAGCATTAATATTATATTTATTTATTCAAACTTCACAGGCCTTTCTAGGAATGCTGTGGTGCAAACAATGCAATATTGACATTAAACGTAAAAGAAACGAAATGTGAGCAAACCTTTGCAGCTCCGTCCATCGCGGGTCACATTATATCCGACAGGACAGGAGCAGCGGTAGCCTCCAGGTGTGTTAACGCAAGCATGTAAACACAGTCTCCCAGCCTGCCCATTATGGAACAGCCCACATTCATCTATATCTAAAATGAGCAACACAAACAGAGTAAGCATCCCATGTGGAAACATAAATGTGGAAATGTGATTTAGGTAGAGGGTAGGTATTAGTCGTGCCAGTGCAGGTGTAGCTGTCCCTTCCAGAGATGGTGTATCCTGGCTCACAGGTGCAGTGGGTCGTCCCCTGCACTATACTGCAACTTGATGGACGAACAAAGGGCCCAGTGGTGGCAGCTGGCAAGGTAACAGCAGCAGCAGAGGTGGCTGCAGAAGTGTTGGTCATGGTAACAAAGGCTGAGGAAGGAAGATGGTAAAGAAAGGAGGTGAAGAGAAGAAATACAGGAGGAGACTATGTTCTTGTTTGCTCCTGTAATATTTTAATGCATTAACATTTTCCTCATAGTCATTAAAGGAAAAATGTGCAAAAAATACTTTAAGTATTTTTCCAACTCTATTGTCATTCCTCATTACATTTTAGTATAATAAATAAATTCTTAACAATGTCTTTCAGACAATCAGCAGGGTAGGCAAAGTGAAAGAGACCACAATGTCTTGTGTTTTCCAACCACCTGGTGCCACAAGCCTGCTTGTGTTCAGTATAATGTAACCCCCCCCCCCCAGCTCTCTCTAGTTGGGGCCTTTGACATGTCATCATGCAACCTTATCCACAAAACTGTGACACTCTTTAAACTAGCATTCATTAGGAATTATTAGACTTAATGAGCCAAAGTCATCATGTTTTTTTTACAGTCTGTACAGCAAGTCTATCCTTAGACCTCATATCCAGTGAGAAAAAACTCCACAGAAAACCCCTTGTTTTTTTTTAACAAACTAAGTGTTCATTTCAGTAAAAATATGAAATAATGAGAGAAAATCAAACTGAGGTGCAGATATTCATACTCTGTCACTACACTGTCCAGACCTTGTAGCTGGACCTCAACAAAACTCGCTCTGTGGTATGTAACAGAAGCCTGTGTGCCAAGCTAATCCTTAGACTGGGAGAATTTGGATACTAGACTTCAGAAAGGTTGCTCTGAACCAGTGCTGTAGTTGAGTTACCAAACCTCCAAGTTGAACCATGATTCCCTATTGTTAGAGTCTGAATCAAGTGGATTCCATACTACTGAGATGGACTTTGGTACGTCTCTGTGAGAACACAGTTCAAGTTACAGCATTAATAGAGCCATACTACATTTTCATATATCCATGTAATATGGCCTTTTACAAAGACTGACAAAAAGGGTCTTGATTCTCAACTTGAACTGTATCCTGGTTGGTGTGAATGCAGTCCAAGACCTCTGACGTGAACCAAAGGATCAGACTTTGGTCTGCTTGAGAGAGATGATCTTGGACCACTTTCTGCTGAACTTTGTACAGCCCCAGTATCCTCAGCCACATCCTGCAGTGAGCAGATGGAAGAACTGGACGGAGAACCATTGAGAGACAGCTAGCTTACTTGCTAAGGAGGAAGAGATGGGAGGAAGTCCTCTGACTAACCCTTCCATCTGCAGTATTGACAGCTCTCCTCCTGGCTCTCCCACCCACTGGCCCTTGGGGTGATACTCCAGCACCTCATAGACATGATTAAACCTCTGATGCTCTTGTCTTTTTACTGGCCTTTATATGCATCGATCTGTCATAGTGAAAAAAGGAACTGAGCTGAAAGGCAAAGCTCTCGATTGACCGGTCAATCTATGTTCCTACCTTCACCTACGGTCATGAGCTGTGGGTATTGACTGAAAGAATTAGACTGCAGATACAAGCGGCCAAAATAGTAATGATATTTGTGACAATATTTATTTAAAAATGTTAGAATATAGAGATAGTTATATTCATGTATGCAAAATTAATTTGTAAATAAAAGTCATAAAAATACAAAACATACAAAAAATAATTAAAACCTCATATTAAGTGATGGACCGTATGAAATCAGTTAGAGGGCTGCGTTTGTATGTGCAAACAGGTCACAGGTTTGAGAATTCTGCAGTGAAATGAAACTGAAACAGGTGTGTGTGGTCTGGGTATGTAATCCCTACATGTTGCTACAGTGCTCTGACAAGTAGCTCCAGTCCAGCCTTTGGGACATACACAAGAGAACTGGTTCACCTCATCCACACATGTTCCACCGTTCAGGCATGGAGAGGACACACACTCATTGATGTCTGAGGGGGAAGGCAGACAGGAGAGAAGGTTTATCATAGGAAGCAACCATGCTGTGCTTGAACCCTACTAGGAAAAAGGGCATATGCTGCCAAATATTTGTTTAAGGTAAGACAACATGAAATGAAGATATCATAGAAATAGAATGAGGGTTGTTTGACCAAACAAGGTTTGGGTACTTATTCCAAAGGTAGCAAACGGTCAGATGATATTAAGGTTGGAATATCTCATGTTTCAGGATTCAATAAGCTCTCTAGACAATAAGCATATAAAGTATATGAAGAGGAAAGGTGATCATGGGTCATCAATGAAATACAATATCTCAAAAGTGGTGACGTGTGATGCATAGAAAGAGAGTGGCATTGGAGAGCAGGAGATGGGGGGAGTGATCAGTAGGAAAGATAAGATGAAAGTAAATAAGTAAATAGATTTGGAACATGTGAGATTCCCAGTGAGGCCAGTTTTTCACCTCGGCAGGTAGGCTGCTGGCCACTCCATGTCAGGCTCTCCTGACAAACCCTGCTCTCTGACCCCACCAGTTCATAGCCAGGGTCACACAGAAAGTGAACCTCATGGCTGACACTGTGGGACTTTCCAAGTTTCCTTCCATTGATGGGCGCATCCAGTTTTGCGCAGGTGCCTGTTGGAAAAGTTGAATGTGACAAAAGGAAGCAAAAGGATATTTTAATCTTTATTGGTCTCAAGATGTCTTCTCACTGTTGATGGCTTTGGTTGTCTGCCTCCCTGCATTGCTCTCCAGTAAGTTTATTTTCTTCTTCAGGTTGCGTAGACTTTGTAAATAGGAGGCTTCGTGGGCTGAGAGAAGCTTCTGGACCTGCTTCAGAGAGCCTTGTATTTCCTGCCTGCTGCGGCAGTCCTGAAACAGAGCAAAGATGATGTCATTATGATGCATAGCTGTCTCTTGTTATAAGGAGACTATGCAAATGCCCAAGGCCCCCAGACCTAGAGGTGCGATGGGAATGAATGATAGACAGCTACCCATCATTCCTGTTAGTGAGGATGTTGGTAAACAGCATCATCATGGCATCCAATAGAAATGATCAAATTTGGAAGGAAGAAGAAAACGGTGGAAGAAAAAGGGTCACAGGATAAAGGTAAGGCAGAATGGACTGTGCTGACCTGCTTTGTCAGGCTACAGCAGGGAGGGAGGGCGAGTTGTTGTTGTTGTGCAGATGCTATGTCATCATCCAGATATTTGCCATTCAACATTACTTTAGGATTACTTATGATTCATTTATTAAGTTTAGTGTGTATTTTATAGGCATCTAATTAGAAGTGTGCAACTGCTTTATAAGTAACGCTATTTATTTATTAAGTAAACACAGGCCTATTGTTGATTATTTTGAACTATTGTATCAGTGGATTATTGGTAACTCATCTGAGTTCATTTCAGTCTCCCTCTTTGCCACTTTATTCGAATATTTATTGTGACAGTTTGCTAATTTGAACAATCCTGCCTCCATTCCTACAGCTGGGTTATGTTTTTTAAACTACTTTGTTTGATTCAAAAGAGCCATAATATTACAAATTAAAGTAAGTGAAATGTAAACTATGCTCATTTCTGCCCACAGGAAAAAAAAGTAGATGGAACCAACTATAATGTTACAGTTCAATCCTGGCCTTTGCAAGATTATAAGATGATGTGTAAATTAACCCCAATTTGCTCCTGTCAGCCGAGTGTATGATAGATGTGTACTAGAAATGGGTGTGAATGGGTGAATGGCAAAACTGAGATGTCATCAAGGTTAGAGAAGTGCTATAAATGCAACGCACTTTGAAATGCCTTTTACTTTTTTTTACAAGACTCATCCAATCTTTACAGTTTTATCTGAAAATTAACTTCTACCTCATCAGGGAGAACACACTCAGGTTTTTCGGAAAATATAATTTTGCATTCACAAAGTTTACACTTTTATCGTGTTCACTGTGTTTTCTTGGTCCTTAAACAACAATATTGTGTAAGTGACAAAAAGGAAAATCTGATTAACTCAAATGCATGGGATTGCCAAATATACACATTACATTTTACCTATATCAATCCTCAGTTATGCAAGTATATGCCCATATTAAAATTGAATTACAGTATGAAATCTTAGTTGTCACCGAAATCAGCACCACAGCAATTGATTGAATGAGTGAGATTTGTAGCTGGTTGTAAACCTTTCACACATCACTGTACTCCGTATTCCTTCGGCAGTAGGTCATCCTTAACTATGTTCTACTTTGCACTGGTACACCTTTATTTAAAAATCCATTCTTGGCCTGCTGCCTCCATCTATTCATTTATATGTCACAGAGGCAGCACAGCCATAACCTGCACTTCCAGCCTGAGTTCTATCACACTCTACATCCCCTCAGTCTTCACAGAATTAGGTAAAAAAGGCCTTTTCATACTCTGCCCCATCAACCTGGAGTATGCCACAGCAGCAGAGCTGAGGTAACATAAGATTTTTGTGAAATGGGCAGCGTACTGTATCTGTGGGTATTTTTTTGTCTGTCTTATTTTACTGAAACTCAAACCATATCTTTCGTAATAATGAGACCTTCTGTTTGAATAAAATCACCTGTATGAATACATTTTGCTAGAGAAATGCACTTATCATGCACAGTACAGAGGCTGCGCATTTACAGAAGAGAATAAATACATGGAAAGAATTTCGCAGGAAAGAACCTCTCAAAACTGTTGCTGTATCTAAGGCATGAACACAAAGACAGTCCAGTCACCTCTTCTTGCGCTGCATTTTTAAGTGTGTGACCCTGTGAACGTGTTCATTAAAAAAGGTTTTAGGGGGTTTGTGTATAATTTACATTACATTACACTGCGAGAAATCACTTGTTCTTTATGATGTGGTCCAGTTAGGATTTTTGGGGTCAGACAGTGAAGTAAAACCACCCTCAGCATAAACATCACCTGTGTTACAACCTGCCTCACTCTGAGGAAATGTGTGGAAGAGGGATGGGCTGTCAACAACTGGTTTCTCTTTGTTTGACAGGGTCACCACGTCCTTTCCTCTCAAGCATGTTTTCCGACCACCAATTTTCTGTTTTCTACCAGTAGGAGTTATGTAAGGAGAGTCAATATTTGGACCAAACTGGGGTTTGGAGGGACTTCAGTCAGTCAGGGGTGTGGATGGTGTTTACAGTGAAATAATCAAAGGAGTCTTTTTGCCTGTGCTAGGTGATATTTCACATACCACAGTGTTAACTGGGTGATGTAACCATAGATGGTGGGCAGCACAGCAGTTCAGGATTACAGCACAGCTCTATCGAATCTAACCCTGTGTATAGGTACAGTATCTTCTAAACTTACTTCATTCATTACAGTGATTATTGAACACTTACTGTGTGTAGACACATGACGTGCTCATAAAGACTGTGGTGTCGGTCGCCAAACTAGTTTTTTGTTAATGTGTCACAATTTGCCAGAATTTTCATATACATCATATTGAATCTATGAGCGTATCTCTAGAGTTCCCCATGTAAGTATAGTATAGGTGTAAGCTTCCACTGAATGAAGCCTCATTCCTTGTTAAACTCCCCACAAGATAATCCACAGGACCGCTGGCAAAGTTCACTTTTTCCAACACAAAATCTAAAATACCAGAGTGAAAAAAGAAAAAGAAATTGAATAAGAGATATCAAGGTTGAAAAAAGAAAACTGTCTTTCTCTGCTTATTGTGCATATATGCAAATGTACATTTAACTAAATTATTGTATGCTAATTTATCACACATTGCACAAAGTCCAACACAGAGTATGTGCATGTTATTTATTTTCTGTTTGTTAAATGGTATCATTGCATCATGCTCCACTATGAGAGTGAGTTGTTTGAGGTTTCACGCAAATGTTTTTATGCCAGACCAAATGTAAAATAATGGTAGTCTGGATATTACAAGGATTATTATACTGAATAAATTGGGTGATATGTGTGCACACATACCATGCTCCCGTCCCTAAAAGTGAGTCATTCACACAGAGGTGCAGCTTTGAGGAAACTCAGCAGATTTGCAGTAAAATGAAACACAGGTACATTGAGGGTATTCATACAGTAAATCAGTTTGTAAGTATAGTGAGGCCTATTGTGATGCCACAGGAGGTAGAGGGTAGACATGGTGGTTTTGGATTTGGACTCTGCATAAAGACATAATGTAACTAATGCAACTCATTGATTCAACAATTCAAGTAAAAAGTCCTCCCTTAGAATGTATTTCATTTTTAAACCCAGAATAGAAGTCAAAGTAGGGCCAGGTTTATCATGATAAACATGTTAAAATGTCTTTTTTATTACCCAACATTGCCTTTTGAGTAAAAATTGGAGAAACCAGTGACGTCTTCATTGGCATATATATATATATATATATATTCTGCCAATGAACACAGAAACACAAACCACAGTTAAAATATATACCAATTATACTGATATAAAGTAAACTTTTGTTATATTGTTACCGAAGAAAATATACTAAAATAATTACTGTTATTGAATTCTAATTCAAAGCATACTGGTGTGACGCCGATCCATTCATTAGCCATTAACATTGTGTTGCACTTACCTGTCCAAATGTAGGCTGGAAGGAGCAGAGACACACAAACGTGATGATGACTGCAGTCGAAACAAACATGTTTCCTCAAATGTGTCACAAGGTGCAGGCAATGGGGTCTGTGTATTTGACGGCCAACAGATTTTGACTCAGTGGGAAAGTGAGGGTGCAGCACTCGGTGTGAGCACAGACTCCAGGTGAGAGGAAAAACACACAGTTGGCAGCGGAAGAGCTGGAGGAGCAAACTGTGGAGAAATGCTGGGTTTACCTTGGAGGAGCCAATCAGGAAAGGAGACTTTAAGAAAAATGTGACCACATTATAAACCCTTTACTTCCTCTAGACTGCATTTCTCTCCAGGTAAAAACAGCTTTTTACCATACACAGAGAAAGACACTGAAGAAAACAACATTTCACCAGAATGTAAAAACAGCACACGATAATGATCAATCTGTATAACTTTATGAGTAATACAGATGCAAATGTATCCGTATTCATTTTAGATTCAAACACTCTATTAATACATGCTGTTATCGTTTGACAGGTGTGTCTGTGTCAAGTCTCCCTGGCATTATTGTCACATCCTGTTTATTTGTTAAAAGCAGCATTAGCTATAAAGCTGGAGACAGGAACTTTAGAAAAACAATTGTGTTATTCTCATTTACAGGTCCTTGAACACTGTCTGTTCCCGACAAAACAGCATGAACAGATACAGGTGCTTCACCTGCAAAAGATACTTTGAGATAATCTCTCTATTTGTAAAATGCTCTGACTATGTTGACATGGGTTTTATTGCATTTTTAGTCTGATCCTCTGTTGGGACTAATTTTTCATTGTGGATTCTAGTGTAGGTAGCTATTGCTGTTCCAGTGCTGAAATGAGCCAAAGAAAACAAAACACCAAAGCCCTCAGTGATAATGTTACAGTGGTTAAAATTTTGCATATTTTAGTTTAGTCCTTCTTTAAACCAGTTGTTTAGATCCATGGTTCTCAAACTGTGGTACGTGTACCACCAGTGGTACGCAAGCTTCCTCTGGTGGTACTTTGAGAAAAATCAGAAACACTGTTGTACTGTATATACTAGGTAATATGATTGGAGTGGAGCTGAGGTATTTTGACTGGCGTGCAGAGAAAACAATCAACAAAACCAAATTTCAAATAATAATATTAGAATCAGCTTATCTCTCGCGCCATCTTAATCTAATTTCACTTTACCAGTGTTTGAAGTATATGTGAGGAAGATGAGGATGATCTGCCTCCTGTGAAAAGTCTGGAGGTAGACTTTGCTCAGCATTTTCACCACTGTATTTTAACGTTGGTGATAATGGAGTTACTCTGAGACTTTGAATATTTTCTCAAGTGGTACTTTATATAAAAAATTTAGATGATCTCATTGATGAAATATATGGTGAAGGATCTTTAAAAACATTAACGCTTACTGCTATGCTAAAAATTGATATTTATTTTAGTGTTGTACTGGAAATGGAACATCTCTGGCAAAACAAGGTTTTCATTTCAACTGATGCCAATCAGAACCAAAGCCTATAGAAACCCTCATGCATTTCAGGGTCATTTGAGTGGAGAGTGAATGCAGATTAAACACGTTCCACTGTCAGCTGAGATTTGATCCTCAGCGGGTAAATACTATAGATTTGTCCTGCCTTCATGGAGAATGTAGATGGACCTTTGTCCTCGGTGAAAGCTGCTGACACCGCTGCAGTTGGAATTGAAGTACTCCAGTCTCAAACAGCATGGAGATCACACTGGCTGGAGGGTTTACATGAAGAATCATCTCCGTCGGTTGCTTTGTGAGACTGAACTGAGAGCAGACTTAGCTTAGTGCTGTGCCGCAGAAGCAAAGAGATAAGAGATAACTGGAGAGCAAAAAAAAACACTCAGTCACACAAAACCCACAGGAAGCAGAAACCGCAGTCGTCATGCCAGACACTGAATCACCCCACGGTGCATGGAGCATGATTAATGTTTCTGACACAGGGCTCACTGTGTCTTTACACAGTGACATGACACCAGCACCGTCCCGTGTCTTATCTGTGAACATTCAAGCCTGTCAGGTCACTTTGTACCGCTCCATGCTCTGCTACCCCATATTGTGCTGGACCAAAGAATCATATTCACACTGGAATGAAAATAGCCTGCCTTTCTCACCAGTCATACAGCTTCATCTCAAGTGAGTCACCTCCTCGAATTCTAAAAACAAACCAGCCTCATTCAACAATGAACACTCATCCTCAACCTTTTGTCAGAGTTCGCCTCTCTTTTTGCTGCTGGGATCAGGGAATGATAAAAGAGATGACTAATACTAATGTTTTTTGTCCTCGGTGACTGACTAACATCTCCTGTCAGAGCTGGAAATTTACCAGTAGGTATTTTATGTGTAGAAATATGATATAGATAAAGCAAAATGCCATATATGCCAAAATATAGCTGTAACAAAATGCCAGCAGATCATGATGAAAATATGAAAGTAGATGTTTGATGAATTTCAAGTCTTTAAAACTTTAGCATTACTCTTGAATTTACTAAGGTTTTTAAAATGTGATTCTTTTTCATAAGGTTTCTTCTCCTACACTTAAAATTTTGAATATTTTTTATTTGAACTTTTATAATTGATGCTATTTTTTATTGTTTTGTTTAGAGACAGACTGGTGAAGTGAGAGTTTCATTGCATGGTCTTAACAACAGTGTTTTATTAAACAGCCGTCAGTTCTTCTTATTGAACTCTTTACATAATCCAACCATCATGGTGTTTTTTTGAGTTGTGGTGGAGGTAAGTGATAGAATCCTCTGTGGATGGCTTCTATAGCCTGTGTGTTGCATTCATTGTACTATTGTAAATAGTAAATCCCGGTAATAAAGAGAAAGACTAGGTCAATCAATTATCAGTTTGTACTTATTATTGCTTTTTTTTACACATTATACACCTATTTGTTAAATGTTTGCATTTAACAAATAGTATTTTTAATCAAGCAATTACAAATGCTATTTGAATTCTCATTTATTCAATGTTTCACTAAAAGAACTTAAACCTCGGAAGTATAAATTGTCCTATAACTGAACCTGACCCAGGTTTGGTTTCCATGCTGTACTGTGCATATGACCGTAAACGTTGTATATCATATATTTAGGTTTTAAAAAGGTTCATAATAATTTGCTTTAAAATTAGCTTCACTGCAAAGGATATTGCTGCATATTTAATCTATGATACTGAAAAACCTGAACAGGTGATATGTTGTGCTTTATATACTTTTAGATTTGCCAAATTCTGAATAAAAGACTTTTACATCAGGTATTCATACAGTGTATTATTTTTGTTTTTCCATGTTTACTTTTACTTTTAGAAGATACCAACCGGAATTTTTTATAATAATGTATAGAGTTGAATGATTGTATGTGCAAATATAATAGATGGACATTTTTTTTAAACAGGTGGTGAGACATCCCTGAAAAGAGGGAGGAGGAGGAGGAGAGCACATGGGCGGGATAACGGAGAGTGAGTGCTGGTCATTGCTGAGAAGAAACTACAGGAGTTCACCATGGGCTTTGTCACAGCTCTCCAGTTTTGGGACGTGTTTATGGTTTTCTTGCTATTGGAGCCCTTTATCCTTGCGAACCGGGTGATCAGAAACTCAGCGGACCTGCAGAAGGCCTCCACCTCTGGTAAACAGTGTCAGGATGTAGTGCAGCATGAACATCATCTATAGTATGTAATTTTAGACTAAAATATAATGTAAGTGGGAAACAAGAGGGAATGCATCTCTGTGGAACAAAAGTGAATTTAGTTGTTTTTGAAATCATGTTTCTTCTTTATGTTGTCAGTCCTTTATGCTGAAAAGACAAGTGGCTTTTCTGAGCTGCCATTTTCATCTGGCAAAGCACCAGCAGCCTAGTGTTTCCATCTGCACGAGTGTGGCAGCAGCTAAACAAATTACCTTTCTGACTGTATTTTGAGAAACACATCACGAACCTTCACTCCAGAGCTGAATTTTGGTGACGTGTGCTCAGATCTATTAAAGCCGGGGTGGGCAACATGCAGTATTTTTGTCAGAAAGTAAGTCTGGCCACACAAAAGCTTTCCTGTAAGCTATTAGATGACGGGCCAAAGCACAAACTAATTCACAGAATTAAAGTAATAATTTCACCAACACTTTGTTACAAGCTGTTAAACAATGTACAGTGAACTGCTAATTACGTTGGGTTCATTTAAAATAAAGAAGAGCTGCACATGTGTGCAGATGTTTTGCACATGTGTGCAGATATTTTGCACAGCATTATGTAGGGGTGTGTATGCACAAGTTTCGTCCTCAACATTAACTGATGAGGGGGCAAGATAGAAAGCCACAATCAAAAGCATTAGTTACAAAAGTCAGTACAGTATCATTTCAGTTTGTTGCACATAAAGTACTGTACAAAAGCCACCATTAGATGTGTTAAGACATACAGTCTAATTATTTTCTTGTCACTTTATTAGAACACATCGAGACAATATGTATGTAGTTTTAAAATGACAACATTTTCCGAAAAGAAAACTGCCTCTACAGGCTGAAGGGTAGTATTTAGTGTAAGCCTACTCTTTACACTTGAACAATAGCACAACCCTGGCTCTCTGAAAATTGGAGTTGAACCCTAATTAATGTTATTGGTAAACGGGTGTTTGTCCTAATATCTCATGTTGAAAAATATCTGCTGTCAATAAAGTCTATTACACCATTATTCAAGACAGAGTGCTTAAGCAGACATACACCATGCATGAGTTAAACTGGTTGACAGTTTGCTAATATGTAAGACCAACCAACTCAGTCACATCATCACAATCTGAATGCCAACGATCACAGAGTTTGACATAAAAACAAAGCTGGTGGTTTCCTAAGACAGTACTCTAGACCAGATCCTGGTCAATCCTGGTCCTAGAATAGATACTGCCCTGCATGTTTCAGATGTTTCCTTGCTCCAACACAGCTGACTCCTTTTTGAAAATGGAGCCCAGGAAGGACGACAAAAGTAAAAAAACTTATCTAGAGTAAATGGTCTCAGTTGCTAGTTTAACTCTTCACCAACAGCACATGATATCAGTTTTGTAAATTATGTTCCATAAGTGCTGAAGTGGTCCTTGAGTTAAACGTGAAATAGTAAATTGAATTATTTTTTTTTTTTTTCCAGGGCTTGGGGTAAAGGAGTTTTTGCAGATTGTTGCTCAGCACAATAGACTTCGAAGCCAGGTCAAACCCATGGCAGCTAACATGCAAAAAATGGTTTGTTGCACCTTTCATCTGTTTCTTTTCTGCCTGTGTTTGACTGGAGTCAGTGCTGTCAGTGAAATAGTTTAACTCCACACAGCTGATGCTCAACATGCATCTCACATTTACCTTTGTATATGGGTAACTGACATCATTATAGACTATAGTGGATGATATTTGTCCATATGTTGCAAACGCTGTGTCACGGTTTGTCGATGGACATGTGTGGACCCAAAAAGGAGCGGAAGCAGGACGTAAAAGTCAGCGAGGGAAATTTATTAATACAAAAATCAAAAGCTGAGCCAAAAGAAACAACTAAAGACGAGGAGACTCGTTGGCTGGCTGGACGAGGGTCTCCTGGGAATAACTGGAAGGCAAAAACGAGGCGTTAAAAAAAAACAGAGGAACGAATGGCTGAGTGAAACGTGTAGTGCGGATTGTACCACATAGGTTGTGAGACGCGCTGACACCTGCAGCAGGAAAAACCCAGCTTAAGAGGGCAGGGAGACAATCAAGAGAACGAGTGGCAGGTGCGAAGGGGAAGACTCCTCCCAGCCAACCAGTCAAGTCACCTGGGGGAAAAAAGCACAGGGCAGGTTGCACAGGAAAACAGACAGTAACCAAAAATAAAAGGCAGGAAGCCGGACCTTGACACGCTGTACCCTTAAGTGTATATGAACAAGCTTTAAGTTGTTGTGAAAGCATTTAAAATTGTTCATTATATATGAACAGCAAAATCCAGAAAATATGTGGACCCAGTTTTATGACTACAATTGGACTATTCTTTGTAACTTTGTAACAATTTAGATTTTTTTTAATAGAAATGAAAAAGTTTCTACAAGCTCAAGAAACAAATCATTTCACTATCTGCTAAAAATAAACCAATTAAATTGGGGGTTTAAGGGAAATATATTAAAATGATAGTTGGGATGTTCTTGATGTAGCATATGAGGTGATTATGCAAAGTCAGTGTGTTAAGTGTTACAATAGACAATAGGAGTCCAGCACATTGCCTGTCTGGAGAGGGAGGTGAAAGAACCAGGAAATCCATACTCACAAACACAGCCAAAGCCATGAGCTTTTTTATGTTTATCAGTTAAGCTTTTTAATATGGCCCTTCAGCTCGACAAAGCATCCTCTGAGGGTTTTCACAGGGAAATTACCTGTAATACCACTGCTGTGAATGCAGAATGATTATCCACATCCTCTTTTTCTCATTACTGCCTTATCAGTGGAGAGCAGTTCTCTGAGGCTGAAGAGCAGAGGAAGAAAGTGGCCAAGTGTGTGCAGGCGGCTCTGAGGATGTAATCTGTGACAAAGTGGCACAGATTGTCCTCCTACTAATCATATCTTATACATTGTGAATTTTACAATCAATCATTGCCTCTTGGTTCTAATCTCATGCAGGCAAGACAGGTACAGATACAGTAAGGACTGTATGACAAAGCAAACGATGGAAGATAAGAAGAAGATTTAAGTGGAATGTTTAGTGCAGAGTGGGATCTGATTAACCTCAACCAAACATTAATATTGAGATTTCCAGCACATTCAGCAACACCATTCTGTGATGTGACCCTTTTGATATACCACTCTATCAAACATATTATTAATATAGCATTTCAAGCCTGATAAAGGATGTGTAATCATACAACAGACTGACAAGAATATTTCCTGTATAAATATCGGACGTCACCTCCAGTTCCAGAAAATCAAAACTGAAGTGCCTGATATATGTATTCTCATGAGTGTCAATTCAGGGGAGGACGAAAAGTCTGTTTGTACAGCTGCATTTCCTATAAAGTGGTACCAGTGCATTTTAGCTCATTGCCCCCTGGTAATGACTGGATCTAACTGTATTAAGGTTGGGTCATACTGTACTGCTTATTGGAATATGAATCAATTTGGTATAAATCACTCTACTCTTCATTTGAATAACTCATTATTTATTGACATATGTGGATCAGTTTGAAAAATAAAGACTATGCAACTGTATGTAAGAGCTGTACCTGGGAAAGATGAGATTAGTTTAGCGCTGTTTGGCACTAAACCTCCACTGTGTATATGTAACATGTTTGCTCCTAGTTAACCTCACCTTTGATTTAGCAGCTTTTTGTTTTTAAGTTTAATGTTGTTATTGTTGGAAATGACATATAACAGTGTAATTCAATAATATGATTGCCTCTGTCTTAAGGAGTGGGATGAGAAGTTGGCCTCACTTGCGATGGAGAGAGCAGCAACCTGCCATACTGACAGCTCTCATCAGCTGCTCTCCTCCCCTTTCGCTCACATCGGCTGGAACAGTCAACTAAATCCTCATGGTGTTGCCTCCTTTTCTGATGTCATCGACTCTTGGTTTGAGGAGGGAAACGATTTTCTCTACTCGAACGGGCAGTGTAGACAGAACGCCACCTGTCGACATTATACACAGGTATTCATATGCAGATTTAAAACGTCTTACAGTCATAAACAACTGTCCATATCTATGACAAAGTGTGTCTAATCCCTGTGTTGCTGTTTTAGTTGGTGTGGGCCACTTCAAGTCACGTTGGCTGTGCCAACCAGCTGTGTCTGAGAGAAGGAAACCTCTGGGAGAAATATGTCTGTGCATATTACCCTGGGTAATACTTACACACTTATTTCCCTCGTCACAGAAATACATAGATTGAGTAGATTGATTCCCAGTTTTAACCTAAATGTCAAGAGTTTAACCTGCCATCAGACTCACAAATGATTACACAGTGGAAAAAGCAATACTTCAGTAAAAGGTTTCATGGACCAGAATAAAGAGCATACATATTAATATCCACTGAATTATGATTCGTGTTTACATAATTACATCACAAGCATCTGCTCAGCTTTGAAGTCTCTGTATTGAAAAGGATTATCTGCATAAACAGTTCAAATGCTATTATCATTACACCTTGTTCTGTTTGGCGTGTGTATCTTGTGTTATGTTTAATGCCTGTGTACCATGGTGTATGTGGAATAAACATCTGTCTTGAGTGATCTGATCACAAGTGGACAGCGTTGTCCTGCCTCTTCAGCTGAGGTCCTCTGGCACGCTGCATTTTCACAGTGTTTTTACATTTCTTTGCTCCCATTTATAGAATTATTGTCAGCTGCCACTACATTATCAACATTGATTACCATATCAATATAGTTTTTTTAATGTTTAAATCTTATTTAATATTATGTGAGGAGTCAAAGGATAGACCAGGTGTGAACAGTCGTACTAATGCTGTCCATTTGTGATCTCATCTCTCAGAATGAGCGCTATTGCCTGGTCTGAACGAGGCCATGGAGGTTCTGCACAATCCTGTATACAGTATATTTGTGTTGATACAGGGGTAACTGGGAGGTGAATGGTCGCCTGGTGATTCCGTACAAGCAGGGACTGTACTGCTCTCTCTGCACCTCTTCAATGTCTGGCTGTTATAGATTGTGGGAGCATGTTGGTGGATTATGTGGTAAGACAATATGTACATATATATTCACATGGGTGGCACAGGTGGGGACAATGGTTACAATTGGTGCCTCACAGGAAGATGATACTTGGTTCAAAACCTGGTTCCACATGGGACATTTCTGTATGGTTTGCATTTTCCCCTCAGTGTGTGTGGGTTTTCCCATTGTATGGATGGAAGGATAGATGGGCGGAGGGATTATTTTCATCAGTTGTGCCAAAGTTGCAAAAGTTACTAATTTTAATTTTAACTTGGCATCACACATTCTCCATTAGACAACAATGTTATGACTGTTTCCTGAACCAGTTACTTCTTTCTTTCCTCAATTGTTGAATTATTTGTGGTAAAACTTTGTTTCCAAATGTAATGATTTGAGAGAAAATGGATGGATAGATAGTGGATGTAAACTGATTCTATGGCTGCACTTAGAGATATTTTTTGACACACAATTAATTCAAAGCCATAATGTTTTGGAAGGACAAAATTGACAGTTGCTGCAGTGATGACCCTCCCGGTCATTTTTATGCATATAAATGTTGTGCAATTTTATTAGCTTTAAATATGCATATTGCATTAAATCCTCTGACACAAAGACAGCAGATGCCCACATGGAATATTTTTGATTTTTAAATAGGCCATTAAAGGTACAGCTTTTTTGCATTATTGATCAGTATTTCCATAATGCCCTTTCAGCTTAATTAAGTTAAATGATCCGAGAGAGTGACAGTGACTTCCGCACCTCTACTAGGCTTTACAAACATTTGCCAACTTTGTAGTATCATGGGAGGTTTAGGCCAATCACAGGCAGGTGCTCCACTACGACTATGCTACTTATGTCATTTTTTTCGGTGGAATGATCGCACATGCAAAGGCACCTAAAAAAAGAAAGGAAATTCCAAATGTGAGTATTTAACAATCTTATCTACTGCAGCATCACTTTCCTGCTTCCTGCAAAAAAATAAGTTCTGCTGTAGTGATAGTGTAAGCGCATTTTAAAGTGATCAGCAATTTGTGTCAGCGTGTGTGCATGTATGTGTGCTAATGGTATGCTTACACATTTCTTTCATCAGAAATTCCAAGGAATCCATGCCGTATGAGCTGTGGTCAGAACGGGCATCTTAATATCTCATCCTGTAAATGCAAGTGTGATGCAGGCTTCACCGGACGCTTCTGCCAAGGTACGACACTTATCAATATCGTTAGCAGCAATATTATGAGACTAACCACATCGTAATCAAGCCACATTAACGGTACAGTGTGTAAAAGTTGGCAACATTCAAACTACGTCCATTGTGAGCTCTGTAGAGGTGGCCCAGCTCCTGATGCACAATTGGGTGATTGCTTACATGGTAGACCATTAAATTACTCTAGATATTTGATTTTCAAATTGCAGGTAACGTGTAGTACACAATCCAAGTGTCTGTTTTTCAGTGCGTTGCAGTGTGCAGTGTGTACACGGACATTTCAAAGAAGAAGAGTGCTCCTGTTTGTGTGATGTGGGCTATGGCCGTGCTGAGTGCACAGGTAAGTGCAGTGCTTCAGCAAATCTGAGGCGCACAGAGAAATGCCTGGTGCTGTCTGAGCAGTGCACGACCCCTGCTGGCTCTGTCTAGTCCCCCACGCCAAAAGCTATTATAGGACAAACATGCTTGCTCTGATTGAAAACAGGACAGCCAGTCTGAATATCTTCAGAATATTTATGCTACCTATATCTTGCTGTTACACAGTCTTTTTTTAGCTGAATATTTTGGAGTGAAGTTTGAAACTACATCCTCTCTTGCATCAAAGTTCATACAGGAAAATCTGACATGGGAGGTGTTGGTTTACTGCTGCCTTGTTTAGCAAAATTGTGTCTTTTAAAGCCTGAGAAGTGACAAAATAACTCATTTAATCATATCTGATCAAAAGTTCCTGTGTCCTACAGTGTAAAATGGCATATTTTCTTTTGGACTTTACAAAGCAACACAAACTTCAGTTTCCAGTCAAAAACAAAAAAGTTCCTCTTGGTGAGATTAAGTGGCGATCATATTCTTAAGATATGATGACGCAGTCATCTTTTTGTCATGACAGTGCTGGTTCTAGCCTGTCTGGAGCTGGTTCTAGGTGCAGGCGGTGTGTGCAGCCCAGGCAGCACTGATTGACAACCACACCACAAAACTTAACTATCCCTTTGAGAGTGTTCACAATGCTGGGCCAAAGGTGGATATTTTGGCTGCTTGTGTCCCAACAGAAAAAGTGCAGTTTCCCCTCCACAGCTGTGATGTGATGATAGATGGAGACTGCTTCACAGTGTCTTCAGAGGCTGATACCTACTATGGAGCTAAAATTCACTGTCAGGTGAGAAATGGGTATCTGTTCCCTACCAAGACATTGATACAAACCCTTTAGCTGTGCATCATTTAAATAATCTTATCAAAACTGTCATTGTGCTCTCACTGTAACTGTTTTATTTGTTTAAACCACCAGAAACAAGGAGGTATTCTTGCTCAGATCCACAATCAGAAGGTACAGGACATCCTGGCATTTTATCTCAGTCAACTGGAGACAAACAATAAGGTCACCAAGACTGACTTTAAGACACATAATTACTGGATTGGTACGATCTTTCATCCTGGTCATCCATTTACAGTATTCTCTACAAATAAACAGTATCACCAGATCAGGCTGCAAAGATGGAATGTGTTTGCTCTGCAGGGCTGTCATATAAGCCTCTGAAAGACTCATTTCGCTGGGACACAGGAGGAATCACTAGATTCAGCAGCTTTGCCTTTGGGCAACCTGACAACCAAGGGTAAGAGACGCATTTACCAAAAGACATACCTACTGCAGAGTATGTCAGAAACAGAGATGTTTGAGTGCAGTGGAGCTAAACAAACCAAATGAAACACAAATCAACTGAAATGAAGTAAAGGCATTTCTCATAGGGAACCTCAAGGGTTTTTTTTAATAAGTTTTACAACTATATTGTAAAATAACTACATGTTTGAGTCACAAAGTACAGCGGAACAGAGGATCAAAGAAAGTTTGATCTGTTGTTTCTGAAATTAAATCCATCTTTTAAAGAGCATTTACAATGACATCACCCTCTAATAGAAACTTTATGTTTTCTTAAACATCTCTTTCTCTGTCCAGTTTTGGAAACTGTGTGGAGTTACAGGCGTCAAGTGTATTTAACTGGAATGACCAGCGCTGTAAGACAAAGAACAGATACATCTGTCAACATGGTGAGGCTTCTCATGTTTTGATAACTGACCACCCAGTGTGATCCAGCAGATCTGCTAAGAAGTTGTAATGCTATCAAGTCATCTTGCAAATGTTTTTATAATTGTATTTCAATTTGTAATGCATAAGCAAAAACAAGAAAAAAAGAGACTTTCACTGATAGCTTGATTCTTTGCCTAATGAGGCAGAGATTTAAGAGTAAAACTAGTGTCTGAAACCCACTACTCAGGGGCCACTGGTATTTCCTACCAAATACCTTAGAACTGCAGGAACATCTTTCAAGGAACTTAAGGTTCCTAAAGACCATCGTTTGCTTGTGTTTCCACTGAAGTGGGACACCAGAGAAGACTAATGTGGTGACATGCAAATGAGCCATAACCAAACTAGACTGTTACACTCCAGTCCACCAGGTGGCAGTTATAACAAAGATGCTATTTATTCATTCATTTGATTCTCAATATTCAGTAAAAATTGTTAATTCCTGCATATGTTCAAAACTATTGATTCTATGACTGTCATGGTGGATCCTGTAAACACACACACACACACGCACTCACTCAATAAATAAATAAAAGTTCATGTCTGCAGAGCAGGAAAATATCTTGAGAGGAGCAGTGTGACAGCTGATCAATGAAGCAGCAGAGCAAACCGAGACTCTAGGATGTTATTATAAAGTGTTGTAAATGACCAAATCATTATCAAACTGTCGGGACTACCGTGGCGTCAGGGTCGTTAACTGACAACACTGTTCATAACGACACATGGCAGAAATGACAGGGTGATCCCAGTCATGCTGCTGTCAAGAGGAGCTTTAGCAAAAAAAAAAAAATTCAATTAAAAACCTCTAAATTGATTATTTTTTAATGTGAAGAGATTGTACAAGCTGTTACAAAGAATGTTCAGAACTGGCTCAGGGTTAAAAAATGGACTCACAATGTTCTTATTTGTATGGGTCTCTGTGTTGACTCAGCGGTGTATGAGCTTCCTCTGGTAGTATTTGTAGGAAAATAACAAATGCTGTTCAACTGCATACACTAGGGTATGTAATCAGAGTGGAGCTGAGGAAGGTTGACTAGAGCGTGTAGAAAATTAAACAAATAACAAAAAATAAATACATTAAACAATAATAATTACAGTCACCTTGTCTCTCACTCCTTCTTAATCTAATTTCACTATACCATTGTCCGAAGTATGTGTGAGGAAGAAGAGGATGAGGAGAGAGCAAATGATCTTATTGGGAATAAATCTGCCTCCTGTGAAAAGTCTGTACCTGACTTTGCTTGTCCTAATTACACCACTGTATTTTAACATTTTACTTTGAGAGCTCAATATTTACTCAGGTGGTACTTGACAACTGAAATAGACAATCAGAGAAAAACTGCAAACGTCTCCATGGCCTGACACATGTGTGAAGTTCATTCACATTTTGGAATCGCTGTTTTTCTTTCTATTCAAATACAAAATTGGCTTCTCTTGAAGATTATTATCATCTTATACCTGTGATCAATTCTGTCCACATTTCACAGCCTTGGTCACTGACAGTCACTGAATTATCAGTGAAGGCCATTAATTAATCCAGTGTGTATAATAATGATGTGAATGCATCACTGAAATCCCCGTGTGATCCTGCCCACACACTTAAACATGCACTCAGTCTAAATCAATGGCACTCAGAGTCATCAAGAGCCTGTTACCAGTCAATAAACATCGGCCTCACAAAGGCTCACAGTGTTTAGACAAACACATACTCACCACTTTCATTGATCGTGAGGAATGAGATGGCAGCAGATATTTAGTTTTACCCACTCAAGTGCATCTTTGCAAGTGGCTGGTGTGGAGGCTAATTTGGTATTGACCACAGCTGTTTGACTGATTGGCTCAGAACATAGACCGTGTTGCTGTGACATTTTTACAACATAGTTTTCGAAGACTGCTTGAAACTGTAGTTGGCAGGATTTCTACAAACGTGCTGAGTCATTTCTACACTTAATTACAGTGTCATGCTAATTGGTAATAAAATAATAAGTGGACAACAAACAGCCTAAGAGAGGGACACTTAACCATTTGAATATTCCCCAGTGTGTGTGTGTCTATGTGTGTATACTTGCATTAGAAAACACTTATGGACCTTTTCTCGTATAAACAGAACCAGTAGTCCTCATGGAGATCAAAACCTGGTCACAATGAAGCAAAAGCAAACTTCTTTTTTTTTCATCAAAATTTCTACATTGATTTTAATATATATATATATATATATATATATATGTGTGTGTGTGTGTGTTTTTCACAGCTGGAGAGCACATTGCCCGATGGAATAATGGCAGGTGATGGACATGGTGTTGAAACTAGGAGGGCAGTACTGACATATACTGTAGACATGTTGTTGGTAAATATGTCAATCAGTATAAACGGATCACTGTACTTTACTGTACATACTGCACATTCAGATATTCCTTCAAATGAGATCAATCATTAAACTCATGACGTGTTTATTGTTTACTGTTCATTTTTTGCACAGACATTTTTATGCACATGTAAGTGACAAGATTCGGGTCAAATAAAAATGCTGTCATTCACTGACATACATCAATGCTTTTCTCTTGAGTCTTCTCCATACATGGAAATCAATCTAATGATTGATTGATGATGTTAAGATGTTGTTTCCTGAGTTGATGTTGTGGCGTCATGCGATACACTTGTACACTTGTGCTCACCTTGGGAAGCACAGGGCGATTGGTTTTGGCAGCAGCTTATTGGTGCATCTTTACGAAAGTGAATAAATGTTAATGCCACACAGATTGTGAATAAAAAAGAGTGAAATATTCCCACATGGAACAACTACACACATGACAGTTTTGTCTCTTTTAGAAGTTTAGTGTAGTGATCTCGCAAAGGCCCAACGTATGAGGACCAGCTATAGCTTAGCCTGGGAAACTGTAACAAATGGAGGACTCCTCCACTCAACCCTCCCTTACCCATTAGAGAACTACGGTGGCCTTCACAGACATAAAGAATAGTATTTGTCTCTGCTTGCACATAAGCTTCCCCTTCAAAATATGGGTCACATGCTGTGGCTGGTTTGTCCATTTGGGCTGTAGAAACATGGAGGTGCAAGATGGCTGCCTCTGTAAAGCAAGGCCCCAGGCTAAAGCACAGACATTAGCCTAAGGCAACAAAAACCAAAGAATCTTTATTAAAAAAAATGATTAAACACATTCACAAATATATGTAACCAGTAGTGTTGCAGTCTGCGTTGTGAAGAACTGACCACATGGATATCTTTGGAGGCAGATTAAAGAAACTCCCGTCAACATGTGAAACACAGGACGATGTGCCCTGTATAAAATAAAGATATGTACAGTGTGTCAAATTTAACAAGAAAACCTACATATGTGCTTAATGACAGTGCTAAACAATAGAGAAAAAACACAAGCACACAGGCCACGTACGGTAAACCTCCTACAGAATGCAACAGCAGAAGGGGAGAGGTATATAAAGGTGAGACACACATCTCAAAGGCTCAGCATACATTTTGTGCAATTATAACATGAAAAGGAAAAATAAAATAAATGACAGGTGTGTAATAAATTGTAGAGCGTAACAAATATGCTGCCATAACTGACCCTGTCACGTGTACGCAGATTCAGATTCAATACTCCTAAATACTACACATTTTGTCATTTCACTGCATATATCTGGTCATATTTTAGTATTGTATTCTTGTTCAGTATTGTTTCAGTTCATGATCTGATACCTACAAATTGTCAGGGTCTGTGTTTCGCACTGCTTCCTGCCTGCTTTATTTTGGAAGTATTATTTGTTTCCTGTGTAGTTGTTTTTGTTTTTTTGCAGCAGGGTGGAGTCTCCCCTTCACGCACCTGCTTCCCATCCCCTTGATGTGCCTCGTGCTATTAAATACCTGGTCCTGGTTTCAGCTGGTGTCAGCGCGTCACATCACCTATGTGGTACAAGTCGCAAACTATTCTCTCCTTGTTAACCCAGCCTTGTTTTTACCAGATCCTAACATTGCGTTTTTTCTTCTTTTTTCTCAGCCAGTCAGTTTCCTCGCTTTTAGTTTAGATCCTTTTTTGGCTGAATCTCTTTTGTTTGTTTTTTGTAATAAACCCCTGCCTTAACCGGCTCTAAGTCTCCGGTCTCAGCTCCATTCGTGGTCCATACATGTCCTGTACGAAATCATAACACAAATTATTTTACAAAAGCTTAATCATAGCATTTAGTTAGAAAATATCAGCGTTTGATCTTCGAGTGACAACTTATATGAGCTAACGAGGTAAGACCTTTCCCAAACCCCTTCATCTTTTCAACAAATAGAAAGATGTTCTTTTATAAAAAATCACGTTAGACCCTCCAGAGTCTGTTATGACTGAGCTCTGGTGGGTCAGTGGGGATTAAGAGGCTGACTTTTTAAAAAAATTTGTAAACAGAGAGTTGAGCTCGCACGATATGTGCTGTCTTATAAACTTTTTTGCTTCTGTGCTGGTTCATGCCTCCTCTCTGTGCACGAGCCCTGAAGGTGTTTATGTGTGGCTGGGAGTGTGTGCTGTATATATGTGAATCTTCACCTCAGACGCGGCGGCGCTCATGTTGCCTCCTGCCGCTCTCATGGTGCCCCCTGATAAGCTGGTGCAGCAGAGGGTTTCAGAATGGTGCCAGTGGCAGTGGAATTAGCTCCCATTGTCATGATAATGACAGTGATACTCTCGCCCCGTCCAACTCAGACCAGCCATTGTATGGAAACAGGAATGCAATTTCTCCTGCAGCAGTAACCGACAATCCTCTGTGAGAGTGAAAGGTCTCTAAATGACTCTCCATTCAGGCGAGGCTGAGGGGCCAGCAGCCAATTAAAGTGGGAGCAGCAGAACAGTGGCATCCCAAAGGCCCAAAGCTTCCTCTATTCACAGACACGCTCACTGTTATATTTTTAACTTTTACAAAGAGGAAATATTCAGCTTAACTATCCTTTTCTTTGCAGACCTGATTCCTTTATGAGCACGGTAGTTGTACTAATGTGGCATTCCAGACATGATTCTCGTACGTCTGGCAACACTGTTTACATCTGTAAAGGCCTCATAAGACGATAGTTAATCTTTGTAAATCAGAGACGTCACGCATAGTTAACAATCATGCAATAAATGTAAAAATGGACATAGCCTTCTGGTTTAAAAGGTGAAACCCGGGAAGGAGAACAGGAAGTAGCAGATTGCCACCAGAGGGCTCCAATAGTTGCAAAAAGAACTCTGTTTGAATCGAGGTCATTGGTGAGCCTTCTTCTCAATTTATTTTGACATCACGGAACGTTTTCCTAAGGAGTTAATGATCTCAATCGTGCCTTGCAGGTTTTCTTCAACATTACATGATGTCACGTATGGTATCATCCATTAGGAGCGGGTGACATCTATGACCCTGTGATTTCAAAAAAGTGACCTGGCACCACAAAATTTTGTTGAATGGGAGTATATCACACTGATGCAAGCTGTGTGATATACTGTAATTCATCTTTGTGGGTGGATTATGGTTACGACAGCACTGCCTGTCACAACCTACAGCACATGTGTCTGTACATCTGGACATGTACTGCTCCCATGTCAAAAGTCAATGTTGCTGTTTTAACGGGCTAGTTGGTTTTCGTGTAAATCAGCAACAGGGCCAAAAATACAGCTGGTGTGACTCTAGTGTCAAACTATACACAACTATAGCGTTGTGATTTTAGTGTGCACATGAACACCTGGAGGATGATTCATTAACTGTATTTTCATTTTTGATCATCTCATGTAGTCAGGCCAAAGATAGTAGCCTAATTACCTCCACCAGCGTTTGTTTTTGTCTGTCTGTCTGTTAGCAAAATAACTCAAACAGTTATAGACAGATTTTGATCAAATACTCTGGGAAGGTGTGTTATGGGACAAGAAACAAATGATTAGATTTTGGTGGTGAACAGGATCACTGTCTGGATCCAGGAGTTTTTTGAAGGACTCTTTATGATCGCTTGGCAGAGGTCTGTACTCACCGAGTGCTTCTAGTTAAAAATGAAACCTTGAATTGAAGTATAAATGAAACTCCGTTAAGCAAGACCTTTTTTCCCCATCTTTTTTCTTGATGTACAGTATCTGAGCTCATTAACTTTCAATAGGTTATTGTTTATTTTTTACATCCACCAAGGAGGTTATGTGTTTGCCAGTGTTGGTTTTTGTCTTTCTGTCTGTTAACAAAATAACTCAGAAAGTTATGGAATTTTGCTGAAATATTCAGAAAAGTGTGTAATGGGACAAGGAACAGATGGTTAGATTTTGGTGGTGATTTGGATCGCCGTCTGGATCAGGAATTTTTTGAAGGACTCTTTATCATTGCAATCTGAGCCTTAACAAGAAAGTAAGAAAATGAAGCAAATCAAACAAATAATGGGACTGTTTGCAATTTTTTACACCAAAAATATGAGATAATGAGGTTTACTGAGAAACATTCTCTCATATTTATGGTCTCACTCATGCTGTTTCACAGCTAGGGGGAGCTGTCCAGAACAATAAGTCTCTTGTGAAGGGCCAGCTACCCACTCACTTATGATTGGGCAGGTAACTGGAGCAACCACTCAGCTTCATGCTAAGTGCTAGCTGTTAGCACTGTGTTTCGTGGCTTTGCAGTGGCTTCTACCTTCTTTGACTATTAGTATGACACCATGAAAACAGGTTGGCCTGCAGCTGTTGTTGCCTGCTTGCAGCTTATATTTTCAATGTGATTCATGGTCACAAGTACAACTTATGTAAACATGACGATGAATATCAATAAACCAGTACTTTATTTAGGTTCTAAAGGTCATGATGCCACATATGTTATTTTGTCAAATACTGTTACAGAGGTGATTACTGTATATTTGTGCATTCAACATGCACCTTATCCTGTTGTTTATATTTATTTATGTATATTTATGTATAAATATATCCATAACCTTTCTTTCTTGCCATATTTTCCCTCAGCTCATATTTTGTATTAATACTGTTTTTATTGTTTTGCATAGTGAAAGGCGTGATCACAGTTTAATTTCACTGCTGATAAATTTATACAATTCATGTGACAGTGAGTCTTAAAGAGGACATTCACTGGAAAATCAAATATCAGCCACGTCTGAGAAAGAAGGGCTTCTCTGTTTACCTGAGCTCAGGCAAGAGGTTTTGAAAAGTCCAGTTTAGTTACATAACTAGCACATTTGCCGTGTAACGAACCCTCCCCCAACAGCTACTCCCGGTCGTGGGCGTGAACATTCAACCTGAAGAAGAAGAAGAAGAAGAAGAAGAAGAAGCACTGCAGAGCAGTCAGTCAGCTGGTAGCTGGCCAATCACAAGCGAGTGAGAATGCATTAGCCCATGCTACATGGGAAAACAACCATGCACACACACACTTATAATAAAGAATTCATGTTTGAAATACCTATCTCTGTCACCAGGAAATCATCACAGAGAGTTGACACTGCTTCTTTCTTCAAGTTAAGTTTGGCGCAGAGTCTCCAAGAAGGCTTTTTAGCAAGATGAGCAGCTTATGAAGTGTCTAGTGTTGGTTTTTACAGCCGACAACAGAACAAGAAGTTGAGATGGAGATGCCCCGCTGTCCACCGGAGCAGGAAGATCTGCTGCTGAGAGAGGATTCAATTCACGTCGGATTTACTAGTTACGTAACAAAGATAGACTTTTCTAGACCTTGGGGGTCTGAAAAGCTCAGGTAAACAGTGACTCCCTGCCTTCACAGAAGTGGCTGAAGTGTTTGTTGTGACACTTGATGTTGATGTATACATGCGAAAAAGCAACAGAAATTCTACTTTCAAGTGAATGGGTCCTTTAATCAGGCTTGAATCGATTCAATTAATATACTGCTTTCTTTTTCGCAAGTTGCACATTTGCTCTTGTATTCCCCAGTCTAGACGTCCTTGGCCTCTTGTGTGGTGAGGGCTGCCTTGTCTGTTGGTAAAGAATCAGAATCAGCTTTATTGGTCATGTTTGTGCACACAAACAAGGTATTTTGACTCTCTGTATGTGGCAGCTTAGGCAGAGTCATGATGGAGGCTGAAGGGTTTAGAAAGTGTTCACATTATCTGAGAGCCTTGAGCAGAGAAAAACTCCAGTGAGCCAGATAAATTTGTTTTGAAGCAATAATAATCACCAACTACAGTCCTGCCAATTACTCAGATTCTCTTTAGAAGAGGAAAGCACCTTTTGAATGCCTCATTTATTCCGAAGCCACATTCCCTCCTGAGCATTTTGTTAAGTCTGCCAAAGGGGTTTGTTTTTGAGCAGCATAAATCAAAATTTCAAAATCAAGATTTTCATTAAATTTCTTGAGAATGTATGGTCCAAGAAATGATGTGATTTTGGTGGTGATCCAGGTGCAGAAATACTGTAGGCATTGGATTCTATATTTCTGGACTTCAATCTTTCTGGAATAACTGTCAAGACACCATTGAACACAACTATCTTCCCAAAATGTATTTCTATTTTAATATGGCATCTTTTATGCAGTCTTCTCCCCAAAGTTTCCAGTTGTCAAATTTATTGTCATGAACCACCTTGCACCTCCCTTGCCTCCTCCTTTGTTTCCTGCTTCGGTCAATCAACTCACCTGTGCTGGGAGAGAACCTGCTCTTAATCATCTCATCTGCAAATGCCCGTCTGGGATTGCAGATACTCATCGCCAGTTTGTTGCTGAGAATTCATGTGTTAATGGCATGATTCCTTTGACTCCTTCTTGCCACTCTACATTTTGTTCGCTGTTCATGTGCATTTTGTAATGATTCGACTTAGGTCGAAAATAAAACTAGAAGGATCCCAAATAGCAGAGACTAAGATCAAAAAGATATACAATGATTTATTTACAAATTATAACAAAAAGAAACCAGTCCATGTGTAACAAACAAAAGATCGCTGAGGTTGGCCGGCTGGCAAAGGCAGAACTCAGGAAAGGGAGTCTGAGGAAAAAAGAGAACAAGAGTCAAGGAACTGCAGAAACACAAAACCAGATAAAAGAAAAAGTTTAGAAGTTGCTAGACTGAGCAACGTGGAGGTACATGACGCGCTGACAAGGAGGAGCCGGAAACAGTGGAGGAGCTAGACTTTTATCCTTGGGGGGGCCGGGGGTTGGCCAAGTCCATTTCAGGGGGTCCACAGATTTGTTTCCTGAACGTTCTAGATGCTTGTCCACCTTCTGTATCTTGTGAGATGTATTCTATTACATCTATTTACATTCGATTCACGGACTGAATTTATTGAACTCATAAACTTATTTTGGCATAAGCTGCGGTCGTGTACTCACCGATATAGGTCAGTCTTAAAATCCAGAATAAAATCCATCTCTGGCTGAGTTTTCCCAAGGAGCGCGCCACCTTTTCTGTTTCCTGAATGGTTCCTCCTTCTTCTTTTTCTTCTTTACCCATGTCTTCTAATTGTAAAGTGGATTGCAGCACCGGCGTGATAAGACAATTGGAGGCAGCCCGGGTGATTAAGCTCAATGCCCAGCCGTGCAACCAGCCTCCTAAACAAGGTAAGAAAAAACAAACTAGGGAGCAAGGGAAGTTACAAAATAAAACAGGAACTAAACAAAAACAAAACTCCCCCAGCCAGGGGACAGAATCATGACACATTTGGCTGATTCCTGCTCTCTCCTGAGTCTGGTCGTCCTTTGCTTGCTGTCTTCACTGCGTTTTGTCTCTGGTTGGAGCTGGACGATTACCTGCACTGTCCCCTGCCAGAGTTGAACTGTTCGTTGATCCACTGCCTTTGCCACGGTTTGGGTTTGTATGCTGCCCTCACTGATCCCAGTCACTGCCTCAGATCTGCTCCCTTTCTCCTCTGCTCCTCATCACCACCTGGAAACCCCTCATCATCTCATTATCCCTCGTTACATTTGGAAGATCGCCTTCACCCCTGGATGAGCTTTGAACTGATTCCTCACCTCCTGCTCAGTGATTTAAATAAATCTTTAAGCACTGCTCTCACTTCCTGCCTGCCTGCTCTTGGCTCCTAAAACATACACCTCACATGGCATTTATTTTACTTTTGTATGTTTCAAATACTAATTAGAGGTCACTTAAATTAATGTTGAGTCGATGTATTCTTATGCAAAGACAGTGTACTGCAGTGGACTGCATAGTTTTCTCTGGGCCCCTGTCTAATGTGACCGCTGACATCATGTATAGCTGTGTCCAGAAAACATCTCCTTTGTAGGTAACTGGAAAACCTTCTAGGGAAAACCTGGTCCCTCTTAGCTAGAAACCTAGCTTATTTTATTCGACACCAAAACCTTTTGTGATTTTGCTGCAGCAGACACCTTCCCAGCACCATATAGTTTCAGTGTCTGTCCCCTGGCCACTCAATTTGCTTAGCCAGAGAATAAATAAAAAAGAAGTGACTTACTCAAACCTAATAAAAATCAAAACCATCACTAAAAGTGAAATTAAAAATACATCCATAAAATCTGGGCCGGTAAATATCAGGTCACTCTTCCCAAAATCACTCCTAGTCAGCAGTTTAATTCCAGATAATCATATTGATCTATTCTGCTTAACCGAAACATGGCT
The DNA here is from genome assembly GCA_016785285.1 of Brachirus orientalis. Classification (NCBI taxonomy): domain Eukaryota; kingdom Metazoa; phylum Chordata; class Actinopteri; order Pleuronectiformes; family Soleidae; genus Brachirus; species Brachirus orientalis. Next base: position 9,102,558 of record JAFBJR010000121.1, read on the forward strand.
ACAGGAGGGGGAATATGTAAGTTTAAATGAATCCACTCCCTCTACTAACATTAATACACATATTCCACAAAGGATGGGGTTGCAGCAATATATAACTCCAGTCTGCTAATTAAATCAAAACTAAAACACAAGTCATTTGAAACTCCTAGTCTTTCTCATCCAAACTAGAAACTACAGCAACCTGTCCTGCTAGTTACTGTCTACTGTCCACCTGGCCCTTACTGAGAATTTTTGCATGAGTTCTCTGCTTCCTACCCGAATTAGTTCTTAGCACAGTTAAAGTAATTATTATGGGCGATTTTTATTATGGGCATAGTTTTAACCACACCCTCGATCTTGTGCTGACTTACGGCATAAATGTTGAGAATTTAGTGGTCTTTCCCCATAACCCTGTACTCTCCAACCATTTTCTATTTACATGTATTTTTCCTACGATCATTAACAGTGGCCGTAGAGATACATATTATTGCAGTCGAAATCTGTCTGAGACGACTGTATCTAAATTTAAGGAGAGAGCTCCGCTGGCACTGACATCACTGCACAGTGTCAATATAAGTGAGGATCTCTATCCAAACTTAACTCCCACTCTAATAGTAGTGCAGCAATTTCACTACGTGCAACACTAGATTCTGTTGCCCCTCTAAAAAGGAAGGTAGTGAGTCAGAGGTTAGCCCCGTGGTATAACTGCACATTACATGCTTTGGAGCAAACAACACGCAAGTTAGAAAGGAGGTGGCGCTCCACCAATCAGGAGGAGTCCTACTTAGCCTGGAGGAATAGTCTGATAAAATACAAGAAAGCCCTCTGTAAAACCAGAACATCCTGTTATTTATATTTAATAGAGGAAAACAAGAACAATCAAAGGTTTCTCTTCAGCACTGTAGCCAGGCTGACACAGAGTCATAGCTCTGTTGAACCAACCATCCCACTGACTCTAGGTAGTGACGACTTTATGACCTTTTCATCCTTCTGACTAATAATACAGATCTGTTGTTTTTGAAACCATATGTCTCACCACACTGTCACTTAGATAATGTCTTACCCATAGATCTCTGAGCTAAATTCAGTAGCAGCAGGATCAAAACCCCCAACTTCTCCTTGACCTCATTCCCACAACAATGTTCAAGGAAGGTTTACCATTAATTAAGAAATCCATATTGTATCAAATAATTTCTCTCTACCACACTCTATGTACCACACTCTTTTAAAGTTGCTGTAATTAAACCCCCACTTAAAAAACCTACTTTTGACCCAGATGTTCTGCTAATTATCTTCTGATATGTAACCTCTGGTTTATCTCTAAAATCCTCAAAAAAAGCTGTAGCAAAGCAATTATGTGATTATCTGCTCAGCAACGACTTGTTTGAGGACTTTCAGTCAGGGGTTAGAAAACATCACAGCACAAAAACGGCACTATTGAAAGTCACAAATTACCTTCTGTTGGCCTCAGACAATGGCCTTGTATCTATAACATTTTATTACAAAGGCTGGAGCATGTTAATAGTATCAAAGGAACCGCATTAACTGGTTTAAATCTTACTTATCAGAGAGCTCCCAGTTTGTTCATGTTAATGATGAATTTTCTTTACACACTGGCTCCCTGTTAAATCTAGAATAGAATTTAAAATCCTCCTCCTCACATATAAAGCACTCAGAGATCAGGCCCATCCTATCTAAAAGACATAATTATTCCTTACCACCCAAATAGACCACTGCGTTCAGAAAATGACGGCCTGCTTGTGGTTCCCAGATCTAAGAGTAGAATGGGAGGCAGAGCTTTCAGCCACCAAGCTCCTCTCCTGTGGAACCAGCTCCCACTGTGGGTCCAGGAGGCAGGCACTGTCCCCACATTTAAAGTTCAACTTGAGACTTTCCTCTTTAATGAAGCTTATAGTTAGGGCTGATTCAAGTCAACTCTGAACCACTTGTTATGGTTTTAGGAGGACAAGTATGGACTCAAAAAACCAGGTCGAAGCAAAGCTGTAAAAGATGGAACAGAAGGGAATTTATTTACAAAAAAAATAAAACAAAAACCAAACGAGGGGGATAATCCAACTCAGGGCGAGGAGACTGACGGGCAGGCAGGGCAGAGGTCTCCCGAACAAACACATGAACTGTTTTACACGCCGACACCTGCTGCAGGAAACTCAGAGTATAAGAAGACTCTCGTCAAATCAAGGGAACAAGCAGCAGGTGCGGAGGAGGAGGCTCCGCCCGGCTGCCAGATCAAGTGTCCTGAAATTACAAAACAAAAGAGAGGTTGCACAGGAAAAAGGAACAAAATAAAAGACAGGAAGTTGTGCAGAACTGGACCCTGACACCACTGCTCAGTTATGCTGCCATAGGACTAGACTGCTGGAAGAACAGCCATTATGCACTGAGAACTCTCTCTCTCTTTATCTCCCTCTCTCCCTCCTCTCCTCAACACTCATACTTTTATCATGACAATAACATTGTTTTCTCTCCCTCCCCTTAGTTTGTGCTCTTCCTCTCTCTCTCTCTCTCTCTCTCTCTCTCTCTCTCTCTCTCTCTCTCTCTCTCTTTTTTCTTATTTCACAGATATCCCTGATTCCAGAGCTTCAACACCACAGCTCAAATATTATAACTATAACATTAGCATATATTATATAGCTACTCATTACTGCTAAGGTTAATTATCCTCATCCACCCTTCACCAATGGCTTGTCCTCTTCTGAGGGTCACATGAGGAGCAGGAACCAACCCCAGATGGTGACAGCACATGTCACACACTGAACGAGATGATGATGATGATTGTTATTAATGTTACTGATTCTTGAATCATCCTGAATCTCTAATATTTGATGTTTTGTTTAGAATCTGCTGAACTTGTTTCTGTACATGTGACACCTCCTGCACATCTGTCTGTCCTGACAGAGGGATCCTCGGTCAATGTGAGGGTCTAAGGATAGAGGGTGTCACTTATTGTCCAGACTGTAAAGCCCTTCGAGGCAAATTGTGTTTGTGCCACCCAGTGCCACCCACCCAGCAATATGCACAATTTACTTAAAATAGAGTTTGCTTTAAGAAGGAAATGTGATTAATACAATGTTTGGCTGTTAGATAATTTTTTTGTTGTAACTGTGACCAGTTATACACTGGAGAAATTGAAACGTTCACTTTAATTAAATTTCTTTTGTCAACAGGTTCCACATAATTCCATTTGGCTTATCCGAAGCAAAAAATGTTAACATGAACAACCCGCCTAGTTCATTTTTTTGAGTGCATAAAAGAGCCACCTCCATATTAACAACTGAGTGACACAATATGTATATAATGGTATTTATACCATAATGAAACCATAATAACCATAATGTTAATAGTGCTGACAACACATGCTAATAAGTTTGGTCTTGGGTTTTGGGGACTAAAACAACAGAGGTAAGAACCCAAATGCAGGAGCTGACCCAGGTAAGGTTTCAATGCAAACAGTCTTATTTTGAGACAAAACCGGTTTGATACACAGGTGAGCACTCAAGTAAAACAAAGGCAAGTACAAGTATAAATGCAAGGTCAAAAACTAGGAAAGTCGTGACTTGCTGGAAAACTTCCTGGAAAATTAAAAGAGAATTTGCAGGAAAGAGAAAAGAAGGGAAGGTGAACTAACAAAGTACAAATGAGAATAATTGGGTGGATAATCAAGAAAACCACAAGAGCAGGAAATAAAAAAAAAAAATACACACCAGGGAAGAACTGCTACAAAGTAAAACAGGATCTAACAGAAACCGACCAAAGGACAGTCTAAGAAAGAACACCAGAATGTCACAAATGAAAAAAGAAAGTCAGAAGGGCAGAAACATAAAATAATCAAACCTGCAGCTCACACAGGGCAAGAGGCAAGATAAACAAACCCCAGGTCCACAGTCCTACACAGGGCCAACATACTTGGTGAGCGTTAAAGCTGCAATGTGTAGTATTTGGTGGTTTTTGCTGCTGAGGATTTTTGCTGAGGTTTTTATTCTACCTCTTTAAATTGTGGGAACAGAAATGATGAAACATTATTTGGATGCTGTGTACTTTAACTGAAAATGAGCTCTGTCAGGCAATACTATAACACTTGACTGAGGATGCATTTGTGTATATACACCAACAGTGCAGGGGTGGGTGTGGACCACATCATGAACTGCTCAATGGGTGTTTTTCTTAAAAAAACAGAATTCACTTCTGGAATTTTAATGGGAACTTCTTTGATGTTTTCAGTCAGACTCCAACCTCTTTGCAGACATTCAATTTTACTAGCACAGTGTTGCCTGCATCTACCTTGACATAAAACAAATTACCTCCTGCGTGCAGCAGGAGAATGTTGCCAGTGGACACAAGATCTAAACCAAGGCTGTCAAACTCACATGAACTGAGGGCCAATGAGTATTTAGTCTGGTTAAGAGGGGTCAGTCTAGAGAGAAAGCAGCTGTTTGGTAGTGGGTGTGCAAATTATAACACAACACAAATAACATCAGGATATTTAAAATAAGATAGTCATGATGACATTTCACAGATTTCAAAGTGAAAGTGTTTGTTTTGATATGAAATGATGTATACTTTACAGAAATATGATGCAAAATAAATCTATTATTATAAAAATTAGAGCAATAAATATAAAATGAAGTGTATAATGAGGATTAGAACACTGAACAGGCTTATATATGTCATTTTATATTGAATATAATATGTTTGATAAGGCAATATCAACAACCAAATTATTACTGTTATAAAAATATAGCTGACAGTCTAATGAGGCATCATGTGATCTAATTTGACAATGGTTCAAACCCAAAAAATGTTATCTAAAAGTTATAGCTAAATCTTTAAAACACAGTTGTCACCTGACAATTTAGGTACACTAATGTCAGAGAGATGAAATGACTCCTAAGAATTATGAACATAGACAAACTGCAACATGATAGGTAATCTTAGCTCTTGGCACCATGTTGTCTAGCACGTTGTATAATGCATTGAGACACATCATGTTAAAAAATATGCATTCATCGGATGACATTACAAGACACTGGTTGAGATGAAAACCTTCATCAGACTCTCTTCAATTTGGTTCTTACTGTAATAGGGCTCTTATGTGTTTAAGAATCTTGTGATTGTCACTGCATGGCTGCAATCAGTCTCTAATTACCGCTCTTTACATCTCGCAGAGGAAATCCAGCTGTACTGTGGGAACTGATGACACAGGAGGATGAGCACTAACCATGTATGTTTATAAAGAGAGGTGGATTATACTTGTAGACAGGATGATGGGGTGATTTGCAATCATCTGAAGCAAATCGTGTCAAGACTGCATTAAGCACTCGCTTCGTGTCTCCACCTGTCCGTGTCAAGTGTTCACTCGAACTTGGACAATGTTTTTCATCACTGCAGTAATGGTTTATGAGCACTGGCATGTGACGTTTGTCTATCGATACTGGGCCAAAAGCAAATAACATGATGTCATTCAAAGAGCCTCCATTGTGTGGGTGAGATTGAATTATGATTATGAATTGTAATCAATTATTTGTCTAACCCATTTATTTCCCTCTAACTTCTTTTTCAGCTGCAACAAATTCAAACAGACAGTATTGGTTGACATAAAAAAAAACATGAAATACACTTATAAGAGTTCCATATATGAATAGTTTAATTTCAAATCAATATTCAGTCTCATTCAAGGACTGCAGTGATTATTATTCTGCCCCTCCTCCATCACCATTGTTTCTCTGTCCTCCCTCTTTCTCTCTCTCTCTCTCTCTCTCTCCCGTTACCTCTGTCTCTGCTGCTTGCATTGTCTTTTTCATTTTCTCTTTTCAGTGTGCTCACTTTTGAGCGGCCCACAGCATTTGGATGCAAGATGAACTTTGATAAGAGTTAATGAGAAAACAGCATTGTGCGGGTGAAGAATGACTCGGGCTGCACTCAGGAGCCTCCTCACCAGAAAATGGGCTTTTAAGAGCAGCAGCCACCCACTGCACGGCAAAACTCAAGTTTGAACAAGCATTATGTGACATTCCTTTGATTTTCCCATCCCCAACACCCCCACCTGCACACACAAACATGACAACATAATTCATTATTTTTATAGCCAATTTTGGTTAAGCCACCCTTGGCTGCAGAAACAGAAATGTCACCTCTCTGGTGGGGAAGGAGCCTGAGCTGGTACACAAGGTTGAGAGGTTCCAACTAGATATAATTGGGCTAACCTTGACACGAAGCTTGGGTTCTGGAACCAGTCTCCTTGAGAGGGGTTGGACTCTCTTCGACTCTGGAGTTGCCACTGGTGAGAGGCACCAAGCTGGTGTGGGCATTCTTATTGCCCCCCAGGTTGGGGCCTGTACATTGGGGTTCACCCCGGTAGACGAGGGGGTAGCCTCCCTCCACCTTCGGGTGGGGGGACGGGTCCTGACTGTTGTTTGTGCTTATGCACCAAACAGCAGCTCAGAGTACCCACCCTTTCTGGAGTCCCTGGAGGGAGTGCTGGAAAGTTCTTCTACTGGGGATTCCCTTGTTCTGCTGGGAGACTTTAATGCTCACATGGGCAATGACAGTGAAACCTGGAGGGGTGTGATTGGCAGGAATGGCCCCCCGATCTGAACCAGAGTGTTGCTTTGTTATTGGACTTCTGCTCTGGTCGTGGATTGTCTATAACAAACATCATGTTCAAGCATAAGGGTATCCACATGCACACTTGGCATCAGGATGCCCTTGGTCGTAGGTCAATGATCGACTTCGTAGTCATATCGTCGGACCTGCAACGACATATCTTCAACACGGGTGAAGAGAGGGGCGGAGCTGTCAACTGATCACCACCTGGTCATGAGTTGGCTCTGATGGTGGGGGAGGATGCCGGTCAGACCTGGCATACCCAAACGTATTGTGAGGGTCTGCTGGGAACGTCTGGCAGAGTTTCCTGTCAACTCCCACCTCTGGCTGAACTTCGAGCATGTTCCGAAGGAGGCAGGAGTTTGAATGGGCCATGTTTCGTGCCTCCATTGTTGAGGTGGCTGACCGGAGTGGCGGCCGTGAGGTGGTCGGTGTCTGGTAAAGTATTTTCAGGGGTCCAGGAGAGGAGGGTCTGTCAGGTAGTCGAATCTTGGATTCAGGAGGAGCAGTGTGGTTTTCGTCCTGGTCATGGAATGGTGGACCAGCTTTACACTCTTCAGGGAGGGTCCTAGAGGGTGCATGGGAGTTCACCCACCCAGTCTACACGTGCTTTGAGGACTTGGAGAAGGCGTTCGACCGTGTCCCTCGAGGAGTCCTGTGGGAAGTGCTCCGGGAATATGGGGTACCAGACCCTTAGATAAGGGCTATTCGGTCCTAGTACGACCGGTGTCAGAGTCTGGTCCGCATTGCTTGCAGTAAGCTGGATCCTTTCCCAGTGGGGGTTGGACTTCGCCAGGGCTGCCCTTTGTCACCAATCCTGTTCATAACTTTTATGGACAGGATTTCTAGACACAGCCAGGGTGTTGAATGGGTCTGATTCAGTGGGCTTAGGATTGGGTCCCTGCTTTATGCAGATGACGTGGTCCTGTTTGCTTCATTGGGTCGTGATCCTCAGCTCTCACTGGAGCGGTTCGCAACCAGATGTGAAGCGGCCGGGATGAGAATCAGCACCTCCAAATGCGAGACCATGGTCTTGAGCCGGAAAAGAGTGGAGTGCCCTCTCCGGATTGGGGAGGAGATCCTGCCTCAAGTGGAGGAGTTTAAGTATCTCGGGGTCTTGTTCACGAGTGAGGGGAGAATTGAGCGAGAGGTTGACAGGCATATTGGTGCGGCATTCGCAGTAATGTGGGCTCTGCATTGGTCTGTCACGGTGAAGAAAGATTTACCGTCGATATATGTTCCTACCCTCACCTATGGTCATGAGCTGTTGTGACCGAAAAGAATGAAATCGCGAATACAAGCGGCCGAAATGAGTTTCCTCCACAGGGTGTCTGGGCTCTTCCTTAGAGATAGGGTGAGAAGCTTGGTCATCTGGGAGGGGCTCAGAGTAGAGCCGCTGCTCCTCCGTATCGAGAGGAGCCAGATGAGGTGGCTCGGGCATCTGGTTAGGATGCCTCCTGGACGCCTCCCCTCGGAGGTGTTCCGGGCATGTCCCACTGGGAGGAGGCCCCGGGGACGACCCAGGACTCGATGGAGAGACTATGTCTCTCGGTTGGCCTGGGAACTCCTTGGGATTCCCCCAGAAGAGCTAGACGAAGTGGCTGGGGAGAGGGAAATCTGGCCTCTGCTTAAGCTGCTGCCCCCGCGACCTGACCTCAGATAAGTGGCAGAAGATGGATGGATGGATGGATGGATGGATGGATGGATTCAAAGTGGCCCATACAATAATCACTTCAGACAGTGTGATGGGGTTTTAGGTTGTACTTTTTGTACACAGAGGGGATTTTAAAGGTTCACATTTGAACCTGCCTCCAAATTCTATCAGATACCTGATATTTGCCTTAAAAACTGACAGCCCTACTTTGTGTGTTCTTGTCACAATTAGCAATACAGAGTTATTGACCAAAAATACTACTTAAATTAAAAAAGCTACTAAAACAGTAGAACACAAGGCTCAATATTAATCAGAAGGTAATTTAGAAAGCAGACCAAAGCCAGGCAGAGAAAACTAAACAGGTGAAACACATCAGGGCAGGACACATGCACAATCAACAGAAATGGGAACTATACAATTACAGGAAGTAAAATCTCTTGAACCTCAAGGTCTTGTAATGGAAATTAGCTCAGGATGCTTTGTTAATGTTGTAGTTACATTAAAATGCTAGAAATCACATAGCAGCATCTCTTTTTTTGTAGAAAACCGGAGGTCACAGTCTTAGCTTTATGTTATGAGAAGGTGCAATGGAAATTTCAAGTAGAGAAAGACATTGTAGATAGCAAGAAACATCTGACTCAATGATTACACGCTTGTACTGCGTAAATACACCCTAACTGAATGTTTGGGGCTCTCAGCCTTTTGGGTTGTGCTGATTTTAATGACAGACTGCTGCAGCAAATATAAAACACACAAAGAAAAATTTGACTTTTTATTTTTATTTTATTTTCTGGTTCACAGTTGACAACAAAATTACCATCACAGTGTACACAATAGGACTAAACTACTGGTGTGTCCCACAAAAGCCAAGAGACTTTCAAAAAAAAAACACTATACATAACAATATACATAACAGTATATATAACAGTATATAAAACATCAGTGGTATCCAAGTCTTTCTTCACAACACTCCTCTCCTTTGAGAAAACGAGACACTTCTGTCACTCTGTCAGGCAGCGTTGCTCTCTGAAGCTAATGAGATGAAATTATCAGTTGTTCCGCTTTTAATTTGAAAATGGGTGGAATGATTTTCAATTTGGACATATTTAATTGAAGCTGCCATTTTCAAATAAGATATGACATCTTTGAGAAGCCCCCCCCCCACACACACACACACACATTCATTCATCAGCAGTCTTCTCAGGATGCTGTGTTCGTTTACCTTGGGATCTCTTAATATTCTTCTCCTCTGCTGATTTGGAGTCATCCATGGATGTTGACAAAAAGCCTTCTGTTGAAAAGCACCACTGTAATTTTACACTGATATTTGTCATTACTGTATATTTCTCTAAATCATGATGAACAACATAAATTATTTGAATATATTTAATGCCAGTCATGGAAATACACTGACTTCCTGTTTATATTATAATACATATGTATTATAATTTTCAATTCAATTAAATTTTCTACAAATGAAATTTAATTAAATTGAACTGAACCACTGTATGTCACAAATGCAAATTAAATGATAACTACTTTAGTAGTGATATAAATAATTGATTAATCGAATAATCATTACATACCTGCTTTCAATGGTGGGACAGTAGCTTTCTGGCTTTAGCTGTCATGATCATGTTTGTTTTGGGTTGTGCATGGGCATAAGATGCTTCTTAATTTAACATTATTTAATATTTTATATTTATTTCCTGTATATTTACATTATTAATTGCTTAAACACTGTGGTAGCCTTAGAAATTGATTAAATATTCTGCAACTTGCATTATACATATTATAACAATTGGGTTTCATCAGGAAGGACATCCAGCGTAATAATCTCTGCCAAATTATGTGTGTGTCACATCTTGCTCTGCTGGCTAAACCACATTTTGTTTATTATTCGTGGTTTTCATTTTTTGTTCAGGCACGTTCTGTTTTATTTTGTACACCAATGTCTTGTCTTGTTCCAAGTAGTTTCACTTTGTTTTTCACCTGTGCCCTGTGCGGTTCTACTCTGAGCCCCTCCCGGATGACCGCGCTTCTCACCCTATCTCTAAGGGAGAGCCCAGACACCCTGCGGATACTCATTTCGGCCGCTTGTATTCGCGATCTCGTTCTTTCGGTCATTACCCACAGCTCATGACCATAGGTGAGGGTAGGAACGTAGATCGACCGGTAAATCGAGAGCTTCGCCTCTCGGCTCAGCTCTTTCTTCACCACGACAGACCGATGCAGAGCCCGCATTACTACGGATGCCGCACCGATCCGCCTGTCGATCTCCCACTCCATTCTTCCCTCACTCGTGAACAAGACCCCGAGATACTTAAACTCCTCCATTTGAGGAAGGATCTCATCCCCAACCCGGAGAGGGCACTCCACCCTTTTCCGGCTCACGACCATGGTCTCGGATTTGGAGGTGCTGATTCTCATCCCGGCCGCTTCACATCCGGTTGCGAACCGCTCCAGTGAGAGCTGAAGATCATGACCCGATGAAGCAAACAGGACCACGTCGTCTGCAAAAAGCAGGGACCTAATCCTGAGCCCACTGAATCGGACCCCTTCAACGCCCTGGCTGCGTCTAGAAATCCTGTCCATAAAAGTTATGAACAGGATCGGTGACAAAGGGCAGCCCTGGCGAAGTCCAACCCTCACCGGGAAAGGATCCGACTTACTGCCGGCAGTGCGGACCAGGCTCTGACACCGGTCGTAGAGGGACCGAATGGCCCTTATCAAAGGGTCCGGCACCATACTCCCGGAGCACTCCCCACAGGACTCCCCGAGGGACACGGTCAAACCCCTTCTCCAAGTCCACAAAGCACATGTAGACTGGTTGAGCGAACTCCCATGCACCCTCTAAGACCCTGCCGAGAGTGTAGAGCTGGTCCACTGTTCCACCACCAGGATGAAAACCACACTGCTCCTCCTGAATCCGAGGTTCGACTAACCGACGGACCCTCCTCTCCAGGACCCCTGAAAAGACCTTACCAGGGAGGCTGAGGAGTGTGATTCCCCTGTAGTTGGAACACACCCTCTGTTCCCCTTTTTAAAGAGGGGGACCACCACCCCAGTCTGCCAATCCAGAGGCACTGCCCCCGATGTCCACGCGATGTTGCAGAGGCGTGTCAGCCCTACAACATCCAGAGCCTTGAGAAACTCCGGACGGATCTCATCCACCCCCGGGGCCCTGCCACCGAGGAGCTTTTTCACCACCTCGATAACCTCAGCCCCAGAGATAGGAGAGCTATCCCTGAGTCCACAGACTCTGCTTTCTCATGGGAAGGCGTGTTGGTGGGATTGAGGAGATCTTCGAAGTACTCTCGCCACCGATTCACAACGTCCCGAGTCGAGGTCAGCAGCACCCCATCCCCACTGTACACAGTGTTGACAGTGCACTGCTTCCCCCTCCTGAGATGCCGGATGGTTGACCAGAATCTCCTCGAAGCCGTCCGGAAGTCGTTCTCCATGGTCTCACCAAACTCCTCCCACGTCCGAGTTTTTGCCTCAGCGACCACCAAAGCCGCATTCCGCTTGGCCTGCCGGTACCTATCAGCTGCCTCTGGAGTCCCACAGGCCAGGAAGGCCCGATAGGACTCCTTCTTCAGCTTGACGGCATCCCTTACCGCTGGAGTCCACCAACGGGTTCGGGGATTACCACCACGACAGGCACCGACCACCTTATGGCCGTAACTCCGGTCAGCCACCTCAAGAATGGAGGCACGAAACATGGCCCATTCAGACTCAATGTCTCCCGCCTTCCCTGGAACGTGTTTGAAATTCTGCCGGAGATGGGAGTTGAAACTCTTTCTGACAGGAGACTCTGCTAGACGTTCCCAGCGGACCCTCACAATACATTTGGGTCTGCCAGGTCTGACCGGCATCCTCCCCCACCATTAGATTAGATTAGATTAGAAAAACTTTAATGTCCTTAAAAAAGGCAATTTGTGTTACAGCACAGCATAAGACATAGTGACATAGACTACAAGACATCAATGCAAGACAAACATCACTCAAGAGACACATACAGTACAAATATAGTACACATGCACACCACAGGTCATCTGCATCAAGTTAAAACAACTAATAAATACATAAGATAATAAATAAGACAGCAACCAGATTATGTAACAGTTATCATGGAAATGCTAAGTATGCGTCTCCCACATCTTATTTAATTGAGTAATTGCCATAGAAATGAATGAGTTTTTTGCTCTATTAGTTCTGATATTAGGGTATCTATATCTGCGACCAGACGGAAGTGTCTGGAACTTCACTGAGAGTGGGTGGGTGATATCAGTGCACACTTTGTCTGCTTTCTGGGTCAGCCTAGTTTCCTTAAGAAATATAGTCGTTGTTGGCACTTTTTAAAAATGGCACCTGCACACTTATCCCATGCAAGTTTATTGTCTATAATAAGACCAAGATATTTGTACTCTGTCACCACTTCAATCTCCTCTCCGCCAACAAGTGAGGGAGAGGCTGGCAACCTTTTTTGTCTGAAATCAAAGACCAACTCCTTTGTCTTGGATATGTTGAGCTGCAAGTTTGAAACTTCACACCAGTTGACAAATTCATCTAACACTGGGCCATGGTCAACCTCATCTTGATTCAATAAACTAACTAGGGCTGTGTCATCAGCATATTTAACTATATGGGGATCAGAGTAACTGCTGCGACAGCAATCTGTATACAAAATAAAAAGCAAAGGTGATAGGACACTACCTTGTGGAGTGCCAATAGATGTAAAACGCACATCTGACAAGATGTTTCCTACCTTCACCTGTTGTGCTCTGCCTTCAACCATCAGAGCAAACTCACCACCAGGTGGTGATCAGTTGACAGCTCCGCCCCTCTCCTCACCCGAGTGTCCAAGACATGTGGTCGCAGGTCTGACGATACGACTATGAAGTCGATCATTGACCTACGACCAAGGGCATTGTGATGCCAAGTGTGCATGTGGATACCCTTATGTTTGAACATGGTGTACGGACAATCCACAACGAGCGCAGAAGTCCAATAACAAAGCACCACTCGGGTTCAGATCGGGGGGGCCGTTCCTCCTAATCTCACCCCTCCAGGTCTCACTGTCATTTCCCACGTGAGCATTGAAGTCTCCCAGCAGAACAAGGGAGTCCCCCAGTAGGAGCACTTTCCAGCACTCCCTCCAGGGACCCCAGAAAGGGTGGGTGTGCCCGACTATATCTAGTCGGAACCTCTCAACCTCATGCACCAGCTCAGGCTCCTTCCCCATCAGAGAGGTGACATTCCATGTCCAGAGAGCTAGTTTCTGTAGCCGATGGTCGGACCGCCAGGGTCTCTGCCTTCGGCCACCACCCAGCTCACACAGCACCCAACCTCCTTGGCCCCTCCCACAGGTGGTGAGCCCATGAGAAGGGGGACCCACATTGCCTCTTCGGGCTATGCCCGGCCAGGCCCCATGGGTGTAGGCCTGGCCACCAGGCGCTCGCCATCGCCACCCCACCCCCAGGCCTGGCTCCAGAGAGGGGCCCCGGTGACCCGCGTCCGGGCGAGGGAGAGTGTCGTCCGTTGATGTTGATCCTCATAGAAGGTCTATGAACTGCTCTTTGTCTGGTCCCTCACCTAGGACCTGTTTGCCTTGGGTGACCCATGGGTGGCATTTAAGCCCCCGAAAACTGAGCCCCTAGGATCACTGGGACACGCAAACCCCTCCACCACGTTAAGGTGGCGCCCCCCCCTTTTTTTTTTTTTTTTTTTTTTTTTTTTAGGGAGAAGTCAAAAGCAAAAAAAATAATCTTAAGCATAATAACATTGTACTGCCTGCAGCTGCTGTTGCACAATGCTATTTGTTTCTGCAAGTTATTCAATATGGCATCAAATTCAACATGAGAGCTATTACTTAATGAACATATATTGTCTGATGTTTTAATCAGCATCACTGCCATGTTTGCACTGTGGTATTCTTTTCCTGTGTGCTTTCATGTGTTTCTCTCCATTCTGCTGCAGACTCCCAGCTGACGCAGAAATGCTGCATTACTTAAGATTTTTTCCCCCCATCACAGTTGGACAGCCTTAGTGAAGAAGGCTATCCCTGACACAGAAAGATAGCATGGCAGAGGATGATGAATGTGGCTATTGAAAGTGCTGCTCATTTCTGCTGCACATGGTTTGTCTGTCTTCCTGCAGGAGATGAGGAATGAGGCACTACAGCAAAGTTAACTGAGTTTTATGCTCACTGTCTCAGCGTAATTGAATTCTCCTTCAGAGACCAGCCATTTTAATCTGGATTACCCTCTGAAAAAAACTGCACTGCTGCTGCTCATCAAGCTGCTTTACTTTGTTCAAACAGTGAAGAGTTGGTGTGTGTGAGTGTGCGTGTGTGTGTGTGGTTTGTGTTTGAGAGATGCTCCAGGATGACAGACCCTCTTCCAAAATATTCATCATACTGGACGTATACCACTGCCCCCCCATTCCAATTACATGATTAAAATGTAACATTTAAACCAAACCCTAACAACAAAGATATGGACTAATGCTGCATTCCACTTGTAGTTGGAACTTTACCTTAATTTTGAAATTTGAAACTTAATACCTTAAGTTCCAAGATGGGGTGCCTCCATACAAACACATATTCTTTTACCGTTAATAGCGTTATATCTGTCATATTTGTTACACATATTTCTGTTTGATTTGTGTTTGTTGACATGTTGCTATGCTGTTTGTGTGTTGTACAGTGTAGAAACTGTTTACTCTAGCCCAGGATATGTTTGCATCCACTGTGTTATCTGACTTCCCTCTGGAACAGGGTGAATTCAGGGGTGACGTCATTTCCAGCTCCACACTGTGATAAATGGAACGCAGCATAATTAAGCTTCAAGTGACAACATCTAAAATATGCCACTCCAAGGTCAGTCACCAGTTTATTATTATTAGGAGTAGTAGTAATTAATTGGTCTTCTCTGTACATAATGGGTGTACATAAATATAATGGTCAACGGAAATGCAATTATTTAAAGCAAGGTAAATCTTCTTCATGTCCTAAATAGCCAACATTGTCCAGTCGTGTCATTCAGACCTCAATGATTGGCTGACCTAATCTCTTGAAGCACATGACTAGAGTCTTTACAACAAGTCGGAGAGGTGCACGTATGTCGCTGAGCAGAGATGATAGCCAGAAATGAGCTGGTAAATCACGAAAAATGGCAGAGGAAGTGTAGTTAAAATCCACAACACCACTACAGACAATGAGTTCCAGTTTTCTGGTGTGAAGAGCTTTGACAAAATGGCTGGTGTGAGTGGGTGGGATGTATCAGTTGAATGTTTTTCTCAAAGTAAAAAGTGCATATAGCTATTCCAGACATCCAGGCCCTAGCTTTAACTCCACCAGTCCAAGAATTCATACTGCTGCCATAATTACCAAATGGTTAAATGTATGTAGGTCTTTCCCTACACTAATAAACAAGCAGCAACATCAGAGACACACAGGTTCAGACTGTCCAACTGAGTTTGCAGGTCCAGTAGAAGGAGATAATGAGGTTTTTCACACTAAGGCACTTGGCGTGGACGGTGTGTGTGTTAAGGGAAGGCTGTGTTAGTAGATGTGACAGAAAAGAAAGAAATATATGAGCTGTCTGCAGCGCTGCATGGTGGAAGAAAAGAATGCAGTGGTGCATTTAAAAAGGAGATTATCATGTCAAGATACAGTAATACCTCAGTGAGCACTCATTTTCATTTGGGTGTTGAGTCTCTGCTCCGTGAACGCTCACAGGGGCTACGCTGGAGAGGAGGGTCTCTGTGTGTGTGTGACCTCTTTTCTGACATAAACACTGACCTTGTCAGGACTAATAGACCAAAACCAGATCCTAATGAAACGTAACCATTTGTAAGGAAATGGTTACGTTTTAAGTTACGATTTGAATTGTGGTTAGGTTAATGTTAGGATTAGGAATTAAATGGTTATGATTGAAGTTAGAAATAACATTTTTAGGCTGTCCAAATGAATGGTGATGCAGTGTCCTAAGAAGTATAGCTGTGCAAACCTCTCTGTGTGTGTTTGTGCATAAGAGTTTGTTACCTCTTTAGAACTTTTAAAGCGTAAACGCTGACCTGGTCAGGACCACTCTGGTCCTTATTGAGGTTAGAGGTCAGACCTTTTATTATCACTTAAAATGAATTGAATACTGACTGCACTACCATAACATTTTACAAGATACAATGAAGGGATGTGTCCCGTATTGTCAGTAGATGTCCATCTTCCAACCACAAATATTATTTGACAGCCTTTTTTGATGCAGAGGATTGAAGACTAGCTGCAGTGACTGTTTCAGTAATGTTTGCCTTTTCAGATGGGCCTGTTTCTGCTTCATTTTGTTTGAGTGGAGGCATTTTATAATCACTCCATATTATGTGAACAGGCTAGCCTGTTAGCAGCAGATGCCAAGCTGCCTATTTTTAACTCAGGCTTTGTAAATGTATCTATTTTATGGGGCATTAAAAGACCTCACTGATGGAATTTCTCTGGGCCCCCACTAATTTCAGGCTCAGGCAAAATGTGAAACAATCATGACAATTTCTTTTTTTTTTTTGTCCTAAACAATGGTCCTATGAAGTGCTCTGAAAAAATGACAGCCATTGCGCCCTAAATACAGTATGAAATGTTGTTAATCTTGTTCTGTTACATCTGTCTACATTTATTGTTTACTGGGGCATTTT
Source organism: Brachirus orientalis (assembly GCA_016785285.1). Lineage (NCBI taxonomy): Eukaryota > Metazoa > Chordata > Actinopteri > Pleuronectiformes > Soleidae > Brachirus > Brachirus orientalis. The sequence continues at coordinate 9,119,500 of JAFBJR010000121.1, forward strand.
ATCCTCTATACTATCACGTCATACACTATCGCTCAGTAGGTGTCAATATTGAAAAGTCAGCATTCATCATTTTTGATGTCCTACCATAGTTTGTCACACAGTGTGATTTGTAATCAACTTAAGAGATTTCTGAAATTATGTTGGAGGCATTAGGCGCGAACTGGTTATGGATGAGGTTTTGTTTTGTCTGTCCAAATGAATGGAATGGCCTCATTAGAGTAGCTGCATAAACCTGCATGTGTGTTTTAGTCATTATATCTCAATGAACAAACTTGTAGACACATATTTGCCCCATATTTCATATGGCATAAATGCACAAACAGGATGGGATGGAGTAAAGTCAATTTATTCACAACCGAGGACCCCCTAACCAAATATTCAAGGAAATGATGTTTACATCCTTTCTGGGCCACCGTAGTTCACTGATGCACTTGAGAAAAGGAGGGTTGAGTGAAGGAGTTCTTTCTGTTGCATTGTGCAGTTTCACCATTAAATGCCACTTAACCTTCCACACTGGACCTTCAAGACATCTACGTGACAGATCATTAGATTCCTGTTTGCTTTCTTGCCACATTGTCTGATTATGACTCACATTATAATGCTGTCACATTTTTGCTTGCAGCCCTCTCATAAGTGTGCATGCTGTCTAATCACTGTGTTCCTGTTACACTGCAGTTGAAGAGAGATAATCTCTCTGGCTCCCAAGGAGAAGCTCTCATGTGGGTTTAATTAGTTTCTTTAACAACCATCGCGGGGAAGAGCTGGCTGCAAACCAAACTTTAATCTCAGCCAACTCCAAAATGATTATTACCTCTTTTCACACTACACTTAACCCAGAACATATTAGGTTGTTAACTCTTAGGTAGCTGTGATCTCAGTAATGTGACAAGGTGCTAAATTAGTCCTGGACCATTGGTCTATGAGGCACCATAACACTAAAGGACAATATCAATTTGAATTAATAATACACGGATTAATATCTTACATGACGAGTACTAGAGCAAGAAACATTTTTTCATGTTTGGTTTAAAAAGATAAAGAAATATTGAATGGGAGTCTGATGGTGGAGTGGTTAACAGAACCAAGAACGGTCTTGGTTTAAATCCCAGTTGGAGCAGGACGTTTGAATGTTCTCCTCATGTCTGCATGGGTTCTGCCTGGGTACTCACCGTTCAATGTAGTACCATTGAATGTGAGTGTGAATGATTGTCACTGTATGCCAGTCTGATGGATGGATGGATGAGTGGAAGGATGATTTGATGGATGGACAATATAAACTTATTTTGTGTTTGCTTCTGCCAAAGCTACCACTTAAGGTATCATCCAGATGAATAAACTTGAATTACAAGTGAGATCAAGCTCATTGGTCACAACTTAGTATTTCTTGGCTGGCACTTATAATCTTATGCCTATGTGATATTCTTTCATGGCTAAGGTATATTTTTTTTACCATATGGCATCAGATGGCTGCTGTACTTTCCCAGTTGTGGATGAAACTTGTTTAAGGCTTTGAGTTCATCCAGTCTTAGCAGCTAAGATTGAAGGAAAGTGTGGTGGTGGGGGAAATGGAGCAGAGTTTGGTAGAATGCATCCCAGCAGAATGACTCACCAAAACAGAGAGCACTGAGAGCAATGAGGGAAGAAGCAATGAGAGAGCAAATTAACCTGCAGCCTCAGGAAATGTCTGTAATAGTTTTAAAAGTACAGGGAGCAGAAAGAAATAATAAGGAATTTGAAAACAAACTAAAAAAGGTCTGAGTGTAGGAGAAAACAACAGGAGCCTTTATACAGGAACCAAGGCATAGATGTAAACAGCAGGTTTGGAACATGACAGAAACATGACTACAGACTGAACCGTTTTCAGTCTGAAAAGACATTTTCGAATAAAAGATAAACCTGCAGTGACACACTTGCACATTTAACCTGACTAGACCCACAGATTGATCTTTTTTAGCTGACATACTCAAATCTGTGTTTTTCCAACTGACAAAGTGACCACAGCATCGGACTTGCTGAGGTTCAGTAGTCAGTTTGTTAAAATTATCTGTAGCTATCTTCAGACAATATTTGAGGAATTGGGTCTGGATATTTTCTGGGGTGGGGTTTGCTGTTCACCTACTGTGATGAATCTGATGGCGAGACATGTTCACAACCGCAGGAGAATCTCTGTAGTAAGTGAGTGGTTGTGCCCGTATGAGGCTGGGTACTTTGGCCATTCACTCGCTGTCAGTTCACAAGAACATTATCTAGAGATCTGACTGGAGAGTTGGCAGGAGAATTTTGCCTGGAGTGACTTTTGCTTCACTTGTGTGTTTTTGTATACAGTACAGCCCCTCCAGAGGATGTTTGGATTTCAGTGTCTGAAACCAGCTTGAGAAACAGTTTCTTTCTGTATGGAGACATGTGCAGAAAACAAGTTGCATTTCATTTGTTAGTGAATCTTGAGAAATTAGGGGTGGATCCTTTACTGCAAGAAGGAAAAAACAAAAGACCAGCATCAGAACCCTATCAAATCACAGCTTGGAAATTAAAAAGAAAGTGCTTCTTACTTCTTGCTGTATAAAGCTCCATAAAGCAAAGAGGAGCCATATCCTCTTTAGGTTCATCATTATGACACTTGACTGGCTTTACCTTTGATATACTGTGAAAGCAAAGGTTAGAGGGTGAGCTTGTGTGATTTATTTGGAAATGAGAAAACATCAGTGGTTGGTTTCTGTTTCAATTTGGCTTAGCTAAGAAGTCCACCCACCCACACACACAGTCTAGTTTCCATTACTTCAGAGGACATTCCAATAAATTATATTTGCTGCAGACTTACTCTAACCTCAGCCACAGCTACTACTGGCCTAACTCTAATCCTAATCTTGATCTAACTTTAAATTCATCTTACTCACCTTTTTACCTGACCTCACCTTAAAATGAAATGGGGACTTGCTTTTGTCCCCATTAGGAAAACAAGTCTGTGACAGGGTGTAAACAGATTTAGGTCCCCACAGCATGACTACCTGGAACCCCCCCCCATAATACATTCCCTAGCCCCCGACTCTAACCTTAACCATCACAACTAAATGCCTAACCCTAAAACCAGGTCTTAACCCAGGAAAAAACCATATGAAGGGGTAAAAGAATGTTAGGACGAGCCAAAGTGTCCAAAATGTCCTCACTCCCTATGGCTTATAAGAACAAACACACACACACGCACACGCGCGCGCACACACACACAACTGCAGGTTGTGTCCCGAGGGGACACCAGATGCAGCTCTCCTGCTGACAGATCAGTCCACCCCTGCCACAGGAAAACAGTTGGTACATCCCATTGGTGTTTCTCTGGATGGTTTGTCACTGACTCACTCCGATCACTGTAGCAGTTCTTGGTCAGTCGGTCAACCTACATCCTGTGCGCACGCACGTACGCCTACACGCACATACACGCACGCACACTCGCTTGTACACACGCATTCAGAGAGAGTGAGAAGAAGAGTGGGGACGCGAAAGGGGAGAGTTGCCATAGCGGAGCAGAGAACAAACGTACGGTCGTCCTCTCTTCTCACGGTCTGCTGGTTGTTGTGCATCACTGATATGACCCTGTTCAGCCCAAGATGTGAGTATACCAGCTGTTCTGTGTGTGTGGGCGCGCGCGCGCGCGCGTGTGTGTGTGTGTGCTTTGCAACATCCCTGTGTCACAGTTCGACAAATGTGTCCCTACTTTAGTTTTCTTTCCTCTCTCATCTTTGTCCCACCTCCCTTACATCCATCCTCATCAGGTCATCGCTTCACCTTAAAACCCAGGAGCCTGAGACACTAGCACGTGTCAGATACACAGCACGATTCATGTGGTCACAGTGACAAGGTCAGCACTCTGTCTGTGGTCACAGTGTCTGGGGAGATAGACACAACCAAGGGCTGAATCCTGCTCTGCTGTGATGGCGTGCGCACGCACTTGTCTTTTCTGCAGATTTAATATCCCCCGTGTGTTTCCTCATAAGAGTCAGAGTCAACTTCAGCACAAGTTCAGAAAATGTTCTGGAAAAACAAAGCTCCACGGTGACAGTGGACTGTCTCTGGGTGAATTTACTCTAGGGTAGGACTGTTGGTTCTATAAAATCATCATGCTGTCATTTACATCTTTTTCCAAAGCTGTGGTGTTAAGATCCAATCTCCATCAAAATATCATCCAGTCATATAATCACTTTCTTTATCCTGTAAGATTATAATCCACGTTTCATGCCGTCAGCGATGGCTGTGTGATTACACTAGATTTAGTCCTGCCAGTGTAAACTAATGCCTCCTTCTTGCTGCTTAGTGCTGAGACTGATCTGAGGTTACTTGTAAAGCTCCAGGAATTAATCAATGATTAATCAACTCCTACATCAATAGCCCACTATTTCAGAATCAGAATTAGTTTTATTGCCAAGTAGTTTTAAGGAATTTACTTTGGTGTTTAGGCACATAACAAACACATTACAGATTAAAGGAGATTTTGGATCAACAAAATAAATTTGAGTAGATTAAATTAGGAAAAGCAATTACTGTATTACATTGAATCAAAACTTAATTATATAATTATATAAAATAAAACAATAAAACAGTACATTCTTAATTTTGATATGATTAAACTGATTAAAAAACATGTAATTATGTAATTTTACCTTCTTTCATGCGAATATATATTTTATTTAGTTATATGTTTCTATGCTTGTCAAAGACAAGCAATTGATGAATCCCTAAAATAATCATTTGTTGCAGTCGTCGTCAAATGCAGCGCAGGAAATGGTAGTTGTGAAGTGTCACGGAGCAGATGGGAGGCATGCACATTGTACTCCACCATCCACATTTGACAGATTAGCTTCTCATGTGGTGCCAGACTGTGGATTGATGAACCAGTTCTTTGGAAATGAATGTGATCTCTCTGATCTATGACCTGTTGAAAACTGTATGCAAGCAGAGAAAGTGTGACAACAGAGGTTACAAGGTCAAAACACCAAAGGAATTCACTGTGCACGATCTATTTAATCTAAAATAAATGAGTAAATAAACAAATAATTTTATTGCCAGACAGTTATTATTTTTAAAAAAAGAGGTTTGAAAAATGTTTCAAATCTGATTAAAATGAAAACACTTTTGTAGTTTCACTTGACCTACTTTGGTTTGCTCAAATAAAATTACAGCCTTTTTACTATTTAGTAAAAAGGAAGATTAGAAAAGTGAGCAGATTTTGTTTGTTAATTCATAGATTAAAAGAGCACCAAAAATATCTGAGTCAAACCTCGGCTCAAATACTTTTCTTCTGTTCTTTCATTTGTCGTGTGATTTAGAAGTTTAGAAGAACATTACAGACATTAATCAGAGGAGGACAAAACAAGGTTTACTGATATTTTGCCACGCAGGAAGAAGCCTATGATTATCTGCGTGACAACATCTCGGATGCTGCTGAGCCTTAGGAGCTAATTAGACTCTTACTCTGCAGATTCACTTCTGTAGCTTCTCCAGTGCAGTCCCCATCATACACTCACAGTTACATGCATTTGTTATTAAATTAACAAACGATTCCTTGTATATTATAAATTGTATGACCGATCAGCTTTTTATTTTTTGTGTTTGCAGTGATATTTTTAAATTTTGAATTTTGACACATTAGTGATTACCGTTGCGCTTCCCTTTTGTTTTTATTTTTTGTTCTTGTTCCTTTTTTAAATTATTTTCTTGTTCAGATAAGACTGTCCATGATTTCTCCCCCCCACTTGACTACTTAAAGCTAGGATTGGTAAATTGCTTCTGAAACACTTTTTATTTTATTCGTTGAAATCCTTTTTGCGTCCTGATAGCTGTTAATAATAGGCATCACGTTTTCCTCCGCTCCTACATGGAACGTCTGTTTACAGCCATGGTTCTCAATCTGTGGTACGTGAGCTTCCTCTGGTGATACTTGTAGGAAAATCTAAAATACTGTTCTACTGTATATACCAGGGTGTGTGAAAGGAGTGGATAGAAAATAATAAGAAATTAAATAATAATAATTACAGTCACTTATCTGTTGCTCCATCTTAATCTAATTTCACAATACCAGTGTCTGAAGTATATGTGAGGAAGAGGAGGATGATGAGAGAGCAGATTATCTAAGTGGGAATAAGTCTGCCTCCAGTGAAAAGTCTGTAACGTTGTTACGTGATAATGGTGTTCCTTTAAGAGCTCATTATACAGTTCTAACTTTACTCAGCTCTACTTGACTGACTACTTAGAAATGTCCTTGTTAAATGTTGGAGATTAACACGTTTTCAGGATTTTTAAGTCTTTTTGACCGACCAGTCCAGCATTTTTCGGTTTGACATTTTAGTATCGGCTTAGCTCGACTGGCACCACAATAGAGCAGGCACTAAAAAAGCACAAGGTGCTAACCCTAATGGAAAAGCAAAAAAGAAAACGGGTAAAGTGCAGTCGAGCCGCGCAGTGCTGGAACTGTATAATGGAAAAGCGCCAATTAAGAACCACTGCCTTAAGGCATACGTCACTGTATACATCAAGTAGACAGTTAACACTGAGACCTCAAAGACAATTTTTCAAAACTGAATTGCATTTCACAAAATTGCTTGGCTTATTCACACTCCCTGGAAAGAATATTATACAGTAACAAAGAAGAAAAGCTTTTCTTGTGAATCTCCATGGCTGTGGAAGTGGCTCTCTTTCTGTGTCTATTTCAGCAGCACAACATGGCGGTAGTTACATGCGTTATGAATTATGAGGAAACACTGTATTAAAACATGTACTTGCAATTCTTTAAATATTTCTGTCACATTTACTGTGCAGTAGTATTTGGAGTGCAGGTGTGCATGCAAGCTTGCAGTATATTTTTGGCTACAGAGAGCAGGTCACCGGCTGTTTCTAAACTGTCTGAAAATGATCTTCGCTGTGGGAGGTAAAGGAACATACACGTGTCTAAATTGCTTTTCACACATTCAGATCCATATTTAATTAATTGTAGTTTCCAGCCATTTGCCAGCCACACTGTTAGAGTGTATGTGCAGCTGGCCCAGTCACGCTCCATTCACCATCCATCTGTCCATGTCAGACTGGCCTCGCCTCCTCTCCTCTCCTCTCCTCTCCTCTCCTCTCCTCTCCTCTCCTCTCCTCTCCTCTCCTCTCCTCTCCTCATGAACAATGAGCTGCTGGGGTATAGTAATCAAGGTTGATCACACTTAATTGTCCCTTTGAAACATGTTTACAATGTATACAAAAATGCATGATCAAGGCTGATTAATGTATATTCAACCCTTTACTGTACATGGCAAATCAAAATAATAATAATAATAATAATTAATTTGAGTCTCAGTTGTCTATACTCAACCTGACCAAGTCCATCTTATGCTTATGTGCTAATGCTCAGTGTTCTTCTTAATGGGAACATAATTCACAGAATCAATGTTATGGTTTGTTAAAGAAGACCTGAAATTTGCAATTGAGTCCATTAACATGGGCTTCCATTCAAAGTAGGATCTTTTTTGCAGCCACTAGTATCGACTCCTGGTGCATATATTTACATTCTGGTTAAACTCAGGCTGGAAACTGTAAGACTACATCCACATTTTGATTCATGGTCTATGGCATTGTGTAAAATTAAGAAACATTTATTGGTGAAATTGTAAAATTAGTGCCTGGTGCTGTTTTAGTACCTGCTCAGCTGATACTAAAATGTGATGTGGACAGACTGCCGGCCACTGATTGGTCCGAGAGTGTCATCATTGAAATGTAGATCAGTTAAAAAGACTTAAATATTCAGAAAACATGTAGTATTTAGCAACAGCAGAAACTGCTGAAAGCCGGAGATCATGAGACGAATCCCAACTTACTCAGCTGTGTTTCAGTTCAGTGACTGTGTCAGACGGAGTCTGTGCTCCGGTCATGCAGTGAACAAATCTTTTTAATCAACTGATTCTAATGATTCGGTACAAAGAAAAGAACAGCTTTGCCTGTCACTAGTTTGTGTGTTTGTGCCGTGTATAAAACAACGTCGCAGCCACGTTGGCGAGGAACTATAGTAATGGAAAATGACATGCCTGATATCAAACCGAGTAGAGTCGAGCCGAGCCAAGCCAAGGCGTGCAGGAACTGTAGAGTAGAAAAGTGCCACAAGCCCTTAGTTGGCATCAAAAATCAAAAAGATATTTAATTTGTCCATTGTGGGTTATTGTGAAAACATGGTCCAAAATGGTGACCGCTGTAGAGCTGACCCTGCTCCTGATATAAACACAAAAGGCTCATTCTGGGTTAATGAAAAACAACAATTCATGCAGTCAAATTTTAAATTTCTGCCATTTTTTTAATCAGAATTCATTTACAAACTGGAGCTTTAAGTCAGAAAATGTTGCCCACCCCACCTCTAACCGCCTGAAGATCCCTTTTACAGTAGCTCATGCTTTGTGTCGTTGTGTTGTGTTATGCTGCTCTTAACTGTATTGCCGCAAAGTTAATTGGTTGCTCTTCGGTTCAGACATGAGCATGAGTGGAGAACTGAAGTCCGGCCGCTCCAGGGCAGCGAGAAAGAGGGCCAGCAACACCACGTACGGGTGAGTATGAACCCCGCTGCTTCTCACACACACACACACACAGGCCCACCCCTGTGCTTTCACAGATAATCGCATACTCTGTTATTTGCTGAAGCCCTTTATAAACGACTCAATAGCTGTACCTCAGCATTGCAGGCAGCGCAGCATTGATCATTATTAGCTTCATACTAGTGGTGTAATGTAAGCCTGTATTGATTCCAGCCAGAGGTGCCGTCTCTGTCAGTCAATGTTTTAATCTGTCTGTTGATGTAGTGCCCACATATGATTGCAGCTGATTACTGTTTATTGCTGGTGGTTCAATACAGAGTCAGGAAGCTACACTAACATTAACTGTGAGCTGGTGGAGAGACAACTGTGTGCGGGCTCTTTAAATTCATCACTGCTTTCATTACTTCACCCCCCCTCCTGCGTTTTATTTTATTACTTTAAGTGCAGAGAATAGCGACTTCACCAGGTCACACAAATTGCATGCTGTGTCTCTTCATTTTACATTGGATGTTCCAAACTTGCACCTTATCCCGTAATCAGAGCACATCACCATAATTTGTGGTTGGCGGTAATATTGGGTGGCCCTCTGTCCCTGAACCATTATGAAACTGCTACCTTTCAGAAAAATCTCAGAACCAATGGCCGTGTCATCATTTGCCTCCAGGGCTAATATTTAGGTCCTCAGGCAAGTATTGCAGTGGAATAACATTTAAAATGCGTGCTCACATGTAAGTATTTGCCCTTCTGAGTCCGTGTGAAGTCTGAGTCACTTGCCATTTTTTAGCTCTTACTCTAACAGAGCATCTTCTCCAGTATGTCCTTTAGAGCCCAGAATATTGTCCTCTGCACAGGTACACAAAATGAAATGCACTTTAATAACATCACTGAAAGGCATGCAAAAATATTTATTTATTTATTGAGTCTCTGAAACCATATGTTAAATGTATCATTGCTGAAAAGCAATAAGGAAATAGCTGTGAATGGCTTCATCCATGCAGGGAAGAGGTTTTTTTCGCTGACAGCGCAGAACAGAATTGCTGATGTTAAAGCAGAATCGGTAAACATAATAAATAATCCTGAAGTCATTTTCAGGACATACACGATGCCAAAATGCATGTTGGGAATGTTAGGAATGCAAACAACAGTAAGAAATAAATACAAATGGATGCAATAATATATTAATAATAATAATAAGTATTGTGCATTGTGGGATAACAGCTTTGTTTCCTGCACTCTTCTCATTAAATAAGCATGTGTTTAATTATGTGTTTATTGTCATATTTTTTTCCTTTTTTTGTTAAGACAGACAGAGAGAAACAGATAGATAGATAGATAGATAGATAGATAGATAGATAGATAGATAGATAGATAGATAGATAGATAGATAGATAGATAGATAGATAGATGGTTGTGAGGCTGTATCATTCTCCCTTAGATAATTTACATTATGCTGAAAATGTATGTAATTATAGATCAAAAGCCAAACAAAGTGTGACCTGCCATACCTTAAAAATGCACTTCTGCAATAACACCACCAGTTTGCAGCATCACAGTACTTGCTTTCTGAGAGCTCAGTTTCCATTCCATCAAATCATACGGTCATATGTAGAGGTAGAAATTTTGCAGTATGGAACAATATACTGTATAGACTCAGCGTGTCCTTGTGGACAGTTAATCTGGCTCCGCCTGTGCTCCCTGTCTGCCTGCAGCCGTAATCCTCTAAACGTTATTTACCCATTCCACCATGTAGTTATCTGGCAGCTATGCATTATTGAGATAAGTCATGTAAATTAGTACAGAGAGAGAGAGAGAGAGAGAGAATATTTGAATATGTAATGAATAATCCCACAGAATGTTCAAATAGCATTTTTGCTTGAATTTCCCATTGCAAATTGAAATTACAATAATATATTTTACAATTGATAGTTATTAGTGTCCCTTCCACAAAAGAGCAGCAAAATATGGGTTGAGAATTTCACAATCGCTTTTTCATCACAGTCGATGATAATGTCAGAATGTAACAACATTAAAGGATGAACCGTCAGAGAACTGACACCCATAACCAGCTCAGCTTCATGAAGCAACGTTCAGTTCATTGTTTAACTGACTGGTGCACAGCTTTTCCCTTTTGGTTCAATCACTTTTATAGAGCTAATCTCTGCTTTTGAGTAAACAAGTAGAGCAAACTCTTTGTTTTCTATTTGCTCAGCACCAAACGGCAAACAAGCTGCTGAATTTATAGTGAAGCCTTTTGCAGCAAACGAAACAACAGTTTCTCTGACAAGTAAGCAGACTGAACACACAGGCTGGATGCTGAATAAAGGCATAACTCCTGAATGATGATTTTGCTGTGTGACTGCTGTATGTGGGCAAAAGAAACCTTTCCATCAAGTTTGAGAGACAGCTTTCAAAAATCTCTCTGTCCAGGCTCCAATAATCCTGTTCTGAGCTGCTGGCGGCAGTGAGCCCCAGCTCCTCCCTCCTCCCACTGATTTCACAGAGCTGGCAAACAAACTACTGCCTGTGGCCTCGATTACTTTGTTACTTTCAAGCCTGTGTCTTCGAAAGCAATGCAATCTACCGATGCAACCCCATGCGTGTTGCCCGCAGTTATTAACGGTGATCATTTTGGATTATCCACCTCAAAAAAATGGAACCTCTGTGTAAAGTAATCCCAGTAAAATACTCTTTACTGTGCTGTTTTAAAAAAAGTACTGCCTAACTTTGAAATAGAAATGAATTTCTGTTCCGTTCAATCCTCTGTAAAATGACACAGTACTGATTGGCTCCACATGACTATCTCTGTGTCTGTCAGTATAGCAGTGTGTAGATGTTGTGTCACCCAGCAACATTCCTACACTGCACACATAAATGGATTTCTCTGATGTCAAGACAGATGGAGGCAACAGCAGTATTGCACTGGCGATGTGAGACAGCTGCAAACAGGTTGGATTACGACAGGAAACACAACTGAGCCCACGAACAAAAAAATTTTACTCATCAAAAAAACAAAAAAAAAAAACAAAAAAAAAAACTGGTTGTTTAATAATTTGATGGTATAAAAGGTTCTTGTCACCTCTCACCACTGCACTGCTGGTATATGTACACAAGCACACCCTCGTGCAAGACTAATACTATTGGTTGCCTGACAGAGCCTGTTTTCAGGTGTAGGACACAGCATACAAACAATGATGTTTCCTCCACATCAGCCCAGTCAACAGAAGGCTTTTATCATCACTTTTCGTCTGTGCTCCCTGGTTCCCTGTAGCTTGGCGAGTCCCCAGCTGTGGCAGGAGAGGTGGGGCAGAGAGAGTGGCGTGCATTTCACAGCCCAGATGCTGCCATAGCCGCGGCCCCTGCATGCTTCAGTGCACTAATTCAAAAGTTCATTGTAATGTGTGGCCTTTCTGTGCCTCAGGTGTGTGTATGTGTGAGCATGTCAGTGTAAAATTAGGCATGGTTAACGAGCCAGAGGTTCCGAGGCGAGTTTTGTCTTTTTTTTTTTTTTTTGCTTTTGTATTATTACTGTTAAAGAGGAGCCAGCAAAATGTTAAGCATAATTTCACAATGCAGAACTTCACAAGTAACATAAAATGTACAAAGGCAGCTATCAGAAATTACCTGTCAAGTGATACCTGTCAAAAAAGACTGGTCTTGTTTAAGAGCTTCATTTGGACAACTTCATTTGATTGGCTAGCATGCCTGTTGGACTATTTTTGTATTTGATGCTGATGCTTGTCAAGTTGAACATTTCTCAGCTTCATTTCTCAGCTTCTGCCACATGTACTGTGAGCAGAGCAAAGCAACGCAGCATCCATGCAGTTTGGCAAGGCTTGACACCCACACCCATTCAAAGTGAATGGGAAACATTGTAGTTGATTTCTCCACCACATATAGATGTGATTTTCCCCTTTAGTCCTAAACCTATAATTATAACAACATTAATTGCAACTCATAGACATTATAATGGACACAATCACTGGGTCCAGAAAGTGAACCTAATTTGGAAGTGCCTAAAACCTGTTGGTATTAAGTTGGGTTGCCATCTGTTGCTTGTTGACCTTTAAGTCAGTCCCTGCAACCGTACTTTCCTGTCTTAAAATTATCAGTACACTTGCTCAGCCTGTGTCGAGGTTTTATAAGTGGTCATTTCATTAACTGCTCCATGGTGAATTTGCAAAGTCCCAAAGTTGCGTATTTGTTGTTTACAAGAAAATACAAGGGTAGTGTTTTAAGATTTCAAGGAGCCATTTTCTGGCTACAAAAATGCAATTTTCACGTGGTTAAAAAGCTGATACAACCCAAAACCTTTTGTGGTTTCTCCTAAAGTTGTTTCCCTAACAGGTTATGACATGAACACTAACAGTTTATAATGGATTAAAGCTATTGTGGTTGCCCTCCTAGATAATATGTGTAAAATAATGGAATCAGGCATCACATTGTATTTTCTTACATGGAAATCATAATTATGCCTTAACAATACTAAAATGTTGGATGGAACTGTGTCACTTTTAAAAGAAAAAGTACCTGCCACAGCATGACTTTGGTTTAAGCTGTTCATTTGTTACATTGTGGAAATCACCTCAGACTACACTGCAGTTTACAGTGATGAATTTCTTGCCAAAATTGTTTTCACAAATAGCAAGGCCATTCTGCTTATATTTGCACCTTGGTAAAATGAAGTTAAATGAAGTGTGGAGTTCTTGGCCTGTTTGAATAATATCAGTGTTCCCATTGTAAGCAGCAATATTTGTCTTCAACATGTCTAACACGGTGCAACCAATTAGCTCCTACAAAGCCATTGTTACTTAAATTATAACATAAATAAACATTTTCCTGCAGTTTATGGTGTCCATTTTGTAAATTATGGACCCATTTAGAGTAAGATAGAAGATAATACAGGGTATAGAGTATATTAGGGCACGGTCATCCAATCAGTGCACATGTAGATTAATGTGCAGTCAGGCCTAATCCATTTTCTTCAAAATGTGGATTCTTCTGAAAGAAAAGTGAGTGTAGCATTAAACGAGTGTGTTACTATTGTCACCTCATAGCAAGAAGGTTCCTGGTTCACAGGGCGATTTGATATTGAGACTTAAATCTTACTGTAAACTGATTGTGTGAAAGTGTGAATGTGAATGTGAGTGTGAATGGTAGTTTGTCTCTCTATGTCGGACCAATTGGACCAATACCATTACGACCCTAAACAGATAAGCAGTACAGATGATAGATAGATGGAATGAAATAATGTGTCATTGTGAACAAAAATAGATGATGACAGCAGTCTAGAACTTTGGTCAAACATAAATACAAACATTCTGTGTGAGTTTGCAGAGTGGCTACGGACATGGACGCACTCTATGTTATCTAACTCCAGACAAATCGTCCAGAATGGTTTTGGGTCCAACCATTTGCTTGTACATAGTAATTTTGGACAACAAAGCAACTTTTTGTGGTTTCAGGATTTTAACCCTATTTTTGAGCATGGTGATGTACTACTGTAAAGCAAAGCATTAAATCTTGTTCGGATGACACTTTGTATGCACTCAAAAACTGTCTCTCTTTGTCTGAGGGTTGGGGTCGAGCCTGAATAGCAAACATATCAATTTGATGGCTGTTTTTGTTGGTGTCATAGTCAAAAGTAGCCAAATAACTATTCAGTAAAACCTACTGTTCCTTCCCCTTTTACTGCAGCACAGGTTTTAGCATGTGACTGTTATTTTCATTTTGCTCTTTTCATTCTTCTTCTGTCCTTTGTTGGCTTGCTCTCACTGTTCTTATCCACAGCCAGTTCCTGTGAGATGTGACGGGGGCTGTACTTTAGGTAAAGGTCATTACAATCATAGGTGGTTGTACTGCTGGTGGAAAGGTCAGAGAAAGGAGGAGAGAGAGAGAGAGAGCATGTGCCAGTGTCAGGGCCACAGCCAAAGCCTTTGAGAGTACAGACAACAACTGATGATAGAAGACATGTTTGTCACTCACAAGCCAGTGGTGGTGACAACAAGATCTCACAGCAGGATGTGGATGTAACTATGTTCAAAAAGAATGTCTGTGTTTGGTTATTACCTAACCAGATCTTTCACCCAGTAGTAAAATGGAGGCTTTATAGTTTGGGTTGTCGGTTTGTCTGACTATATATGCTTTTACCACCTTTTTTAGATTTTGGGGTAAAAGGTCAAGGTCACTGTGACCTGACTATTATTTATTTTATTTATTTTTTTGTTATAATCAATGTTTTAATAAATGAAATAAATATTAACTAAATAAATGTTCAGCAATGGTTACAGGTCTAAATCACATTGACCTCATTGTTGGTTTTATGAATATACTGTATATATTCATTTATACTTTATATATAATATATGAAATTTTTATTACATGTTGCACTCACCAATATGTGGTTAGATTCAACGATTAACTCCCAGCCAAAGGTAAAGGACAAGTGGCCTCACAAAACACTGGCTTTTTTTTTAACAATAAATTCATTTTAAAGGGTCAGCCTGTAAAAACAAGTGTTATCTAATGGTGACACTGCAGATATTTGTCTTTGTTTTCATAGTAAGCTTCTCCTTCAAAACAGAAAAATAATACTCTGGTCAGTTTGTCTATTCTGGATATAAAATAATATAAGTAAAGTAGGTAATAAATATAAGTAAAAGAAAGGTTAAC
The DNA here is from genome assembly GCA_016785285.1 of Brachirus orientalis. Classification (NCBI taxonomy): domain Eukaryota; kingdom Metazoa; phylum Chordata; class Actinopteri; order Pleuronectiformes; family Soleidae; genus Brachirus; species Brachirus orientalis. Next base: position 9,134,718 of record JAFBJR010000121.1, read on the forward strand.
TTTAAGACCATGAAAACCAGTGGACCTTAAATGGTAAGTGGTCTGTATTTACATAGAGCTTTTCTAGTCCTGACGACCACTCAAAACTTCATTACAGTACAGTTCTGCTATTCACCCATTCACACGTATATTCATACATCTATGTGCCACACATTTTCCATCACACGGCTTTCATACCTGTTCAAATGCCGCTGGCACAGCCATCACGAGCAACATGGTGTCTTGCCCAAGGACACATCAACATATAGACAAGTGTAGACAGGAATCGTGCCAGCAACTTGAAAAATCACTTCCTCTACCTCTGAGCCACTGTAACCCCATAGTCTATAAAGTAAATGTTATATGAGTCTAAAAAATGATTAGACCTGAACTGCATGGGTTAGTGTAATTCTTGCAGTAATTCTTGGTTCTATATAATCTATGAGTCTGTGCATTGGCGAGCCAGATGAGCCACTATCTCTCCTGTGCTGCAGACTTATCACTTTATAGGAGTTGGTTCCTCTGCTAATGCAGTCATCTCTATCCCTGCTGCCTCCTGCATGCTGGAAAGCAGGTGAGAGAGGCAAAGAAGGCGACGAGAGTAAGATTTGATGCAAAAGGGTGCAAATTTGCGAGGTGCCATATCGAGTAACGGCAATAAAGAAGGACAAGTGAAGTGAAAGCGAGACGAGCATACAGCAGAGAAAAATGCAAAGAGTGAAAGAAGTAACAGTTGGTGAGAGTGAGGGGTGATGAAAGCAAAAGCGGGAAAGCAAGTGAGCACTACACTGCGTGTCATTGGCCCCCTGGCGTGAACAATCCATCTCAAATTGATCTTCTAGCTCGGCCCAGCAGGGCATTCTGAATCAATCTCAAATTGATCTGTGTGCCAGAGGTCGGGAAAACTAGCAGTGGAGCTTATCAGAAATATAGTGGTGCTGGGAGGATCTGACAGGGAAACTTATCACACTGCACAACAGGAAATGGGCTCTGAGCCCCCGGGGCAGCAAGAAGACGAGCCCGCTCCCTGTATACACACACACACACATGCTCCCCAGTGTTCAGCACAGTACAGAGAGGGGTATACTGTGTACACATACAGTCACATAAACAAACACACTTGCACAAGCTTTCGCTCCCTCTGCCCAGGCATCAGTACACACCTGGAGGCTTCCTCGATGAGTAATAAGTTTGTCAGAGCACAATATGTCAATATATTCTGTTAGACAAGATTTCAGACCTGGAGCTCAGAATGACTTATAAACCATTTAATGTGTCCTCAGCGCAGCTATGTGAAAGGCCAGAGGAAAGGCAATCAATACCATCCTGCATTTAGACAGTCAGTCAGCTTAGGGGAGCAACCTGCATCTCCAGGCTCAGTAAAAATAAAACCATATAAACAATTGTTCAAAAGTGATTTTCACCAAACAATATCTTGGGAAACTCCAGGGCTGAAGTAAAGGAAGTCTGCCTTTTATCCACAGCTTCCACCGAAAATGTGTATCCATAAAAATCAGCTGCCTACGATACTCTTTTTAGAAGGTGTTCCAGTTTGTTTTTGCAAAGCAGTTTTCAGACGTGCACTAAAGTCCAGATACGTTCCTGAGGTTTTGCCAGACGGGCTGTATTTGAGAATATGAATGTCTGCAAAAGTCATTCGGGACATTTTTCCAGAACTTGTCCTTCTTCTCCCCATTACATTATGTTTCCTAGTTAGTAGACAGGATCATCTCAGCGCCACAGGTTGGTCACGCTCAAGCCAGTGGTGGTGGAAGTACCTACTGTACGTTTAAAAGTCATGTTTGTTATGACCTTACTAGATCTCTCACCCAGTAGTTGGATGTTGGAGGCTTTATGATAGGGGTTGTCTGTCTGTCTGTCTGACTATATATTCACTGTGACCTGACAATTTTTAATTTTGTACAGACAAGGATCATCTTGGGAGAATTTCTCCAAATTATAATAAATTTTATAATAAGTGGAATGCATATTGCACAAACATCCAAGTTAACCATTGTCATCAAACCATTTAAGTGAATAATTTAAAATTTGGCACTACTCTTCTCTTAGATTCAACGATTAAGTCCCTGTCAAAGGTCAAGATCAAGCGGCCTCACAAAACATGTTTTGGCTTTTTTAACATTAAATTTATTTTAAAGGTTCAGTGTGTGAAAACAAGTCTTATCTAATGACACTTGCACTGCCGGCCCATGTTAAAAAAAAGTGCATTTATGAGTCTGAAAAATTGATAACTAACAGCGAGTGAGTGTCCTGTGTCCTACACGCTCCAGGATGCAGGACACTCACAACATTTGACTTCGGTTGTAAATCTATACAGTTTCCGGACAATGTCCAGGTCCAATTTGGTGGCAGTTCATGTCTGGAAACAGCTCATGTAATTGTGAACTTTGCAGTGACCCTTCCTCACTCGTTTTGTGTTGGTCACCAGATTGAGTCTTGCAGCAACTTTATGACCACACAAAGCAAACTCAAAGTTCATTTTGATGACATAGAGAGAATGACACAGAGATGGGTTCAATGGTGCAGCACAGGCAATGTGATGCCGGAGGGAGTGCAGTGTAAAAAGAGTGAGGGTGAGGTGGGTGTGTGTGAGCATGTCAGCATTTGGAAGGCAGCAGGAGAGCCTTTTCTGTGGCCTGGACTGGAAAAGCTCTCTGTCAGCACAGGGGGGTAATGGGGTTTAATAGGGGAACAGAGGTGGGAGATGATAAGTGTGGATACAAGCTGCATGTCCCAAGGAACAATATACAGTGATGTTAACACAACAGTGAACTAACTGCATGACCCATAAATGCAGTGAGCAAATTCAAACATACATGCTTGTTATCACATTCATCATCTGTGAATGTAATATTTAATAAACCCTGCAACACTGTCAGTGTAACAGTGGAAATAGGCCCTAATTTGAGTGCTGAGGTATATGTGTGTGCGTACTGACCTTCTCCCATAACCTGAAGAAAGTTTTTATGGTTCCTGTCTTCATCATTGTCTCTTTTGACCGAAATAAGAGTGTGCCATCAACTGGACTAGAAAGTGTGAAAGGGAGCATGCACATTTGGCACTTCTGGGCACATTAACTCAAACTGGAGGTGTGCTTGTGGTCATAAAGTGGACCTCTGGACATGGAAGGTATGACCTAGGCCTTATGGTGCTAACCACTGCATTGACGTGCATTTGTGGGTCAAAATTGGTTTCAGCTGCCAAAAAAGATAATTCATCAATAATAGACCTGACTACACCTTGTTTTGAGGGATAGTTCAGGTTTTGTGAAATCCACCTTAAGATACTGACACGTAGTTAGCATGGGCTAAGCTGTGTGCGCTCCCTGTGCTGAGAATCAGACGGACACCAGCCGGGACACGAGGTCAACAAAAAAAAAAAAGACTCGCCAAATAGTATGTACACCAGATGAGGTCTACAGTGCCTTAAAAATACTGTATGTCCACCACTTTACCTCACCATTGCACAGCCTTTTCTGGCTGCACACTGAAAACTCCTCACTTTCCTGCACCAAAGTCCACTGAGCAAATCAGTGATTTTACATCACAGCACACAGAAGAATGTTCCGGTTACCCTTTTGTTAGTTAAAATCTGTTTCTCTACATTTTACACCCTGTTTTCACTTGAGAGCAAGCCTGTGTGTCTTCTGCTTATTATTGGAGCAGAGGGCCAGCAGGTGTCAATACCATATACAATCAAACTTAGGAAAAACCCTAATCAGTCCTTTTAAGGCCAAGTCACACATACGATACGATACGATACGATACGATACGATACGATACGATACGATACGATACGATACGATACGATACGATACGATACGATACGCCCTATTGTCCCTTGATGTGTCTTGGAATCAGTGGTGCTACATACATTGCAGTCACTAAATAAAAGCTATGTCACAGTTAATGATGAAATAAATAGAACAAGAAGAAGAAAAGAAAAGAAAGGATAAGAAAAACCTAAACATAATGTGTACTTAGATGGTGGAAGTGAAATTATTCAAACAATATAGTTGCACAGGTGAACAGGAAAACAAAAACTGCCTCACTTGGTGTCACTTGGCAATGCTTGGCACTGGCTGTAAAAGTGTGCCGCGTGTCTCAGTCCTCCAATCTAAACATGAATGTGGCAGATACAGGGAGGTTGTGTTCGCTGATGTCGGGCTTTTTTTCCACTGAGGACGACCGACTTCAGTCTGAGGTTGACTCAGCAAATGTCAGTCCTGTCGATCACGGTAAAATCACAGACGGCTCTCATGAGGGCCTTTTTGAGTGGCAGCTTATCATTTGCTCCGGATATCTCCTCAATGCTCTGATCCTCTGGTGCTGTCCGAGGAGAGAACTGGATTTGTTTGGCAGGATGGCAAATTTAAACTACTCACATACACACAACCACAAATATGCCCACACAAACCTTTGGTATTTTGTGACAATGTCTTGTCACTTGTACTTTTCAGCAAAGCCGTTAATTTTAGCTCAGTGTTGCCCTTCATATATTTGAGCTGAATGACTTTTAGCTTTTAATTCCTCACTAATTTGAGGACAACAGTGCAGTTCAGGGCATGAAAATGGTGCAGGAGCTTGACAGAGTTGAAAAGGCTAAAAGGATTCATTACTCTAGGCAGCCTTGAGTGACCTTTTTAACTTTGCACTGTATTAGTTGGGTTTGACAGGGATGTTAGTGAAGAGTCTTGATATCTCTTCATGCTTTTTACGGGTAATGGGCGCAGAGGGAGGGGTTTGTGGATGTCACACTTGTCACCTTACTGCTGTGTGATGCTGCTAATAAGTGTTAAATATCCTGAACTCTGAAATTTCCAGTTACTGTTCCCAGCTAGACCCTGCACTTTTGATGAATGGCATCAAACTAAAGCAGTTGGTCCTCCTGGTGAGAAGCCGCATATAGTACATATAAGAAGAAGAGGTGTAGATGACATGTTAAAGCTGCAGTAGGCAGGATCACTAGACAAACAATGCCATTCAGTTCCAGTTTCGCTTTGTCTATGATCAAGTTTAAAATTGTCGTTAAAGTCTACATGCAAAGACTGCTGTGTTTTAATTGTATCAACTGGTCAGTCATTGTGTGTATACTGTAATTATATTTCATTGGTCAAATGCATTCATGCTGTCCTTATTCCTTGTGTTAGCAAATTGATTTTTTATCTAGTGATTATCTAGTGATTATGAATGTTTTGGGATGAAGGCCCTGCCCACCACATGACCACAGACAGACACGGGATGAACCAAGGCAGTTCTGAGATGTCTTACCATTATTGACATATATAGCATTCATTGCTTCTCTATAAGGTTTTCCCTTGTAGGCAGTTGTTGCCATCATTCCATCATTCCATCATTCCTATTGGCCAACAGCCAATAGGAATGCCCTCTCTCTTTCTCTGAACTGCTCAGTTATTGGTCAAAGTCACTCACAATGGACTACATTTCCCTACTGCGGTATAGACACTAGAGGAAGTGCAGAATTCAGTTTACATGATGCTGAATTATAGAAATATTTGACCAACTGCATTAAATGTTCCCCCCCAACCAGTTCTTTTTTTCCTTATGCTTTACTGATTGAAAAAGCATGAAAAGAAAGACACATGAGCTGCTGCTTTCATTATAATGTATGGTATGTGCACATGGTCGGAAGTAACAGAAGAATTGGACTTATGAAACTCCAAACAGGATTGTCTTTGTCTGTTTACAGCACACATGGAGCTTGACCAACACACGTTCACATGTTTTAAACAGATGTCAGCAGTTGTCGTGAAGCACCTGATTAGAATTAAGTTTTATGGAATTTCTTTGGAACCAAAACATGTTTAGCATTATTCATTCTTTACATTGTACACCTCCAACATTGTCTATTTTCAAAGACAGATTATTTTAATCTTTGATTAGCCAGTCCACCACATTTGATCCTCTCCTCTGCTCTCCTCTGCTCTCCTCTCCTCTGCTCTCCTCTCCTCTCCTCTCCTCTCCTCTCCTCTCCTTCAATCTTTTGAACCTCTCCAGTTGCTGTGGGATCATAGTCCTGCTGTAAATGGTGACAGAGCTTAATGGATTTATACACTGTCATCTGTTCCTTGTGGGAAAATACACTCCCTGGCCAAAAAAAGTCGTGACAAAAAAGTGTTGGACCACCTTAGCGCTTTGATTACAGCACACATTCACTGTGGCATTGTTTCAATAAGCTTCTACAATGTCACAAGATTTATTTTCGTCCATTGTTACATACATTTTTCACTAAGATCTTGTTCTGATGATGGGAGAGTTGGACCACTTTGCAAAGTCTTCTCCAGCACATCCCAAAGATTCTCAATGGGGTTAAGGTCTGGACTGTGGCGGATAATCCATGTGTGAAAATAATGTCTCATGTTCCTTAACCACTCTTTCACAATTTGAGTCCGATGAATCCTGGCATTGTCATCTTGGAATATGCCCATGCCATCAGGAAAGAAAAAATCCATTGATGGAATAACCTGGTCATTCAGTATATTCAGTCAGCTGACCTCATTCTTTGGGCACATAATGTTGCTGAACCTAGACCTGACCAACTGCAGCAACCCCAGATCATGGCACTGCCCCCACAGGCTTGTACAGTAGACACAAGGCATGATGGGTGCATCACTTCATCTGCCTCTCTTCTTACCCTGATGCTCCCATCACTCTGGAACAGGGTAAATCTGGACTCATCAGACCACATGACCTTCTTCCATTGTTCCAGAGTCAAATCTTTATGCTCCCTAGCAAATTAAAGCCTTTTTTCCTATTGGCTTCACTGATTAGTGGTTTTCTTAAGGCTATGCAGCTGTTCAGTTCCAATCCCTTGAGTTCCCTTCACATTGTGCGTGTGGAAATGCTCTTACTTTCACTATTAAACATAGACCTGAGTTCTACTGTTGTTTTTCTACCATTTGATTTCACCAAAACGTTTAAATGATCACCGATCACGATCATTCGGGATATTTTTCTGACCACATTTCCTCCTCAAAGACGATGGTTCCCCACTATCCTTCCAGTTTTTAATAATGAGTTGGACAGTTCTTAACCCAATTTTGGTAGTTTCTTCAGTCTCCTTAGATGTATTCTCTGCTTGATGCATGCCAATGATTTGACCCTTCTCAAACAGACTAACAGCTTTTCCAAAACCACAGGATGTGTCTTTCCACATGGTTGTTCAAGAAATACGAAGCTACTCACTGCATCAGTTGGACTTAAATAACTTGTTGCCAGCTGAAAGATAATTGCCCATGCAGTAATTATCCAATAGGAGGCTCTTACCTATTTGCTACCTATTTGGCTGGCCAGTATATATATATATACATATATATATATGTATATATATATAAACACAGTGTCTCATACAGCTTAGTCATGTTTTCCATCCTTTGTCACAGCACACTAAAAACACAGGCTTATTCATGCGATTTCCATCTCTGACATTCTTCAGCTGGTTGGTGAATCAAACTGTGACCATACCAAGCTATGGCACGCCTCGTGCCTGCCTCAGCTGATCCTACAAGCTCCCTGCATCAGTCAGGAATGTCCACACCCTGACAGCTGTAGGAGAATCTGACTCATTCTTTCATCTCTTTCTGTCCCCAAACTCTCCAATCATGCATTCTTATCCTCCCTTCTCATCCACTAAATGCACTCTTGTTAAAGAGCTCCAGCACACCTGTGAGGCGTTTTGCATTTTGATAGATGAAAGAGTAAAATGTAGATCACGCTTCAGTTCCATGAGTCATACCTGTTGTTGTCTGACATAAACAGTAGCCATGGATTTACTGTAGTGTACTTACTCATCCATATGATGTAGAGGTATCTTATACCTCTACATCATCCTGCGTTTGTGTGGTGTGTAAATAGATGCATGACCAGTAGGGGCAATGCAGAAACAGTGTTTGGGGTGGTGGCCACTTGAAAAACAAATTAAGGAAAAAGTCTAGGAGCATTATTCAGGAAGAGAAAACAACAACTGGATCCACAGTGTGATTAAACAGCGAATTTATCTCGAGACTTAAGGCCTTTTCAGGAAGAAAAAGGCTTGCATTGCACCTTCCACTGGATTCACAGTACGCACAATAGACACTTGTTTTTCACAGTGTTTTGCAGGAACTACACTACTAAGTTACTAATGGGGAAAATGTGACAAATTTTCTATTATAATAATGAAATATTGCATATAAAAGTACCTCTTTACCTCAGTTAAGAAATGTAATCTGTTACAGCAAGGTACCAAAATTCTTCCCTATAATGGACCAAAATTGAATTCTATGGGTCGCCGTGGACCAAAAACAAACATTCACTTTACATTTTATTGAAATGTGTCATATTTTTATATAAGATTATCATTAAAATCAAATGTAAACGTTTGAAGCAATGAAGCACTTTTTATGTTGACAGTACCTTTATTAATTTCATAAGATGACAGATCCATATGGCTTATTTTAAGAGGTAGAAACATATTGAAAAGGAAAGCAACCTGTCAGACTCTGCGACCAAAGGTGCTCTGGTAGATCGAGCAAGTTGAAAACAGTTGGTACAACATGTGTAACAAGTAGAAATGTACTTAAGACTAATTATAATTAATTAGATTAACCATAAAATGAACTAATAATGTGAATTAAGCAATAACACATGCTCTTGCAACACTGTGTCTTTTAAGCAATTTGAAAGCAGTTGGATGGTCCAACTTGTGAAACCAGAGGGAATTTACTTCAGACTGAAAATGAAATTAAAGTGAGTAATGAGCAGGGAATTGGACAATGTGAACTGAGGTAAATGTTTGGTTTGTAATGACGACGAATGTTGTAAACTGCAACTCTGTCTACAGATAAGTCACACTGCTGAGGAATCGATTTCAGTGAAAAAAATAATCATTTTGCCAACTGGTTTTTGAATTTTCTTTTATCCACGTGCCATTGCCTGACACTACAGCGCTCCATCGTAACCTCTGCTCCTCACTTGTGTCATGAGCCCGCTGACAGGCAGAGCCAGGAACTCAACAGCGCCCCCTTGTTCTCCCCATATAAAACTGTGGTCAGAAAGTGAACTGCAGCTAACCCTTTGGAGCTGTTGGGACCGAAATTCCCAGCGGCTGGCACAGACGGGCAAAGATGGGAAAAATCAGGCGGGCCAAAACAAAAGGAGCCCGGTCCAAATGTGGCCCGCAGGCCCCAAATTGGGGTACACCTGTTTAACTCCTTTTTAGCACAAATGTCTAATCATCATGGTAGCATGGTTGTTGGTGCCACACAGGCTTCTCTGCATATTTCAGAAACCATTGATTTACTGTGATATTCACACACAACCATCTCTAGGGTTTACAGAGAACGGTCTAAAAACAAGAGAGAATATCCATTCTGTGAGTGTCAGTTCTCCTGGCAAAATGATAGAAAAGCACATTTAACTCAAATAGCCTCTCATTACAACCAATGTCTGCAGAAGACCGTCTCTGAATGCACAATTAAAGCAGATGAGTTACAGCAGGAGAAGACCACATGTCATGCCACTCCTGCCATTTTATCAGGCGTCCTGTGTACCTAATAAAGTGATGACCATAGTATGTCATCAGAGATTAAGTTAACCTAAAAATTGAAATACAGGCTTACTGATGGTATAATGGTGCAGCCAGTTTATTCACAATGTAAATTTTACTTTGCAGTCTGTAAATACTGCTCATGTTTAACTTGTGGAAGAGGAGTATAAGTGTAGCTCTTTGCCGATCCGTCTTTTGGTTCACGTGGAATTGGCAGCCTTGAGTTTTTGGGGAGAAGGCACACACCATTTGCATTCCCTCCATCATCAGTATGCATCCACATACTGTATGTTCCTAACATATTGCTGCAGTGCTTTAGCAAGCTCGCAGCCACTACAATGTGCTGAGGAAATACGTCCTCATGTGGCACAGCAGTGTGGTTGTTGCGTTCTTTCTGACACTTAAACTTTATCTACTGTATGTACTTCTATTTATCGGAATGAAATAATTGCTTTCAGCCAATTATTAACTCTGTTGTGGAGACATATACAGTATATTAGGGCTGCAACGACTATTTAATTAATCGATTATTAATTGAGTACTACATTAGTTGTCAGCTATTTTCATAATCATTTAACTGGCTTGGGTATTTTTTAAGTAATTAAAACAAGTTTTCAGACTTGTCCTCTTCTTAAATGTGAATATTTTCTGATTTCTTTGCTCCGCGTAACAAAGAAATCATTAAAACTGAGTGATTTCGGTTTGTAGACATCATACAAAAAGTCAACATATTAATTGATTTTGAAAATAATCATTAGCCCTGCCGCCCTAAGACATATATCACTGCCCTGTGGTACATGCAGTCTATCCAAACGATGCAGAGCAGTTGGCCAAGCAGTAATGGATGTCAAGGAGCAGGACACATGATGATGATGATGTGATATTTATTGGCCACTTTCCTTCACACCATAGATTAAAGCGTCAGAGCGTGTGTGATCATCACATGTGAAAGGAGGTTCTTTAGAAATAATAAAGATGCTCGTTGTCAAGTGTTACATCTCCTTCAGGGTGATGTTTGAAGGCTGCAGTCTACGCCATAAAAAGTCACTGACTGTGAATACGCCATGATAATTCAAGAGAGAAATGAGAGATTAACTACCACGTGGCAATGCCAAAGTAATGTCATGGAAGAACAAAATCTCAAGAAGTCTTGGTCAATCATGTGTAATATTGCCTGACACATGCAGTATGATATTGACAGCATACATATACACACTGATCAATTGATGAACGTAAGAAAGTTTTATTTTATCTTTATTTATTTATTTATTTATTTTGCACAGGAAAACACAATGCAGTCAAACAAGAGACATTCAGAACACCCCCAGGGCAGGAGTCTCAAACTCAAATGAGCATCTTGTCTGGTCAGGAAACGGCCGATCCATCGTGATGTTGTTGTAATTCAAATGATCATGATATTTTACAGACTTTCAAAGTAAAAGTGTTTGTTTTAATATTGAACGGTGTGTTTTTTGTGATTAAAAAAAAAAAACTTATTTATGATGCAAAATGAGTCTAATTAACAAAAACAGACAGAAATAAAATAGAATAAAATAATCACTGTAATTAAAACTCTAAAGAATTATTATATATAATTTAATGTTGAATACATATAATGATGTGAAAATATTGCTAACAAACGTATTTAGTATTATAATCTGTAGCAGCTGCACCTTGGTCACTTTATTAAACACGCTGTGTTTACTAGGGAGAAGAAGTAGCAGACCATGTTTTCATTATGACATGATATTAGGTGGCGAGCCACATAAAATTGATTAGGGGGCCGCATATGGCCCACGGCCCACGAGTTTGAGACCTCTGCCCTGAGAGCTTTATGAAGGGAATCTCTCCTCAGTATCAAATATTAGCAGTGATTCATAAAACTGGACAGACAAGCAGCAATGTCATCTTTCAAAAGATAGGCAAAATAAATAGAAAAAGAACCATATAGCAGTTAAAAGTCGTAATCAGTTGTAACTCATTTGATATAAATTCACAGGAAAAACTGTAATATAAGGGATGTCTAGCTCTCTAAATAGTATAAACTTTAGTTATGATTATGTGTGCACATATTGATTGTACTGGATATATATTTGTGTGTAAAAATCATGAACATGAGAGTGACTGTGATTCAATGAGATGGTAAGATTTGCTCTGAGTGTCTGAGAAGGAGAACAAGCTGCCAGTATTCCCTTCATCTTCCCCTCATCCTCCATCAAAGCCTCCAAAACTTCCAAGATAATCACCCCCTCAAATTCATGTTCTCTATTTCTTTACCTTCCTCTCTGTCCCACTCAGACTCACTCTCCCCAAATACTATCTTCATTATCACAAATATAGTTTTCTCATATTATAGGGGGAAAAAAAATCAGGATTCTGCTGTAGAATTTGTTCACGCACAATAATCCAACTCTGCCGTCACTACACACTGTTTCTGTGTGGGCTGTCTTCCACTGTGTGTGTTCTCTCTCAATTATTCTGCCTTGTTGAAAAATAAATATACATCTTGTGGGTTAAATTAGTCAGAGATTACAACTTGAATTTCACTTGGAAAAAAATTGAATCACCAAATGAATCCAGCCGTGCATGAAAACACTGGAAACACTTCACTCTTATAATTTATGTTTGGGATCCACATTCATTTGAAACACATTTAATGGAAAAATGTTTCACTGACTCCAACAAGCATTTCATGTCTTATTTCTTCTGTAAACCCCCCCCCCCAAAAAAACCAAAACAAAACAAAAAAAACAATAGCATTAATTCAATTTGCCTCTCTAGATTTAGTACAAATTCTGACTCCACAACCACATTAGTTCATTAGCAGGAAAGTAGCACATTGGTTCAAACATATTACACTGACATGACTGATTAATCATCATAAACCAAATCATCATAATTTTAATGTTGATTGTGATTCCTATTTTGGCCGTAACTCAGAAGCCATATGTGATTTTTACAAATAAAGACACTAGGGCTGCAATGATTATTCGATTAATTAATTATTAATCAATTACTAAGTTAATCATCAAGTATTTTGATAGTCATTAATTGGTTTGAGAGTTTTGCCAATAATTAAAATAAGCTCTCTGACTATTCAAGTGAATATTTTTGGATTTTTGTTATGCTCCATATAACAAAGAAATCGTTAAAGGAGACATAGAATTGTCTTTTTGAACCAAAAATGGAGATTACTGATGTCTACTCAGATAAATGAAATATTTTTTATGGTCAAAAACCTCATAGTCTCTTCAGATTAAGCCACTTCATTGCTGCTCTCTGACAACGTCTGAACAGCCACTCTGTTTCTGAGCTAATGCCCGCCCCCCAGAACACTGAGTCTCTTGTGATTGGCCAGCTACCAGCTGACTGACTGCTCCACAGTGCTTCTTCTTCTTCTTCTGCAACTTAAATGTTGAAGCCCATGACTGGGAGCAGCTGTTGGGGGAGGGTTTGTTGCACGTCAAATGTGCTAGTTGCGATGTTAACACGTACCTGTACCTTAGCTGGTATTATTGTACTTGTCTCTGTCTCCCCCTCTGTCTCTCCTTCTATCTGTCTGTCTGTCTGTATGCCTGACTGTCCGTCTCTCTCTCTCTCTCTCTCTCTCTCCTTTTCACTCCTCCTTCCTTCCTTTATAAAAAAAGGATTTGCTTTTCTATGTCCTCTTTAAAAGTGAATCATTTTTGTTTGTGGACATTTTATGGACCATACAAGTACTCAACTCACTGAGAAAAAAAGACCGTATACTCTACTTAATATCAAAATGTGAATTACTTAGTTTTTAAGTTTTTAATTTCAAGTCTTCTTGCTTAGATCAAACATTACATGTTGTGAATAATTTGCAAAATGAAAGAATTTTTATACCCCCATCTGAGGCCCACCTGTAATACGTCCACCAGTGTGTGGCTGTGGGCGGAAACACATGGGAAATCAACTCTCACCTATCTTTGTGTGGAGCAAAACGTGTTGAAACAGTGTCGAGGAATTTAGGAGGAACTTGTGCTGTAATCGAGTTAAAACTGACCGAAATACACAAGACTTCATGAATTCTGTGTACGAGCGTACATTTCAGCATATGACACAATTTCACTAGGTGAGAATCTTGACATGTTATTGTAACAGGCTAGTAAGTTAAGTTACATACATGTCAGTATTTTGCACATTTTTCTTTTGTATTTTCTGGCAATTGTCACAACCATTGTCTCACTGTCTTTAACTGTCTGACAATCACCATTCATTATGTATGGGGGGAATGTACAGGATAAGTCTTTGGATTTATCCTCTACAAAAGCTGTCATCAAGCTCTAACATGATGAATATTTTTATTATTATGCTAAATATGTGTATTAAGGCAAGGTTTATCAGATGCACCAAGGGCACCAAAACACACACCACACAATCATGACGTGGAGGGAAATGACATAAAAGAATAAAAACTGACAAAATAAATGAAGCAAACAAACAAAGAAAAACCACATAAACAATAACTGGAGAAAACACAACAGATACAACAGGTTGGTTGGAAAAATCTGTGTTTGCCACTAAGAAGTTGCAGGTAGCGACAGGAAATAAAACCCACAGTGTCCCTTCATGAACGATCATGTCAGAGAGTGACTGTGAGCTGCCCTTGTCGCTTCACGCTCTCCTCCTTTGTTGACATTATAAACCATTTCCAAGTCTTGTTATTTCGTGTGAGCTGAGCCTGTCTGGGACATTTTCTATTTCACCGTCTAGCCTGTCTTAAGGTTTCATCAGCTGGATTTTAATCAGGTGTCCCTCCACTCAGCTTTGACGTTCACAGTGTAATAGCCACTCTTGACCTTATATATATATTTTTTGTCTCACAGTAAATATGGAGCTCAGGGAGTCGCAGCTGGGACTTTAAGGGGCAATGAAAACTAGAAGGAATATGAAAAGGCTAATAACCTGCTCGTGTTTATGGTTCAGTCAGTTCCTGACCTGTCACCAAATCCTCCTCATTACTTGTAGCATCCTCCTTATGGCTGTTTGCCACTGTTTCCTTTTTCAACACCCATTATCAAACTTAATTAAACTGTGTCAGGAATCAGTTTACACTTTATTGGAGTCCCTATGTCCATAGCCAGCTGATTTTGAGTTGACAATCTGGCTTGAATGACCATCATTTTCATCAGTTGATATTGATGATTATCATGTCAAATATCCGATGATTTAAGACTGATTTCTGCTCTTCAATGAAAGTTGAAGAAACCAGTTTTACTGCGTTTTTTTTTTTATTGTCTATAAAGAGAAAACAACAAGCACAGAAATATCACACATTAGTCTGAGTGATTACATGTATTATACCCCAAAGCGTGTTTGAGCATTGCAAAAACATTATATTGAATATATTGAGCCTTTGTCATGTTGTAGTTTATATATGATATATTGTTATTGATGTGTTGTCCAGCCCTAATTATTCTCACAGTTAACAGCAAAACAACAAACAAAACATTTCATCATATAGTCAACAATTCACCATTTGTGGTGTTGTTAAGATGTGATGTTGAGATAACACTTAATCCTCCCTGTGTTTGATTTCCACATCATATCTGCGGGATTTTAAAGCCAGCCCTCATTCTGTGGATTCCATCCAGGGATGTTACATTATTTTACTGTTAAAGAATGAGATCCACCTTATTAATGAAGGCGCCACTGAAGAAAGGATTATGCATGCAGTGGAAGTGGAATCAACACTATGGAGGCAGCAGTGGCAGCTGAGTGGCTTCAGGATTGTGCTTTTCCTGCAGGGCATGAACATCCTGCAGTTTGAAAATCATGCAATGTTGAAACTTACACCCATGCTTTGTGATACTAAGGCTCTGACTTGTCTCTATGTGTGCCAGTAAATAATCAACATAGTGTCCCACCTCCTTAAACAAAACACCAGTGATTGTTACTTATTGCTGTGTAAATTTAGATACACCCCAAAGCTGTTCAAATTATTCTTAGAATCAGCGTCTGTAGCAACAATGTTAATTTAATACTATTTATTATCAGACACTGTTGCATTGGATTTTTCTAATGTAAACAAGTCAATTTAACTCGTAACATTTAATTATTAGTGCAATGTCAACAATAACACAAATCCAAATTGTATCTTGTCCTATTTAGATTTGGTGTTAAACTGATACTTTTACTGTTACTTTCACACTGCAACATTTACCGTGTTGAAGAAGACAGAGGACCAATTACATCATCGCTTTTGTGGTGTAACAGGTGATGTTCCCTCATGTTGAAATTCACAATCAAAACACCAGTTCAGGATGTGTCAGAAGGCACACCCATAATTCACGCAAGGAATCACGGGCCATAGGAATAAGATGGATACTTTGTGTGAAATTCAACATGAAATTCAGGTTGAATTTCACAATCTATCTCAGTGCTTAACATCCACTTACCATGGAAAATGCCATAGGAAAAAAACAAGGATGCTCTAAACAAATTATCTCGTAAAAAGTAATCTACAGTAGTGTCAGTGTTGCTGCAGCATCACTAAATTCACTAAAATGTTGTTTTATGGGTTACGACTAATAAATTATTATGTATTTTTTGTATTTCTGCATAAACAAGTACACATCATAAATCATTTTTTTCTGTTTTTATATTTTATGTATACAGGAACTTTACTAATAGAGTTTGACAATGATGTGAATTGATTTTAACTGAGGGTGAAAAAGCTAAATTCTGCTCAAACATTTGAGGTTTTTCCATAGAATAGTGAAATTGGGTGGGTGTTGAGTGTGTTTAAGAGAGGAATTATTTTTTGTTTTTTTTTTTTCCTTTTTTTCCCACAAAATGGAACATGTCTCTGTCTGATGCACCTACACACACACAAACACACACAGAGGCATTCTGAGGCTGCAATGATTTATAGCCGGTCATGTCTAATGGATTGCTTTGGCACTTGAGAAATTATGAAAAGAAATTAATTAGCCTTTAGTGACCCTGCTGTCCATCCATCTCTCTCTCTCTCTCTCTCTCTTTCTCTTTCTTTCTTGTGCTCTCTCTCACACTCTCTCTCACACACTCACAGTGACCCAGGCGCTTTGCTGCTCAGTGTGGATGTAGATCGAATTAATGGGCTCAACATTCACACATTCATCTTCACTCTCATAATGTCATATAATTATTGTACAATGGTGACATTTCAAATGACCTAACACTTATTACAAAAATGAATAACCAAACACATCTTATTCAACATTCTGTGATTAGAATTAATTGATATACTGTGTATAAAGAGTGAATCACGTCTGAAAAGTAGAAATTATGAGTCCACATTAAAGAAACAGCAAGTAAAAACAGAGATTAAAAGCTAATAAAGGTTACCCCGTCTTACAGTAAATAATAATTGCTCTGTCTTCATCAAAGCCAAAGTATTGGAGTAAACCAGTGAAGGCCAGAAAATGAGCAGAGAGTGAAGAGCAGCTTAGTTTACCCTCGGTGCAGATTGTGGAGAATAGCTGTTTTTTTTTTTCCGTCTCTTGTCATGCTGACTTCATTTAGAGAACAGAGAACTCGGCGTAGCTGAGGAGTTGTGCTGTTTCTGCCTCTTGTCTCTGTTTCTGTTCTTGTCTCAGTTTGGCCTTTAACTTGAAGAAAGTAAAACTCTCAACCTTAAAATCATTTGGTCTAACTGTCTTAAAACTGTAGTGCATATCTTAAATATGAACAAATATGTCTCATTCATTCAGTAGTTTGACGGGATCACTTATTTTTGCCCCCCGCTGCCCTTGTGCTGTTGCTGTTGCTGTACACACCCAGTTGCTCCGCTCAGTTGGGTCTGACAGGGCTTTACAGAGCTTGTTTTCAGATGAAGAATGCAGCATATAAATAATTTTACATGGATTCGGTTCACAGGGACCAAACAGTGGCAGACTCAATATCAAAAATCACCCAAAATGTTGCCCTGCAGCTGTAACTTTAACTTGTTAAATTCACCAGAAACCCCAAAAAGGAATCTTCCATTTTTCATTTTACTCTCATTTACAAAGCAATTGAATTGAATTGTACTGAACTGAAATTAATTAGCAAGTTAGATTGAATTGAAATTGAAAGGTAACTGGAGAGCAAGATGAGTGAGGTCCTTCTGTCATTTGTCTGAATGCCAAAGATGGACAGAGAAAGTGAGACAGAGGGAGACAGGCGCAGGGTGAGCATTGTTGTTACTGGCTCTGAATGTGGATTACCGAGGAATGTGGACGTCTAAAAGGCAGAATGCTTGTTCATGCCCCGGCTTAATGTTACTCATAGCTCCTCCACTTCCTTTGGTTTGTTCCACAGGTACAGTACAGTATGTAGACACCAGCTACCACCCCATCCCACTGTCACATCGCTCACCCAAACACACACGTGCCTCACTGCTCGACTCACTGCGATCGTGCATTCACTGAGGTGTTCAGTGGGCGGGAGCTGCAGTTGGAACATGGGACATTTTTGATGGATTTTCCACCTTTGATGTAGCAGCAGAACAAATCCAATGTCTTTTTTTCCAGCTGGCTGGAGATCATGAACACAGTCCTCTTTCCAGATGAAGTGACAGCACTATACAATGCTGTTGCTGCTCTCTCTGACACACACACAGCACTGTTTGTCAAAATAAGTATATGATCACCATGTTGTGGCAATACTTTACTAACCACCTCCCTCTTAAACCCCCCCTCTCTGCTGCAGATCTGATTTTGACATGGACTATGACAGCTACCATGAGGACTACTATGACAGGTACTGTCACTGTGCTACAGCTCACACACCATGTTGTTTGTCTCTTTGTCAGAGGAAGCTAAAAAGGGTGACGTTAAAGTAGATATTTGCTGTCTACAGTAGTTTCTGCATCCCAGCGCTGTGTCTGCTGCACAGCTGTCAGTCGTTGGCTCTTTGCAGATCAGATTGTGGATGAAGCTTTTTCCCCTCAAACTGCATCTTAATCTTTCAGGGATTGTTGAGGTTTTTCAGCTGTTGTTCTATGAGGTACTCACACGAAGCGTCCAACACACACCTGACTGCGCTCTGCATGCTTTTCCCTTATCCCAGGAGAAACCATTTATATTTATATCGGGGGGTGCCTCAGCTCTACATTGGCCACCATTTTGGATGAACATGATTTAAAAAAAAGCTCACAATGCCAAAACATGTTGTGTCTGCATTCTGATGCCATCTTATATTGTATATATTGTATCTCTGGTGTGAGTGACAGTGGAGGTCTGGCATGGTGACATGCCAGCTCTTCCCCATCTCCACCTTTTCAACCAAATATGGCCCATTCTGTTTTCAAAAAAAAAAAAAGGAAGATGGCACTGGATGAACTGCAAAACTCACCAATAGGTGATGTTGTCATGTTGGATTGATTGTTTGGGACTGTGTCGACGTGTTAAGAGCTGGCATAAAAATACATTCGTGTGCAGTTTAGGTAAGTGCAGTACTTAAATGCATGAGGTATTTTGACTGAGCTCTATATTAACGGTGCTCTACTGAAATTGCTCAGGGACGTTCCTACATCCCTCAGGTCCCAGTCATAAAAACACCACTCAGCACATCGGAACAAGGCGGTCACATTGGTCACACATTCCTGTACAGCGTCCTTATTGAGCACACTCATAGACATAATGCATTCCCTAACGCCTTACGCTAAGCTTAAAAATCATGGCAAACCGCCTAACCCTGACCTAAAACAGTCTTTACCCTTTGAAAAAAAGCCCTTTAGCCAAAATGTTCTCACAAGGTCAAAATGGCCTCACTAAGATAGGTTTGAGTCAGAATTAGTCCCCTCAACCTAATACAAACATGTACTCACCCGAACACCACAAACAAACACACGCACACACCAGTGCTCTGATGCTTTAAGTAATAACTGCCGTCTTTTCTTTGCTTATTCTCGCTTTGCTTTGCACTGCTTTTTTTTTTTGCCTTCGCTCAGGGGGAAACTTTCACCACTGATTTTTAATTTGCTTTTAACACAGTACATAATTATTTCTCATGCTTTTGGCTAGCATTACTGACAGCTGTGCATGGTTATTTATGTGGGCATACAACCATGTGTTTGCCCTGGGGTGAGGAGCAGTCCATGTGTGTGCCTTTGTTTGTTGTTGGGAAGGGAGAAATAACAGTTTTTTTGCCCGCTGTCCTCTTGTGCAAACATGAGAGAAAAGTGACTTTCAGCACACCGATAACAGCCCGGGCTTCCAAAGCTGCTTTAGGTGTGGGGTCTAATCCATAGAGACAAACACTCTGCCACACACACACACACACACATTTCTGTAATCCTCACTCGTCTACAGTCTCTCATTGTCTGAGCCTCCATTCTGTGAGATGACACTTCAAAGCCGGTGTAACAACACATTGTCTGTCTGCCCCTGAAAACTGCTCTAAAGGACATTAAACTCCCATAAGTATTTGGTCTCACATGGACACTGCTCAAAGCCTCTAATCTTACACACTTACGGTAGCTTAGTACACTTCATCCTTATGTGACATTGTGGCACCCGTGTGTGTCCGTATGCGCATGTGCTCAGAACACAAACCGCTGTATTGAGTGTAGAGACTTCACAGAATATAGCAGAGCAGAAAACAACAGAAGCCGAGCCAGGCTGGCTCTGACTGACTGGATAAGAGCTCCGTCAGTAAATCTACATCACCGTCCAACTCTCAGTCCTCGCAGCTGACAGCTTTGACCTCATGTTGCTTTTAAAATACAGCTGGAGAAATGTTTCGCTCCTCTTGCTTCGTAGAAACACTTCAACTGTGCTCACATTGTCCTCCATCCAGCTATATGCACATTGTTACTTGATCCAGTTGGATGACTTTTACCACTGTAAATAATTGTAAATCTAAAGAGTTGAAAAAGTTGTTGTTGTTTTTCCGCATCTGTGTCTGGCAACAGCGAATGTCCCGAGGCATGAGGTTTTGGGGTTTGCTGTTAGATCCATTTTTCAGGGAATTTCCTCAAGTTTGGTACAAGTTTAGCAGCAGCAGCAGCAATCATTCGGTTAATGTGCTTCTGCAGAAGTGATGAAGTTAAGGAGGTTTCTTGAATGTGTCTTTGAGCCACACACTGTGTGAGGTTTCAAGGCTGCAAACATGAGTATGTGGCAAATTATTTGCTTGAAATGCCTGTACCTACGAACACTCACTTGATCTTCAACTTTGGTTGTCAACGGTCAATGTGACCTTACAAAACATGTAATCTTGTGAATGGAAGATCTCAGGAGCACTTGGAGGGACTTTTTTTCACATTTGGTACAAATGTTAATTTGGACCCAAAGATGACCTGATTAAATGTCAATGGTCATGCTTCCAAGATAAAAATGAACACATGGGATTTTATTACATCTGGCACAAAGGTTAACTTGGACTTTTCTCAGAACAAAGTTACAAAGTGCTTCAAAAATAAATAGACAAAAATAAAACCAAATTAGAAGAATAATTAGAAACACAGTAATATAAGTAATAAAATAATAAAAACACTAAAACATACATATGACCAAACAAAAAATGTAAAATCTGGATATGCAGAACAATAAAGTTATGTGTTATGTTTTGAAAGCTACTGACTCCACCGGTTGTATTTCCTCAAGGACAAGGAGTGCAGTACAAGTGGCGCTGTTCCCTTTGTTTTCAGCCTTGTGGGTGGAATTAAAAGGCCCCTGTCAGACGACAAACAGGATTACACTGGGATGAAATATTTTTAATATACTGTGGATACAGACCATTTTGTGCTTTATAAGAAATTAAAAGAACCTTGAAATTAGTTCCATGGCAAACTGGAAACCAGTGTGAAAAAACCTCTGTACTCGGTTAAAAAACCAGAAGAATACAAACTCATGTTATATAGGTCTAGATAAATATATACAGTATATGCCGACTGAAAGTGAATTGGTCAGCCACTGGCACTAATTCTAATTTGTTGGTTTTAATCAACTAACTTAATGATTTGACCCTAACCCTAACCCTAACCCTTACACAGCTGTTACAACTCCACAGGAACCCTAGAAAAGTCCTGATAGTTGTTTTTTTTTTTTTTTTTAATGTCCTGCCTCCACACTCAGCTTTTCACAATTATGATTGATCCATTTTGTTCCTGTTTCACTTGGTCAGTGGGTCAGTGAATCACAACATCATCTCTATTTCTAGTGAACACACACACACATGTCCAGACACACTTTCATTTCTTTGGCTACCATGAATTTGCCTGTGATACACCCCCCCCCCTGTCAGCGGCACTGCTCGCATGGCGGGGAGCTATTGATTGGCCCTGACAGAACCAATTACAGTCAGTGACAGATAGAAACATGGAGCTGCCCCGAGGGACGAGGCATTGCCAGTGCAGAGGAGAGCGAAGCAGAGATAGAAGGTAAAAGATAAACGAAACAGAAAATACTGTAAATATATATATAGTACATGTATATTATATACATCCACATTTATCATTGAGATGCTTGAATGGTTGCTGTATCCTATCTATTCTGTCATCTAACACCTATAAGTCCCTTGTTTAACTACATATGTCAGTGAATTTTTGTTTTTGTTGGGCCACTGTCAGTTTGATGCTAGATGCATCTTTGAGACCATATGCAGCAGCATGTCAGCCCAAAACTAGTGTCATTATCATGAGTGTCAAATGAAAAGAGACCATGACAACCAGACTTCGCTTTATGTATGCATCATCAAATCTACCTATCTGTCTACAAGATACGGTGGCTCTGACGGTACTCAGACCATTGACTAAAATACAGTCTCGATATCGCATCACTGTCTGAATGATGTGACATTCTACAGTTCAACAGTTTACGTTATGTTGAAGCTCTGAATTGGCCGTGAGTGTGTTTGGTTGTATATCTCTCTATGTTGGTATAGACCGGTGACCCTGCCTCTCACCCAGTGTTGACTGAGATTAGCTCTCCCCAGCTCCTTCAGCAACCATCAAAAGGAGAGATTATGAATATAGATTATGAATGGATAGATTACAGCCCTTGCTTCACTATTATTTCTTACTTTTTTGTTAATTTAATTTTGACTTATTTCCTGCCAGATAGAACTCTGCAAAACAAGACCTTTGTCTAAGTAAAATATTTTCATTTCACTATTTAATTATCCTATAACATCTGGTGCCCTGTAAGCTCACATATCTCAGCAGACCTTTGGTTCCAACTTGCTGCACTTAAAGGTTTTTGAGTCTGCTGTGCAAAAGATAAACTTTGCCTCCCAAAAAAGGATTTTGATTTCAAGTGCTAGTTAAAACATTGCAATGTGCTCAGTCTGTATCGATCTGGATGAAGAGTAAAGGAATAACACCAGCCAACTGTCAGTGGCTTTAAAAGCTTTGCATCCTAACAGAGACCAGAGGCTGTGGACACCTCACACGACCTGCAGAATATTCACTGTCTCTGCTGTCCATCACACGCTCATGCTCATTGCTGATTATATTGTTGTTAAGCTCCATATGAGGACAGGATTACATAAAATCAATCACAGAGCACCTCCCTACAAATTCAGTAAAAACACAGCCAGCCGCATAAACAAAATTGACAATGGAATCTATTGATTTTGCAGGGTGTATGACTACCAGCGTGTGCCAGCCTCCCTGTCTCCTTTAGCCCTGGGACCCGGTCTGGCCAAGCGACCCCGTTCCTCCTCATACTCCACTGGACACAGACGCAGTCGAGACAGAACCCACTCCAAAAGCTCCAGAGCCCACTCTACTAGTTCAACCACAGCCAAGTGTGAGTAACAAGAGTGAACCCAAGCTGCTCAAAGCTGTTTTCATGTTAGATCCAAAGAAAAGCATAAGATGCAACAGATGCAACACACCAACGTATAGACTCATTCAATCTCTCATTCTTTCAGTATAAAGCAACCACAGTCCAAATATGCAGTGTGTAGTCTACACACTGTTTCCAGCTCACTGGTTCTCAAACGTCTTTGGCATTTATCCCCTCAGAAGCAGAAAGAGAGTGTATGCGGTAGCTCTATGCCCTGTGAGGGTCCCACCCCCACAGCGTGACTATCACTCTTCTAGGAGTTTGAACTTCAAACAGGCTTTACCCTGTTTTCTCTAACACTGCTTTGACGAGACAAACAATGTAGTGGGAGAAGGTCTCTATATTCAAACTGGGATTACTCTGCAGATCCCGTACATTTATACTTAAAATACTCTTTATTTTGCATCCCTTTTTCTTTTCAGTCAAACATTTTAAAAAGATTGTCTTACATGTTCTTAATGAGAATTGGATGAGATGATTGATGACCCTACAAGACCATAAGCCCTTTCTTATTAAGTTAAATGTTCCAAATGCTGAGGAAAGATCATTCCTTCTTTATCTTCACCCATGGTTCAATGCCTGTAAAGGTTCTCAGTCATCCAGGTCAGAGTTTTGTAAGGAGCTGTAGGCAGCTGGACCTGCATTAGTTAAGATGAGGATGTTTCACCTCTCATCTAAAAGTATTACCTTGACCTGTAATCCTGAAAACCCACGTAAAAATGACTATCCTTTATAGAAATTAATTATAGCGCCACACCACATTTAAAGAAATGCAACCTTACAGAAGAAAAAAGCATATTGAATGTATAGTTAATGAAAGACACAAAATATAATTAGGATGGCTCTAACATAAAGGTCAAAAACAACCACATCAGAAAACATTGTCTGAATGTTCCAAATTCCTTTGTCCTTTTTTAGGTTTTTTAATGTTTCAAACTCCTGTATTCATTTCTATTTCTATGAGATCAGCTGTTACCAAGGATTTTTTTTGTTTGTTTGTTTTTTTCATTTCATTTCATGGAGTAACAGATAAACCTCACGAGCAGAGAAAACGGCCTCTTTATGGACTTCTAACTACTAATTGGATAGGGAAGTTTGGTGTTGGTTAGTGGAAAACTGGAAAAAGAATATAGAGCTATTCAACATGCATTTTGATTATGTATCAGTTTTGTGATTAAACATAAAACATATTTCATGATATTTCATGAATGAATATTTCAATGTTGTTAATGGACAAAAAATGTCTATATAGCATTGAGTAGATCTTTGTACTTATTGTATGTATTAATTTATTATAAATAAAAATCCTCCATAGCCTTCAATGGACCATCGTAGTGTTTTGCTACCAAGCTAAGCCCATCAGCTGCTCCCTTCAGCATTATACTTTCATAACAGTTTATGTGCAGGCATGAGAATGGTGCCTAAAGTCGCTTTCAGTACATCCTCTTTCTCTGTCCCTGCAGTGGGCATGGAGGAGTTGCAGGTGATTAAAAAGGAGCTGACTCTGATAAAGACACAGATCGATGGGCTGCTTGACAGTCTTGAAAGGATGGACACACAGAGGAGTGACCACAAAGGTGAGACACGCATTGAGGCAGACAGTGGGAGCAGGGCAGTGTGAAACTAAATGATAGATAATCCATTCGCGCAGCAAAAAACATTTTAAGGTTGATTTTAGTTTTAGATTTCCTGCTTGATTAGCTCCACCAGTCACAACCCCAATCAGAATGATTAAGGAATGGGTGCCACAGGGAAACTGCTGGGTGGGAGTGGACTGCACCAGCAGAGTCACTGCACTTATATCTGACGAATCAATGATGTCCCTTCAGTAAGGAAGTATAGAAAGTTTAATCAAAGAGAGAATTATAGAGCTAATGTGTGGTTGGAGTAAATGACTGATGAGGCTTCAGGGAACGCGGAAGACAGACAGCAGTTCAGGAAAGAGCTGTTGCTGCCCCCATGTGGACGTTGGCATACAGCACAGTAACTCCCAGATGAGAGAAAGAATGCTTTAAAGCTTTATTACACTTCATTAGGAAATTGCTTTTACTGCACAGATCACTTCATCAACTGTGAGACACCAGAAACATTAAACACCATGCAGTAAAAACACTTGACAAGTGGCCAGTAAGATCACAGCAATATCACAATGTTACTGACAGACCACAGACCGACCAGTGCTTCTTTATGACGTGGTGCAGCTGTTGAGGTTCTCGCCTTTGTCCTCTAGAAATATCACTGCAGAGAAGTGATACTATCCCCTTCTAAAAAAAGGGAGACATCGAGGAATTATGAAATTCTATGCCTTTTTTGTGCAACAAAATACATTTTGTTTTACAGTTCTAGTGTTCACTTCAGAGCTTTATTGTCCTTCAAGGGGAATTTTGCTTGTAGTTGGAAGTACAAAATCAATAAAAACAATAACAAACACAGCAAACAAGGGCATGAGACAGCACAGACACACACACAGCAATCCCATTCATGTTGAGAGGGACTTCCATAATGAAGTGTGCAAACTGAAAATTTGTATCTGATGGTTCTGACCCCTGGGAGCCTGTATCGCCATCTGTATCTTCCTCAACAATTTTTCTAAAAAGGCTGTGGTGCAGCATATCAATAATAATAATGTGATAATGAATACGTACATTGTTTGCATTGAACCCTTTCTTAAGCAAATCATCAGAACAGCTGTCACAATAAAAGTAAAAAAAAAAACATACAAACGTTGCTTTGACCTTTAAACACAGGGTCATTCTCAAAACATCATGTTGAACGCACAAACAAGAGTAAGAGAAAACAGTGTTTAGCAGCTGGTTGTACACCTGCACATGTGTGTTCTCCTCTCTGCATAACCTTAAACAATTGATAGCGCTCATCTGCCTATTAATTCCAAATCACACTGGTTTACTTTGGAAATGCAGGATCTCCCCTGAGAGAGGACAGTCCAGCGGGCTCCCCTTACCCTCTGTCAGCCAGCAGCCCAGAACACTCCCTCTCCTCCCTGTCTCCCCCCAGCTCCCGCCATCGAATCCACAGGGAGACCCCTGACCTGAAGGAGCCCGATGATGACCACCGCGCGGTAAATGCACCACAAAATTAGATGCACATTTTCAGGAATTCCTTCATTTTTTTGTCCTTTGCATTTGGCATATTGCATCTTTGGTGATATTAATAATATTCATGATAATGGTTGACATTAAAAGGGTTTGTTTTTGTTTTCGTTTTTCCTCTCACTCTTTGTCTGCCTGTGTGTCACAGATGAGCAACCACAGCTTTGACCCAGAGGAGGAAATATGAGTGAGGGGAAAACCAGAGGATGAAGGAGCTGAGGATTAAGTGCCAAACACTGAGGAAGAAAACAACAACCACCAAGCCAACTCTTTATCACTGGCTTCATCCCCCAACTGGGTGTACATATCAGACATCACAGGTTTAGTTCAGTATTAAAGCAGCTTGTTTTGTGTGGCTGTTCTTTAAATTGAAATGCAAACACAGACATAGGTGACAATAATACGCACACACACATTTGAATCTGATTGACAGTTTATGTTGACCCAAGAGAAGGAAAAGTGATCATATCTAGGAAGTAATTGTAAATAGTTTCCTTTAACATTGACCTTTGAACCAGTATTTCAGTATTCGTCCAAATAAGACAAAACAGGTCTCTGATCACACATCATAGAACTAGAGCTAACTTTTTTTGTCAGCCATAAAAACCAAGCATAACATGTGAGAACCCAGTTTAAAATCCACAGTTTTAACAGTAAAGCATTCAAAAAATTGAAACATGTACACTTTAGAAATTAATATACTTCTGTTCTGTAAAGATCTTTAATTAGATTAAAAAAATATATATATATATAAAAACAGAAATATGAATGCATCACATGCTCTAATCCACACATCCATCCATAATCTTAACATATTATCCATTCAATGTTATGGGGGAGCTGGTTTTTTGTTTGTCATTTATTGAGTTGATAATATGAAGTATGTCTCATACAGATGAAGTGAAGTTCACATGATTTGGTCTAGCATAGGACCAACATACAGTTACAAACAGCCATTCACACTCACCTTCACTCCTGGAGTCTGCAGGTAACCCAACCCAAATCTGCATGTCTATGGACTGTAGGAGGAAAACCCACACATACAAACTGGAAGAAAGCGCAATATTCAAACCAGGAACATCCCTGCTGCGATGTATGCTAGTAACAAAGGAAAAATTAGAATTGCAAAGTACTTGTGTACTCTCAGTTTTGATTTATGAATGGTTTTCTTTCTGTTGTATCACACTGATCCTTCAATATTTAAGAAGGGGTTAATTTCATTGTTGCTTGTAAGTTTCACAATGTTTTACAAATACACACGCTTTCGAAATATAGGTATCATTTTTACTTCAAATGTATAAGGGGTACGTTGCAACTCTCTTCCCCTACATATTTGGCACTTAAAAACGTGCAGAGGCTCAGATCAGTGTGTAATAATGTGTATTATTGTAAAACTTAACTGTAATTGTCTGATTTTAGTCTTGCTTTAGGGACTTCTCCTATGATTTGTAAGAAAACTATGATGTTATTATAATTCTTATAATGTGACACGTTTTTTGTTTGACCTGAAGATAAGCCAAGTGGAAATACTCATTATCACAGTAGTAAAAGTATTTTCATATTGACTCAAAATGAAGTTGTTTTTGTTTTCTTGGATACACTGAGTCTGATACTGCATCTGTTTGAACGTGCAACACCACTTCATACGCTAATGGTTTCAGTAAAGGTCTGGCCCACAGGAGTTTGTTTGCAGCGGCACACTGTATTTTACTGTGTGTATTTTTGTGAGGTATGCAATAACACCACATACAAACAGACCAGCATTTTCCACTCAGTCTCAAAAATATCAGACTCTGTCTGTGTCATGGCACAGCAACCTGGAATCCATGTGGTCAGAAACAGGTCGAAACATTAATTCACCCCAGATTATTGCTATATTGCTAAATTGTGAATTATTTAAAAAAGAGAATTGTACCTGCAGCCATTACACTGTCAACTGTCTCTAACATGGAGGGCTACCATGTTAACGTATTTGAATTTTATGCAGTTTACTATTTAAATTATAAATATGCATCCGGTTCCATACACATTAATTTCAGTGTTTACTCCCAATGATTATCAACAATATCAATGATATTTTACTGAGTGGTCAATCATATAAGTGATTGCATGCAACATGCAGTTATCCTATGAAAACAAAACCCAGTTCTCTCTAACCCTAAAACCAGGTTTTAACCCTGTAAAACCCCAAAAAAAGTAAAGTTGTGGGGCCCAGAAAAAAAAAATGTGCGCACATGGTTAAAATGTTCCCCCAAAGATTACAAAGATAGATTTTTTGGACCTCACCAAAATATAAATACAAGTGTATATACTGTATATACACACACGTGTCTACCTTAGTGAGGACACACCATAGACATAATGCATTCCCCTAACCCCTTATCCTAACCTAAACCCAATTTAACCCTAACCCTAAAACCAGGTCTCAACCCTGAAAAAGTCCTTTAAAGTTTTGAAAAGCAGAAATGTTTTTTGGACCTCACAAAGAAGTATAGACACACACGTCTGACAGGTTTATATTGTTTCTTTCATTACGTCCACCGACTGTGGCACCGCTTTGGTGCTCACTGATTTGTGTTGCACTTGCTCCTGTTTTTTGTGTTTGTTTAGTTTATTTCCTTGTGTCATTTCAGTTTCCTGTTTTATTTTGTAGTTCTTCCTAGTATGCAACTTGTCAAGTGCGCGGCTGTGTCCAACACACAGGAAGTGGATCTTCAGATTTGAAGAAGGAAGCTGTGGTTTAGTGACGGTTGAAAATGAAATACTTGACTGTTTTCACTCGAGTCTACAGCTGTTCTAACTCGCGTGAATCCTGGTCTCAGAGCAACTTACTGTTAGCTCTTCCGTTTCCGCTGAGTTCAACTCGCTGCGGACGAAGGGACGCTGAGAAAAACCCTCTTATTTAAACGCTGTTGACCCAGTTTGGAGTCAATCATCAGTGCACATGAGTGCACACAGACTGCAAAAGCTGAAGGGTCATATTTTGCCTGAAAACAAGGTAAGCAGCTTTATACAACCATGTTGTATATACAGTAACTGACTGAGGACTAACGCAGAGAATATGCTGTATTTAAAAGGAAAAATATTACGACTTAATATTGTTTAAATTCAGAAAGTGTTATATGTATATGTGTAGGATTTGTATGTACAGACACTTTATGAGCAAATATTAACTACCTTGTATTTTTTTAGCGTGTAGAGAGCAGGTTTATAATATTTGTCATACTGGGTCATTTTTTTTTCATTGTTTAACTCAAACAATTTATTGTGATTTATTATGTTTTTGGTGAAAGCACTGTGATTTAAGGTGCTTACAGATGTGTTAAAATGTAATTTTTGATTATGTTCCCCCTAAAGACATCACGTAAACCCACATTTGCGTTTTTTTACTTACTGTTCAATCAGTAGGTTAGTTTAGTCAGGTCAGTTAGGTCCATTTTCAAAACTTCAAATCTTCTTGACAGAACAGCTTTCATATTTTCAAAAATAAATAATGATGCCAAACAATTAAATAAAAACACAGGGGAAACAGGGCTTAAAAGTAAAAAAACCAAAAAAAAAAAAACATGATGTCCTGAAGCAAGTCAACGTTTCTCTGACTGTTATTTGACTACCATTACTGGTAAAGCATGTAGAATATATGTATACACCAACAGGCGGAAAACTGTGATAAAATTGGGCTGAAAGTCTTGTTAATTGTGTGTTAATTTGAAAAGGACTAGCTCTGCATGAGCATGTATGTGAGGGTGAACTGATGTGACTGATCGGGTCATGGTCGACTCATAATGTCTTACTGACCTGTAGAACACAATGGCGGGCTCACTGAGTGCATTGACCACCCATGTGCTGAACACTGCCATGGGCATCCCTGGAGCAAATGTAGCCCTCAGTCTTTATCGTCAAGATTCCTCCACCAGTGCCTGGACACTGATAACCAATGGGTAATTATCAGAATGACCGGACGGGATTTTCTAATGTTACTTCTGCCATATTCATATCTTTACTCTCAGATCTTGTGTTTGTTTTAATAGCATCACTAATGATGATGGACGTTGCCCAGGACTTATCACAAAAGAGCTATTTATAGCTGGTGTGTACAAACTGCGCTTTGAAACTGCTCAGTACTGGGCGAGTATGGGAGAGACCTCCTTCTACCCCTATGTTGAGGTGAGAAAAGGCTTTTGCGTTAATTGTTTTTTTTTTTTTAAAGCTTGTTGACTGCTGACAGTCCAGAGTTGAGACCAGGAAACAGAGTTGCAGTTCTACAGGCTTCGCTGTGATTTTGCTGCAGCAGTCACCTTCCCAGCACCACGTAGTCTCAGTGTCTGTCCCCAGCCACCCAAATTATTTAGCCAGAGATTAAATACAAGAGGAGTGACTCACACAAACCTAATAAAAATCAAAACCACCTCTGAAAGTAAATTTAAACATACGTCAACAAAATGGACTATTAAATATCAGGTCACTTTTCCCAAAATCACTCCTAGTCAGCAGTTTAATTCCAGATAATCATATTGATCTATTCTGCTTAACCGAAACATGGCTACAGGAGGGGGAATATGTAAGTTTAAATGAATCCACTCCCTCTACTAACATTAATACACATATTCCACAAAGGATGGGGTTGCAGCAATATATACAGTAAGTGAGGATCTCTATCCAAACTTAACTCCCACTCAAATAGTAGTGCAGCAATTTCACTACGTGCAACACTAGATTCTGTTGCCCCTCTAAAAAGGAAGGTAGTGAGTCAGAGGTTAGCCCCGTGGTATAACTGCACATTACATGCTTTGGAGCAAACAACACGCAAGTTAGAAAGGAGGTGGCGCTCCACCAATCAGGAGGAGTCCTACTTAGCCTGGAGGAATAGTCTGATAAAATACAAGAAAGCCCTCTGTAAAACCAGAACATCCTGTTATTTATATTTAATAGAGGAAAACAAGAACAATCAAAGGTTTCTCTTCAGCACTGTAGCCAGGCTGACACAGAGTCATAGCTCTGTTGAACCAACCATCCCACTGACTCTAGGTAGTGACGACTTTATGACCTTTTCATCCTTCTGACTAATAATACAGATCTGTTGTTTTTGAAACCACATGTCTCACCACACTGTCACTTAGATAATGTCTTACCCATAGATCTCTGAGCTAAATTCAGTAGCAGCAGGATCAAAACCCCCAACTTCTCCTTGACCTCATTCCCACAACAATGTTCAAGGAAGGTTTACCATTAATTAAGAAATCCATATTGTATCAAATAAATTTCTCTCTACCACACTCTATGTACCACACTCTTTTAAAGTTGCTGTAATTAAACCCCCACTTAAAAAAACCTACTTTTGACCCAGATGTTCTGCTAATTATCTTCTGATATGTAACCTCTGGTTTATCTCTAAAATCCTCAAAAAAAGCTGTAGCAAAGCAATTATGTGATTATCTGCTCAGCAACGACTTGTTTGAGGACTTTCAGTCAGGGGTTAGAAAACATCACAGCACAAAAACGGCACTATTGAAAGTCAGTACTATTAGACCTGAGTGCTGTATTCGACACTGTTGACCATAAAATTTTATTACAAAGGTTGGAGCATGTTATTGGTATCAAAGGAACCATATTAAATTGGTTTAGAGATATCTCAGTTTGTTCATATTAATGATGAGTTTTCTTTACCTACTAGAGTTAATCATGGAGTTCCATAAGGCTTGGTTCTAGGACCAATTCTTTTTACTTTATACTTGCTTCCCTAGGTAGCATTATTACAAAACACAAGCTAAATTTTCACTGTTATGTAGATGGCACACAGTTATACATATCCATGAAGTCATATGACAGTAGTCATGTTATAAAAACTGAAGTTATGGTCCTCGGCCCTAAACACCTTAGTGAAGCTGTACGTGAGAATTTAGTCACCCTGGACAGCATTACCATGGCCTCCAGTTCTACTGTAAAGAACCTTGGAGTTATTTTTGACCCAGATTTGTCATTCGACTCACACATACAACAAGTCTGTAAGTCGGCCTACTTCCACCTGCGCAACATAACAAAAATCAGAAACATCCTGTCATTAAAGGATGCTGAAAAGCTTGTTCATGCTTTTGTTACATCTAGACTAGATTACTGTAACTCATTATCAGGATGCTCAAATAAGTCTCTAAAGAGTGATGTGCTCTAAGGAGAGCACATCACACCAGTGCTGAGCTCTTTACACTGGCTCCCTGTTAAATCTAGAATAGAATTTAAAATCCTCCTCCTCACATATAAAGCACTCAGAGATCAGGCCCATCCTATCTAAAAGACATAATTATTCCTTACCACCCAAATAGACCACTGCGTTCAGAAAATGACGGCCTGCTTGTGGTTCCCAGATCTAAGAGTAGAATGGGAGGCAGAGCTTTCCGCTACCAAGCTCCTCTCCTGTGGAACCAGCTCCCACTGTGGGTCCAGGAGGCAGACACTGTCCCTACATTTACAGTTCAACTTGAGACTTTCCTCTTTAATGAAGCTTATAGTTAGGGCTGGTTCAAGTCAACTCTGAACCACTGCTCAGTTATGCTGCCATAGGCCTAGACTGCTGGAAGAACAGCCATTATGCACTGAGAACTCTCTCTCTTTATCTCTCTCTCTCCCTCCATTTTCTTCTCGGCACTCATACTTTTATCATGACAA
This sequence comes from Brachirus orientalis, assembly GCA_016785285.1. Classification (NCBI taxonomy): domain Eukaryota; kingdom Metazoa; phylum Chordata; class Actinopteri; order Pleuronectiformes; family Soleidae; genus Brachirus; species Brachirus orientalis. The sequence goes on from JAFBJR010000121.1 coordinate 9,167,818, forward strand.
TAACACTGTTTTCTCTCCCTCCCCTTAGTTTGCTTCCTCCCTCTCTCTCTTTGTTCTTATTTCACAGATATCCCTGATTCCAGAGCTTCAACACCACAGCTCAAATATTATAACTATAACATTAGCATATATTATATAGCTACTCATTACTGCTAAGGTTAATTATCCTCATCCACCCTTCACCAATGGCTTGTCCTCTTCTGAGGGTCACATGAGGAGCAGGAACCAACCCCAGATGGTGACAGCACATGTCACACACTGAATGAGATGATGATGATGATTGTTATTAATGTTACTGATTCTTGAAACAACCTGGTCTCTATCTTCTTACCTTTCTCTTTGTAAAATGTATTTGGTTTGTAATCTGCTGAACTTGTCTCTGTACATGTGACACCTACTGCACGTCTGTCTGTCCTGACAGAGGGATCCCTCCTCTGTGGCTCTTTCTTGAGGTTTCTCCAATTTTTCCCCTGCACAAACGGTTTTGTAAATACTGTAAAGGTCTTCAAGGCAAATTGTGTTTGTGATGGGCTATAAAAATAAAATTGACTTACTGTATTTTTGCAGTTGTGTCAGTCATCTTGACAGCCATAACATTGTCTTGCAATGTAATTGCAATAAATAATTAATGTAAATGGTCTTCTTTGTTTTTATGTAGATTGTCTTCACAATAAATGACCCTGAACAGAAGTACCACATCCCTCTGCTGCTGAGTCGTTTCTCGTACAATACCTACAGAGGGAGCTAGAGATCAGACGGGATGGACTCGGGGGCTGCACTTCCTTCTATCACCCCCACACTCAGCAACACAGCTAGAGCCAGCTTCCCCGGCAACGTCCATCATACCGTCAGATGACATGTCACATGTTGATGAGACACAATGCTGCATGTGAATAATTGCATCAAATATATATATATTTTTTGTTAAATTGTGGAAAATAAACCATATGGCCAACATGCAGTACATTGTACTTTGGCAAATATATTTACTGTTAGAAAAACTTTTGTAACATTTTGATTATATAAGCTAAGGTGGTATATCAGTTTGGTTTTACCAGGCATTAATCTATTTACTAAGGTCAAATAATCTGCACTTGTTCTGTATTTTACGTGAAGTCGACTGAAGTCGTTTTGGTGAAAAGTTATAAAATAATTCACATATTGCATGTACTCTGTCCTCGGAGGGTAACAACCCTCTACATGAGAAGATCCACATTAGGGCTGCAACTAACGAATATATTGTTTTGTCCTCAATCCAAAATTATTCTGTTTCAATGATTTCTTGATATAGAGCAAGGAGACCAGAAATTATTTATTATTAAGAAGCTGAAAAATCAGAAAGCTTGTTTTAAATATTGAAAAAAAAAACACTCAAACTGATGAATCAGTTATTTAGTAACCGAATAATAATCGATGAATCGAATTATCGTTGCAGCCCTAATCCACATTATATTTGTCAAAGTTTGAAATAGAGCATTACGATGAGATGTAATTTTGTAGCATAATAGGGTCAAAGACATGGGCAAATATGCAAATGCATGAACAAGGCACAAAATCATAAAATACAACATACAGTGCAAAATGTGCATTTACATACAAAATTATAGTAATTAAAAGCTTTGACACAGCTAAAAAGATAAATGTAATTCAATGATCATTTGTATATACCATAAATAATGGACAAATCATATCAAACAAATTCTTACTAGTATTGGGTGAGGGGCTTCCTAGGGACTATCTGTTTTAATAATCTGTCATATGAAAAATGTACCAAGACATATCTACCATATCTACCATATTTACCATATACCTTTACATGAAGCCACAAAAAGCCTATTTATTTACTTTACAATTAATCCGTGTTGTTTTACAGATAGTCCTCAGAAATGAATAAGTACCATATTATTTAATCTCACAATTCTGACTTTAATCTCAAAAGTCAGGCTGTTTTGAAGACGTCTCTATTTTTTCTTCTTTTTTGCATGTGGCCCTATTCCTCTTCCGTAGAATTCAACTGATACAATTTAGCATCCAATTGATCCACGCCTCTCAAGTTTAAAAACACCCAATGCTGCATTTTGTCCAGCTTTAAAGTAGGTAGCAAATCTGCATTCGAATCTTGAAGACAAGGAACTGTTTCGTTGAGGCGACATTAGACCAAATAAGTCGTTTCGAGGGGATCAAAGGGATGAAAGCAATAGAACGCGGGGCATTTGTCTATTCTGTGCTCGATTGCTTTGCCCTGCGCTTGGGTCGCTACTACCCACAATTGATTACAGTTCCTTGAGCTAGGTGGGCCTTGGCTCTGACGAGAAGAGAGTTTTTGATTTTTAGTCCTTATCTTGTGCTATATCTGTATCAGCTCTGTTATAAAACATGGCAGACGACGAATTAGAGGCGATCAGGCGACAGAGAATGGCGGAACTACAGACAAAGCACGGGGTAAGGCTAAACGTGTTAGCGCCCACCGTATATGGAGAGGTTGGGTTCAGTGTGCTGCTAGCTGTCGTTGCTAAATCAGTCACTTCAACTCAACAAATATGGCTTTCAATTCACACCGGAAACATTTCTGTGCAATTATTAATACCCGTTGCCATAAGCCATGTAGTCTTGTTAGATAAACCACAGTATCAAATTTGCATGACTTCAGTGACGGCAACGCTGACAATGTTGTCAGAGGAAGGAAAGTTCAAGTATTTTCAAGAAGAGAAAAGACCCCAGCTGTGGTTGAGTGTTTTTAGTTTTAGTTTTTAATACCGGAAGATAATATCACCATGTTATGAGCCAGTCCCTAATATACTATATTTTCACTAAATTACGGCAATGCAGGGGCGTGCAGATATATTTGGAAGGGCAGGGGCGAAAATGAAAAGGGCACCTGCTGCACAACGGTGGGGCAGGTGCCACGAGTATAGAACTTCCCACATCCTTTACAGCACAGCATTACTTTCTATCAATGAGATGGACATATTTTATACAGCACTGATTATCATTTTCTCTGAGGACACCCCTTTTGGTCATATGGGGGCAGTAGGGAGCTTTATAACGGCACCATTTGTGATTGGAAGGACATCATAGGAAACAAAGTACCAAGTACATCTTGGAGGCCACTGCGTCACTTTTATTCACTGGAAAGTCACTCATTTAGAATCAATTCTATTTTTTAAATGTATATTTTGCTTTAGAGGCCACATATAAATGACAGCTATTAGGACACTTCCTCAAGTTTTTACCACACTAGAGGGTACTTTAATGTGCATTGTAACATCTAATTGATATTGTTTTATTCCAACTACTCTACGTGTCATGCTCCTGTCTTCTATTGTTTCAGGATGTTTCAAAGAGTCAGCAAGCAGAGGAGGCCAAACAAAGGTAAGCAATACAAGCTGTATAAGCTGTTGCACAAGAAACTTGTTGTCACCAAAATCAGCTGCAGTGTCTTTTATGACTTTATATTCACAGAGAATCAGACATGAGGAACAGTATACTGGCCCAAGTTCTTGACCAGTCTGCCCGTGCCAGATGTAAGTGTGCTTATAGCTGTATGTTTTACCCTGCTGAATTCTTTCCTTTGGAAATGAATTATGTTCTCTTATTTCTTTTTTTTCAGTAAGCAATCTTGCTTTGGTGAAGCCAGAGAAGGCCAATGCAGTTGAAAACTATCTAATTCAAATGGCTCGAATGGGGAGTTTAGGAGGAAAGGTATCAAAAATGCTGTGGTTTTCAAAGTGCTATGTTGAAAAGTCACTGGATTCCGATAATTGAAATTTGCTGATGCAAATAAGATCTCATGGTCAGAATGGAGATTTTAACAAACCATTCACCCTTCCCTTTTTTTTTTTAAATATATCTGGGATCTGTGGTGTCCTTCACATCCCAAAAATTATGTCTTTCTATTTCTTTTGCATAGGAAGCTTCCTCCTCATAACACAAAGTGCACACTCTGGCAGGTTTGTCTGTCCAGACTACTGTCAAAACATGGCTGTGGCAAAAGTGGGGGCACAAGCACCACCTAATCAAATGACCTTATCAAATATTTCAATATATACCGGGCTCAAGCCAATCAAATCACACTTATGTGTTAAAGCTCAGACAGCGTACAAACACAGCTCAGCTGTTCCTCCCAGTCTACATTTTTGACAAAAAATATTGACAAAATTAGTGTCTGTCAAATTTAATTATGTATATGTAGACTATAGAGCTTTTTTGTTACCCATCTCTGCCAAATGTATGCAACACAAAATGCATCCAGACATCACTGTACAGACTTTTCAGTGTTGTAGTGCTGTTTTCTTCTGATGAGCAAAGAGGGCATGGATGGAGGCCAAGCTGCACTCACAGTGCCATCTGCTGGACAACTTGTCAATTAGTTCAGTCTGATTAGCTTCTATGTTGTAGAAAGGGTTTTAAAAGTTATCAGATAAGTCAATTAATTGTTTCAAAATTCAATCACTTGTTGACTGTTAAAATGGTCATTACGTGCAGCCCTTCATGACATACATTGCTCTACTATTATAGAAAGCCCTCTCCAGCACCACGCATTAGACATGTCCTCTGTCTAGTGGTAATGTGATGCGCACTTTTGTGCAGTGTAACTGAGCCCTATCCATTGTCTATCCGTTATGTTTTTTGTTGCCTGAACTTGACACCAATACACACATGCATTTCAAATAAAATGTATATGATACTTTACACATAATGTGGCCAGACCCTATTGATTACTTTATTAATTTCACAATTCTGCACCTGGCACGACCTGCTGAATTTTAAAATGCCCATCCACAGTGATAATGTAAGTGAGCTGTGCACTCAATTAATTATTGTTAAACTATCTTGTCAAACCAAACTGTAGGTGGCGTAATAGCCATCTTCTTTGTGAATATCAAAAATAATTTTTGCCTTAAATGCCTATCCCTACACAGCTTACGCAGTTTCTTTTGTCAGATTTCAGAATCAGGCTTGATTGAAATCCTCGAAAAAGTCAGTCAGCAAACAGAGAAAAAGACAACTGTCAAAGTAAGTTCCACTGAAATGTGTTATTTGTTTGATGCATTCTTAGTATCTTATGTGTCTTTCGTCATTTTTTTTATCCTCTGTCAGTTTAACAGACGGAGGGTGATGGACTCAGATGACGAGTTTGATGACTAACTAAAGAAAATGGAATGAGCCAAGAAATCAGGAGTGGATTTGCTTTACTTGGACTCTGCTTTCTGAATCTTGGGATGCTACTCAAGTTCTGTGTATTTCTGAAATCTTCACGTTAAGAAGGAAAAACAAGGACATAGATTTGACATTGTGACAAGTGGTGGGGGTACAATACACACAATATCAAATATGGTATTGTGATATGTTTCCAGTCAATTATACATTTGCCCTGCTTGTGTTGTCACCCATACAATGGCAGCAACATGCAATTCATCTTGTCCTTCACAGTAGTTACTCTTATTTCACAGTTATCTTATGTGCTTCAAATTTGAGAGGCTAGACGAAATGCAAAACATACAGCTAATGCATTTATCTAGACTGTTCATTGATCATTCATTGATTTCTATTCAGGGCCAGTTTCTTATCAGCTCTGGATGATGCACTTAATTATTTTCCTTTTGCTGACATGAGTTTACAAAAATAAAAAGTAAAGGAGCCTTAAATCTATGTTTATAGTTCTTGGTATAACATCAAGTGTAAAGTCTTTTGGAATAACTTTCTGAATAGTAATTAAGAAATCTGTAAAAAATGTATAATCAAGCAAGGTACATAAAAAGTACATAAGTACATAAAAAGTAAACCAAATAGATATTTCATGCATGTAAAGATGAAATCAAAACATTTGATTTGCATTGTTTTGAATTATTTCACTGCTTTAGTGTAAGCTACTGGTGGCATCCATTCTCTGAGGTCTGGACTTTTGTGATATTTTTTGACTTTATCAGCACTGCACTATACTACTGCTGCATCAACAAGTGGAATGATATACATAGACCAGAAAATGAATTTGTGAAACTTCCAGTTCGCTGAATTTGCTGCCTAATTTTTATTGCATAGTGTGGCACAAGTAATTTGAAGTTTTGGTGCATTGACACTTAAAGAATAAGAATGTCTCTTTCTTGTTGTTTTGCATACACATAAAAACGAAATACTGAGTCTCATAATTACGGCAGAAAGTTGAAAGACAGAAAATATGAAATACTTGAAAGAAAATACACGAAAGGACAAAATGAACACCATTCAGACATGCTTAATTACATAGTTCATAAAGAGCTCGTTTTACGGAATATAATGGCTCTTGAACGCCACACGCCGTCTGGGGGCGGGTCTCTGTTCTAGTCCCATTTTCGCACGACCATGGTCAGATGATTTCTCATTGGTTGCTTCGTCTGCTCCGTCAATGGTACATGGCTCTGATTGGTGGCCATCTCAGTCACATGTTCAACGCCAGCCAATGAGAAGAGACGTGAGCCGCTGCAGCAAAGAGTTGGTGATAGTTAAGCTACTGAACTGTCGAGTGTTGTTGTGAACCGACAAGTTACTCTTTTAAACGTCGCTTTGTATGTGCAGCTATGCCCGAGGAGGAACATACGGACAGGTTGAACATCGTTACATGCACCGCTCCTGTTAATATAGCTGTCATCAAATACTGTAAGTATTGTTGTCCAGGTCTGTAGCTTCAGGCTAATAAATTGGTCTTTAAACAGCCGTACTTGTGTTTCTTGGATAGTGGCTAACGTATGATGTCTCACTAAAGAATGGCGTGTAATGAATGGTTAAGCATTTTTGTTTTCTCACTGTTTTTAATACGTTTGCAATGTTCTAGCATGTAATACTGTATTTCAAAGTAGCGTGTATAACTAGTATAATTGTACTTTTAAGGGGGGAAGAGAGATGAAGAATTGATTCTTCCCATTAACTCATCGTTGAGTGTCACATTGCACCAAGACCAGGTATGTACGTATGTGTTTGTTTTGTTTATATGTGTGTTTAAGGTGTTACTCATGTTGTGGGGACCTAAATGTGTTGACACAGGCATAATATGGGGACTTACTCATGGGAACAAAAAGCAAGTCCCCCAAACGTAAATTCTTCCATTTTAAGGTGAAGACATGTATGGGTAGGATGAGCTTAAGTTTAGGAGCGGGGTTAGGCCAGAAGTAGTTATTGTTAGGGTTAGACTAAGTCTTTAGTAAATTAAAGTACAGGTGAGGACAAAATTATTAGCCCCCCTGTCATTGTTTTATAAGTATCTCCCACATGCTGTTAAACAGAGCAAAGATTTTTTAACACAGCTTTTTCAAACATCCTAGTTTTATACTGGATACTTCCATTATTTGACTACACTTTTTATTGAGCCATAGCACAAACCACTGTTGTGCAATTATGTGTATAATAATCAAAACTTTCAAATTCAAGTTAAAACACGGGGTTCTTTCCCAATCTACACACAGTGTAAAATCTTCAGTAAGGGTTTGAGCTGTCACTTGAGAAAACATCCTGCCAAAAACAAATGAAATCAGTTTAGATGGGAAAAAGTATTGATGTTCACAAAGCAGAAGAGGGGTTTACAAAGTTATCACAGCATTTCCGAGTGTCAAGAACTAAAGTGAGAAGCATCATCAAGAAATTCAAAAAGAGCCACACAATACAGAACAGGCCTGGCAGAGGTAGGAAGTGAAATATTTTAAAGACTAAGGTGTGTCTAAAGACCCCAGAACAACAGCCAAGACACTGGTGAAGGACTTAGACAGTCAGGAATTGTAGTCTCAAAGAAGAAAATTACTTCTGCACAGAAATGGACTGTGGGGTTGAAGACCAAGAGGAACTCCACTTCTGTAGAAGAGACACCTTCAAAACAGGCTGAAGTATGCTAAGGACAACCTGGAGAAAGATTATGCATACTATGTCCATAGAGACATTGTTTATGTGAAAAGTGAAACACGGTGATGTGAGTATTATGCTGTGGAGATGCTTCAGTGAGTCTGGAACTGGGAATCTCATCGAGGTGGAAGGAATCATGAAGAAAGAAGGACATGTGAAGATTTTGAAAGAAAACCTGAAGCAGTCAGCAGCAAAACTGGGTCTGGGTCGTCGCTTTGTCTTCCAACACGACAACGACCCAAAACATACGTCTCTCCTGGTGAAGAACTACCTCCACAAGACCAAAGTGAACGTTACTGACTGGCCTGCACAAAGTCCTGACTTAAATCCCATCGAAAATCTTTGGGGTGAACTGAAAATGAAGGTCCATGCCAGAAGGCCATCAAATCTAGAGGAGCTTGAGAGATTTGCCAAAGAAGAATGGACTGGGATTCCTCAGGAGACGAGTCAGAGACTTGCAGCAAAACTGCAACAAACCACTGCAGGCTGTTATCCAGCAAAAAGGAGACACAGTTGAATATTAGCGTCAGGGGGCTAATAATTTTGAGCCTTTAGTCATGATGTATTTATCATTTTAATACATTTGCACTGTTCTATGTATGTTTAGCTGAAAACAACCACAACAGTTGCAACAAGCAGATCATTTCAGGAGGATCGGATATGGCTCAATGGCAAAGAGGAGGACATAACCCAACCAAGGCTACAGTCCTGTCTCAGAGAGAGTGAGTATTGTTTGTTTGATTTTCCTCAGGAAGGACACAGCGTAGTATAAATAGTTGAAGTTAATTTTTTGTTTGTTCTGTATTTAGTACGACGACTTGCACGGAAAAGGCGTAATGATGGGGACCCTGGTTTGAATTCAAATGGATTGTCTCACAGAGTCCACATCTGCTCGGTTAATAACTTCCCCACTGCTGCAGGTCTTGCCTCCTCAGCTGCTGGATTTGCTTGCTTAGGTGAGTGTATTTGCAGTGTTTAACAGTTTCACTAAAGATTCACTACCGATTTGAGAGCACTGCTTTTATCTGAAATCATAACATTTACCTTTCAGCGTAGAAGAGAGCTCACACTACATTATGCTGCCTATATTTGTTCAATAATGCAAAATAATATTTAGAAATGTATCATTACCTGATACACATGCTCTTCATCAGTGTCTCTTTTGTCCCACTGTTGAAGTTTACACTCTGGCTCAGGCGTTCGGCGTGGAAGGAGAGTTGTCAGGAATTGCTCGGCAAGGCTCAGGCAGTGCATGCAGAAGTATGTATGGTGGCTTTGTGCAGTGGATCATGGGAAAAGAAGATGATGGCAAGGACAGTGTAGCCCAGCAGGTGGAGCCAGAGAATTACTGGCCTGAACTCAGAATCCTTGTACTAGTGGTAGGTATGATGACGTGCGTTTGGGTGTGACTCAGACCTGGTTTTAACATGTGTCCACAGTTATCTGATGAGAAGAAGGTGCTATCTGAGCCAAATGTTTCCAAATGTCTTTACATGTGTAAATGTGAACGTGTCATCAGGACACATTAAACACCGTCTGCTCAGATGACATCCTCTGACCCTCTGTTTCACAATAGACAAATGTAGTTTTCTTGTTCACAGGCCAGTGCTGAGCGTAAGCCAGTCGGTAGCACCTCAGGGATGCAAACCAGTGTACAAACCAGCTGTCTTTTAAAGGTATTTTATTCACCATGCAACATGCTTTATTGACTGTACTAACATTATTGTCCATATGGTTGATCTTGAGGTTACTGGTTTGTTTCTTGTTAAGCTGCATTTTAAACCCACTCGTGTCCACTCTTCCTCTGTAAATAGCACCGCGCTGAGTCTGTCGTCCCGGACAGGATGGTACAGATGATCGATGCAGTGAAAAGAAAGGACTTTACTGCTTTTGCTGAACTAACCATGAAGGATAGTAACCAGTTCCATGCCACCTGCCTCGACACATACCCTCCTATCTTTTACCTTAATCAGGTGTCTCGACAGGTCATCAACCTGGTGCATCGATATAACAGGCACTATGGAGAGACGAGGGTGAGCTCGTTCACCATTGAGTTCCAGAAACTTACTGGACTACACTTTATTGTACAGTATATCTTTGTCAACTAGAGCTGGGCGATGTGGCCAAAACTGTTGTCATGATTTTAAAAAAAAATATTGTGATAATTCTGCGGTAATTTAAAGGAAGTCCCTTTAAATGTAATAAACTAGTTATGGACAGAAAGCAACAAAGACCTTGATAACAATCATGTTGCATCTCATAGTGTGTCTGCACAGTACAAATGGACATATATTGAACCTTTGTTGCAGTGATATTGAAGAAAATTGCATCGCAATTTACAGATTATTGTTTTTTTTTTTTCCATTATTGAGCATTGCTTAAAGGTCTGTAAGTCTGAAAAAGCTACTTTATAAATTGATTGCTTAGAAAATCTTAATGAGTAAGATTTTTTTTTCCTTGCTTTAAATTGAGTAAGTACTGACCAGGTTGGTGAGAGAAAGGAAAAGTAACATGAACCAGGTATATCATTTGGAATTAATAAGCAAAGAAACAGGGCAGGTGGAAACAGAATGAGGAACAGAAAAAAACTCTCCCTCTTTTTATAACAATCACCATTTGTTTGTTTCCTTTAAGGTGGCCTACACTTTTGATGCAGGGCCCAACGCTGTAATCTTCACTCTGCAGCAACACGTTTCTGAGTTTGCCAGGGTGGTTCAACGTTTCTTTCCACCAGATACCAACGGAGGACAGTGAGTTTACAGCTACCAGGTTAACAGTATTCCTTCTCTTGTCTTTGCAAAATTAATTCATCCCATATGGCTTTTCCTTCTCTGCAGGTTTATCAAGGGCCTTCCTGTTGATTGTGTTCCTCTCTCTGAGGATCTACAGCAGGCTATTGGTCTAGAGCCAATGTCAAAGGGAATAAGCTACATAATTAGCACAAAGGTATTGCCAAGCACAAGATTGGATACAGCATTTTCAATATTACGACAGCTACATAAACATTGAGTCTTTTGTTTGATAAACTTAGCTCTTTTCTTGTTTTCTTTTCAAGGCTGGACCAGGCCCTTGTGTTGTGGAGAATCCTGCTCAGCATCTGCTTGGACCTGATGGTTTGCCCAAGAAAACTGCATGATGCCATGCAGCCCCGAAGAAAAATGACAGAGATAACTGGACATACAACAAAAGAAAAAATATTTCTTACATGAGAGTTTATGAAGCACAAAACCACCTTAGGTCTTAATATTTCTCTCCCTTCATTTCTCAAATAGGTCTAATGTGTCTCTCCAATGGTAAATGTTTGTGCTTTTCTAGTCTTGATGATCACTCAAAAGCTGCTTTACACCACAGTTAAAAGATGTCACTCATTTTTCATACTCATTCATACACTGCTAGCACAGCCGTCTGTAGCAATGTGGGGTTAACTGTCTCACCCAAGGACACATTAGCTGTGTCTCAGTTCAGGGGCTGCTCCGTGCATGGCTGTCCCAATTAATTTTATATTAATATATTATTACTTGTGGATTAAAGAGAAGAGTTAAGAATCTTAACCAGGTTTATTTGACATGTTCAAAACTGTATGTTCTAATATTTTATGTCCAAAATTATCTGATGTGAACAATCATAGAGTTGACTGCATTGGTTAGTTTACTTACATATATGATGTTGTTAAAATATTCTTTGAGAAATAATGTTTTATTTCCATACAAATTCTATGTGTTGTTCAAATCATAAATCTGTGAGGAGATAAGTTATATTTGTAAATAATATTCCAGGTTAGTCACATTTAAGGGAAATTATTTGTCTTGTCCATGTTTGTCTCTCAGCCTGTGATACATCACACACTAGTATTACATGAAATATTTTCAAAAAATATTAACTAGAGTGTCCATCAAAACTAATAATCACATAACTGATAAAATGGTACAACGAGAAACTTGGAACTGACAAAACACTAAATACTTTCAGTTCTATAATTATGTTAAAAAATAAAAGATATTCAGACATTTATTTTTGAGGTTTGGGCTGATTAGGGCTTAAATCAGCAGTCAGACTTCAAGGAGCAGGAGAACTGGGATTCAGGACTTTGACCTGTGGAGGGAAGTATTTAAGTACTTGGAGATACATAGCACACGACTTCTGTCTCATTCATCAGCTGCACACTCAGGAGGATCCCGACCCTGATGACATGTAGACTAGTGGGGCCGGGACTTGATCCCACAACCTTTAAGTTGAAAAACAACTTGTTCTATCACTCAGATGTTTTGGACATATACACAGTTGTGGCATGTACAGCAAGTTCTGGGTTTAGTGATGAAAAGTCAAGTGTAACCAAAGGCTTTGCTCACAGATGTGCACATGCACCGATAAATGGGTGCATGTGCCAACACGGCCATTGTGCTCTTGAGCAGTACACAGAAGCATAAATACATTTCATCACCTTCACATGTTAGAAGTTACATTTTCACTTTGTACCATCGATTCTGTAACCTTGAATAAAAATATATTTTAATCTATACAAATGTTAATTCTTTTGTGTTTTTAATATTTTTAATAATTCAGGTTATGTTTCCATATTACAGTGTTAATATAGTGTTAATTATATAGTATAATCTTTTTCCTTTGGTTACTAAATTGGTGACATTTAACAGACATTTCGTTTCTTAGATTCTCGATGTGCTCAGAAAAAAATTAAAAGTCAGTAAAGGTTTACATGTCTGTATATTCTCATTCATCCAGGTCATGGTAGTCAAAGGAGTTAAGTTGTAAGCAACTGGACTTCTTTTTGGAGCTTGAAGTCCAGTTGCTTACAACTTAACCCCTTTGACTAAAGGTTTACATGGACAGCAACATTACAATACTAACCAGATGAGAAAAAGTCTTTAAAACTGAGGCATTAACCTATGTACTAATTGAAAAGCCCACTTTGGCCAACTATAGACAGCATTTCCTTCTCTAAATCAGGTGAACAATTATTGAATAATATACAATTCAAATTAAGGAATAGCTGGACTATTGATCTAATGAATTATTAATTAAGTAACTGAAGTCATCATTCATTTTGTATGGAGATATTAAGATTAACCATCAATATTTCAATTTCCAGAATATGGTGGCCTGGAAGTGCAAACCATTATTACAAAATGTGAAACACTTTTACAAGTCTCAAAATAATAACTATCAAATGTTAAAACCAATTTACATTTTAGAAAACAAATTTACAAAATGTGAAACACTTTTTCAAAAGCCACAGTCCTTACCGAAGGGGAATGTACCCGATGCTACATGTAGAAGAAGTGACAATGTGAACAATCCAGTCTCTTTAATTTGACAGTAAGATTCTTACACACATGTTTCACATAATTAACATACAAACTGCCACGACCAGGCTTATGGAATGAAGTCCATGGCTCTTATTTTGAAAGTCAGGTTTGAAGGAAGTGGTGCTATATACGACTGTTTAAATGATTATTGTATAGGAAGAAAAAAAAAACGTCCGGTCAGCTGTTAACTGTAAGAACAGTAGCGCTGAACTTTGTTTCTGTAACTGGAAGTGTGTTTCGCATCTTGTGAAAATGTTTTTGAAAATGTACATTTTCCGTAAGAATTGTGTCTTGGTACAATCCCTTTATATAAGCATAGTAGCTATTTGTTTTGGGATTTGTAAAAGTGTTTCACATTTTGTAAATTTGGTTACAAAGGTTTTTTTTATTTGTTTTTGAAAATGTAAAGTTGTTTCAACTATTGTTAATTTGTTTTGGGGGGTTTAAAAGTGTTTCGCACTCCCAGGCCACCGCACCATACTGCGGAAATAGGCTTGACAACTGGAAGGGGGAGTGGTCAGGGTGACCAGGCCCCGCCCCCAGCACGATTTCCTACACACCCCTCATTTCAAAGGTACATTGTTGTTCTCTCTTCCTCGTTGAACCAAACCAGAAACTGCGAGTGAGTGTGGAAAGTGTGAGTTTCGTGCAGAGAAGCTGCAGCTGAACCGAACACTATGGGGAAAATAGAGTGGGCGATGTGGGCCAATGAGCAGGCTCTGGCTTCAGGATTCAGTGAGTATAAAATGATGACAAACCTGTGATGACTTTTAGATTTGTTTCAGGACACACAGAATATGGGATATATACAGGAAATAAAATCATCTTGAAATTCACCTCTGTTTACATCACTTTTTCTGTGCCCATTTCTCTAAACACCATAAAAGATGTACATTTGTACTTGAGTTTACAAATAGTTTTATTTTATTTTAACTTCCTGTTTCCTCTTCAGTTCTCCTCACTGGAGGCATTGTGGGGGTGGCTGGACAGTTCAGAGGCTGGCAGTTTGCTGCATATGCAGTGTATCCTTTATACTTTTAAACATCAGCCATAACAGCAAACAGCATTTGTTCCAACTTTATAATAATGTATAATAATTACAATAATGTAATATAAGGTGTCTTTATCCTTATATTCAGAATACAAATTACAAAGAGCTTAATTAGCAGTAGTTAAAATGTATCAGTCAAAGGATGATCAGGGAATGATAAAAAAAAAACTGAAAAAAAAATTATACTTGTTAGAGAATCAAGAAATGCTCCCCAATAAAGGTATGTAAGCAAAATATGTTTTTTTTTAATCCTGCAAAGATTTGCTGTCATGAATGTGTGATTGAAAGCTGATCTGTGTCTTTTACATTGTTAATGAATCGGATAACTAAGAGTTGTTTCAAGAGAAAATGAAGTAAATAGATTAAATTGGGTCAGTTGTTTGACACCTGTTGTACATAATCAGGACCACTTTTGATTTAAATTCACATTGAGGTCACATCAGAGACAGTGAATCAGCCTTGACAGATAACTAGTGCTGCTGGAGTGTTCGTGTGCCTTCTTGAGTATCCCAGAAGCAAAAGGTCAAAGGGAACAAGTGTGGCAAGACCGTAAGTTGTTCTTTTTTACTTTAATATTTTTGCAACATAATTAGGTTAATGGATATGTTAAGGCGATGATCGCCTGCACTGTGTGTCATTTTCCCTCAGGGGTCAGTACTGTTTCACTGTGTGTGTAAAAGCCTTTGGACCGCTGACGAGGAACTACTACGTCCGAGCATTTTTGCACGCTGCGTGAGTTGACTTCAACAGCCACCTTCTTTTGCTAAACAGCATTCTTGTCGTTGACAGCTAAGCACTGCAGCAAAAGAAGACCGACCTGTCTTTTTGGTCTTTATTAACTCAAAATGTCTCTTGGTCTTCCTTAGAGTCTGTGTGCCTGGAGGTTTCATGCTGGCCACTGTCCTGGGTTGTGTTTGCCTCGGTATTGCCAGCCTCATCTACCTTGGAGTAAGTTTCACTATAATATTCTCCAAACCAAAAACTTCAGTATATTGGCAACTCTAATAAAGTTTTAAGTAGGAAGTGAGTGGTTGATGGTAACAAGGAAGAGGTTGTTTCATTACGGGCACCTCTATTGAGACATAGGCATGTTCTTATGAAAGCTTATGAAACAGTCAGGGGTGTGACTAAATTCTTAACAGTTCTAAAGCTGACAAACTATGTCATAAAGCTTAACAATGATACATGAATTGAAGAGAGTAAAGGAAAGGCACCTGGTACCAGACAACTGGTAAGCAGACATTTTTTTGCTACTTAAATGGTCGCTCAACATCTAGTGTGGTTTTGTAGGTGACACATTTTTGTCACTGTTGATCAATAATGCCATTATAACCTTTCTGCATGATCAGAGAGAACTAGACTTCTGCGCCCTCTCTAGGTTCAGCTCCCAATCCTGGGGAAAACTGATCCATGACAGGAAACTTTGACCAATCACAGAGAGAGAGAGGGTATTTCTATTGGTTGATTAGCAACTGTGCGCGCATTCTCAGTGGAAACTAAGGTCCCTATTACAGCATGGTAACAACTGTCTATGCTGGAAAGCATCCTACAAAAAGGAAAAAAAAGGTCAGATTGTGAACTCAGTAAGTAAATATGGGTGGAGTGTTTCAGAAACTGAGGCATTAACCTCAGGTTATCTGTTACATTTTCACATATTATTGACCTAGAGATAAGACTGAACAATCAGCTGTTTTTCTACATATTTAATGTTTAATTTCCCTCATCCTTAATTTGATCTTGCATTCAATTACTAACTTTATGTATTTCTTGTCATCTGCATACTTTTACAGGCAGCCATCCACGGTGAACAATGGGTGCCAATTCTTCCATATAAGGAGGTCCGAAAGCCAGTGGACAGTATGAAGAATCCTCCTCAGAATCCACCTCCGAGACCTCCTGTAGAAATGCGCAGGAAACGAATAGACGACCTGGAGGGAGCAGCCTATGACAATCCCATCCCTGTTGTTGCAGATGAGTAACCAGCCCAGTGTCCCAACCTGCGTTTTGGCTTCCAGTAACTGCTTTGAAATCTTCAACCATGAAACCCATCAAACGGGTCACAGTGAAATGGCACTTCGGTGATTCTGTTCAGTTAAAGTTGACTGGGCACCTGTTCTGTCCACCCCTTTATATGTCAGTATACCTCAACCTGCAGATAAATATTCAAAGGAAAAAGCAATACTTGTCAAAGTGTAGGTAAAGGTATTGTAGGTATTTACCAAACAAACTATTTGCTCTGAGAAAATAGAAAGATTTGCTTAATAAAATTTTAATAATGTATGTTACATAAGGATGCGCAGTAATGGCCAAAATTGTAATTACAATTATGTTGATGGATACTGAGATCGCAATTATTATTTTCTAACTGTGACAAACAAGTTTGTTTACTTTCATGTTGTTCTACATTCTTACTGTTTGACAAATCTGGCTTCGGAGATTTTATAAAATGATTAGGGGCCTCAAACCTCTGACATCTGGGAAGCTCTGCTGTAAAGCCCCGTTCATGCTACAAGATTTTCAGCCCTGATAACCTGCTTGCTCTCTACCTTCCATTAATCGTCTCATGATTGGACGTCTGCTACAATAAGAACTCACTATTCAACCGAGAGACACGAAAATGAGCTAAATTACTTTGCATTTAAGAAAGTTGTGTCATGTGCAGTATGTGCGCAAATGTGGCGTGATGGAACTGACGCAAATCCCATCTGACGATGGGTGAGAGGCAGGTTAGGTTACACCTTGGACAGGCCGTCACCCAAACCATTCCCTCTTACATTCATACAGGAAGAGTAAAGTGAAATTTGGATTTAGGATTTAGTGTTGAACAAAACATAATGCCATAAAAGATACATGTAAATCCTGTAGCTGCTTTAACTGCCACATCTAAATATAGTAAAGGAGTATACAGCATGTTGTATTTTTTCACTGCTGTGAAGAATTGATACTTGTTTTTACTCCAGTCACCATATACTGTGTTACATCTACTGTATTCCATTGTAATGCACCAATCTAAAAATATGTTGTCAACTGTATACAGTATTTTGGATTGGGTTCTTATCCATTGTGTATTTATATTTTTTTAAGCCAACTGATCAAAATATTGTAGGGCTGTACTCACTTAAAGTGACAGGCTGATATTAACATATACATGCATTTTTCTGTACCTTTTTACAGTCTTGTAAATAAATCCACTATACCATTTGAACCCTACCTGTCTTAGGTTTGTTCCGTCTTATTTTGCAACTTCCTTCTTATGCAAGCATAATAGATTTCAGTCCACCAGAATTTCCCATCATCATCTCAAGTGCTTGTCTGCCCACATACAGTAGGGTGATACAATGGCATCTATTGTTTTCTTATGATGGGGAAAAAAATGTGCAATGATTTAAAAAAAAATTGTAACTCTGCCTCTTGTCGGACAAGTGTATTGTGTCACATATTGTTTCTTGTGACACCTGTCACTGTTTCCTCTTTGTTGGTCACAGCCGACCTGTCAAGCAGCTGGAGTCAGAGGAAATCCCGTACTGTAGGTGAAATTGCACTTCCTCATTTCTGCTGTGAGAGGCTGTAACATGTCAAACACACCACCGAGGCACAGAAGTTACTTTTGTTGTTATTCAGGAATGTTTCCAGAGTGGATTTCCATAATGTATCTTGGACACAATCTTGTTAAAACTCCACTTTGCAACTTGTGCAGAGCTTTCTCTAAGCTTTCTCTTGTCCTTTTACCTTTTATCTATGATTGTGTTTTATTTATATATATATTTTTATTCCTTCTTACTTGGTTTTTGTTAGTAAAACAAGTATATTTTACTTATGTAGCACTGTTGGCAGATAAAAACAAGGTGCTTCACAATAAAATGAAATAAAAATATAAGGACATAAAATACCAAGCAGAACAATAATAAAATACAAAAACAAACAGTCATATAAAACCCTTGTTCAGCTAGAAGTTTGTTTAAAAAGTTTGGTGATGACGTTTTTTTTGTTGTTTGTTTTAATCTTATTTGACATTTGGTGTTCATTTCTCTTTTTGCAGCACATTGAAAGGGAAAGGCTGTATTTCAGATCAAAAGATGAAGTTGCTATTACTAGATTACAGTAAGGACATTTTCGTGTAGTATTGTAAATATTAGGGAAGCACAGATGTGGCTTTTGTTCATGTGGGAGTCCAGAAACAGCGCATCATGTACTCTTCACTCGTAGAATGTAAAACTTGAAGGACACAACATGAGCTCACTAACTTGGCAGTATAGTTGATTTATTGGTGGTTATAAGATGGTTACTAAAAGCATTATTTATTTTTTTACGGATCACAGCCGTTTTCTAATATTTAGGATTAAAAAAATATTTTGTTTAGTGCCGCCGGAGGGCAGCATTGCGCTTGTTAGCGTATAACCTGCCGGAAATCTTTTAGAAGAAGAAGAAGAGAGCCACCTCGAAGAAGAAGCACCACGAACGTTTTTGGGTTTACTATGTTTGACAGCTTAGGAAAAGTGATATAATCACGAACTTCAACGTGTATGTCTCCCGCGGGTAGAGGACAATGTCTAGCCGGGCTTTGCGAAGGCTCCGAGGTAAACAGCGGGGTCAAGAGGCCCTGGACCTCGGGGATCTAGCTTTCGATGGCAGCCTCAGCCCAGAGGAGGAGCAGTCCGAGGAGGAACCACTGGAGGAGGCTGTCACTTCTCACCCGACTGTCAAGAAAGACAGAGGCCGAAAGATAAAGAAGAGCAAGGCGCAGAAAAACGTCAGCAACATTTATGAGCTGGTAATAGGGCGCTACAGTTAATATAATTATATAACTTTGTTTGAACCATTGCCACTGTGTTGATAGCCCCTGCTAACACGTGCTAGCCTTTGCTAACACTAGTTAGCCCTTTTATGTATTTATTTCTATCATGAAAATGTAGCCAACACTGTGATTAGAATAGAGTCATAGCTGCTCTACAGTATGCTGCCCCCAGTTTTCTGTTGTTCTCTGTACTGCTAGTTTCAAAATACGTAGTATTTTACGCGTTTGTACGTATCTGAATCACTTCAGGCACTTTATTTAATCAAACCCCACTGTGCAATACACCAGTGGAATCAAGGTTCTTATCTCATTTTACATATCCATTCGTTGTCATGCTTCCCATGTCACTGAAGAACGACTCAGTCAACAAGTTCAAACGTCATTTATATTGTTTTTTTTATTCATGTTTGATTTATTGCTATTCTTTTTGTAATTCTTAGCTTTGTTTCATGTTTTCAGATTTTTTTTCCCAACTTCTTAAATGTGAATATTTTCTGGTTTCTTTGATCCACATAACACATCATCAAAACCGAATATTTTCTTTGTTTACAAAACAAGACATTTGACAACATCATCATTTTAAGGCTTGAAAAACACTGATCAACATTTTAAAACATTTTCTGACATTTTATGGACCAAACGATTAATCGATTGTAAGAAAATAGTCACCTTAAAAATCATTAGTTGCCGTCTCAGGTACATTCTGTAATTTCATTTTTTTTATTATTATTATTTAGCTATGACAAAGCTCCATTACTGCTGTTTTGGTGTCAGTCAACAGGTCAGATGTAATCCTGTCAAATAGAATTTGGAATTCACTGATAAAGATAATATGAGCAACATATTGAATGAATTAAGCTCTAGAAAAATGCAACTTTTTGTTGTTTTAAGTGTTTTGTTAAAATGTGAAATGTGAAATCATCACTCCTCAGCTTAAAATGACATGCTTTTTGTTTTTATGAAGTACAGAGTTGGTGTACAGATAGTATGTAAAGATAGTATTTTGTTAATAAATATAGCTAAGATTTACTTACTTAGTGAGTACTTACTACTCAGTGATGGGTTGTTGACTTATCTAGTTATGGGTTGTTTGTAAAATATAGGACTGCTTTATCCGGATGTCTTAGTTACCACATTCCTGTTTTCTTAGATATGTGATCAAGACAATGAGACGAATGAGAAAATTTTATCTGATGAAGACGTGGAGAAACCAGGTGGGAAAAATTTGAGTGCCATGGGAAAGACTGATAATGGAGACAAACCCAACCCGAAGCAACAGGAAACATCTCCTAAGGTAAAGATTAAACAAAGCAGAAAGGGTACTTTACCGCTGGTTTGACTCAAATATTCTTGATCTTAATTTTTAACCTTACAAATAGCCATAACTCCATTCTTTCATAGTCTACATCTGAAGACAGAATTAAAAAGAAGAAGAAAAAGAAGAAGACAAAAGGAAGGTCACAGAATGGACAGGTGCGTTTATAAAGAAGAGGCTACTTATCTGCCGTTAGAACACCCAACTGACTGTTTCTTTTTTTTTTTTAATTACCTCTCTATGTGGTTTCAAAAGGTTGTTCTGGATGATAACATAGATGTATTGCTGGAGAATCTGGACCAGCCTAATATGAGTTTGCAAAATGAAGATTGTGGAGGTTCTGAGAGACGATCTGTAATACACGTGGAGCACAGGTGAGGAGACTAATCGTCCATGACCTTGTGTGTGTGTTTCAAATGAATTTAACATCACATATGATTTAAAAAAAACAACAACAACGCAACTGTACATTAATCTGCACATTCAGTATTTAAATTTCTCTTGACTAGCACACAGCTCTAATCTAAAGGTCTGTAATTCCTCAATGCCATCATGTGGTGGTGCTTGACACCACACTATGAAAAAAATGATAATGTTGTAGGTAAATGCTATAAAAGTTGTTATATCATGATTGAATCTACAAAATGTGCATTCAGTTAAAAGATTTTATGATTTAAATTATCTTTATATAATTATGTTGTGAATCATTTGTGTGGTAGAATTAGAGCTGATGTTGACTGACATTTACAGAATATCAAAATCAAACAGTGTAAATTAAGTAGTGTGAGTAGGATGCTATATTTTCCTTTAGTTATGTTTCCTCTTTTATATTATACTGTATCTCACCCAATTCACCAGGAATCTCAACCCGGAGACGGAGCTAAAGAAATATTTTGGTGCTCGAGCTGTTATTGGGGAGCAGAGGTAAAGAGGACATTTTGTGACATTGTTGGTAGTTCATCATCTCAGAATACCTGTATGTGAAATATTACATGCTCCTTTATTTGTTTTTGTTTTTGACAGACCTCGCCACAGAAACAGGCAGTTTCACCGCAGCACCTGGATGACCAGTCCCAAGGACAGCTGGCCTCGCTTCAGCCGGACAGGTAAATTTGTAATAAATAATCTTAATAAGATTGATTTGTAAATACTGTTTTTTTTAAAATCATGTTACAAAATTAAAAATGGCAACCTCGCAAATAAAAGCAACCATATAACTAAAATGTCAACCCCATTAGATTGAGTGGTACACAAGAAGAGCAGATAATCAACAGGACAGTGAATGAAAGTCAGAGCAGAAAAATAAATAAATATTTATTGATTTGCCAAAAGACAGACAAAATGACAAAAGAATCTATGCATGTTTCTGCATGTGCTAAGTGCCCCATGACTGCCAAGGATCCAGTATTTCGTCTGAGATACTGTGTGTGTCAGAAAGTCATCGGCCTCATGGCTGCAAAGATGTTCAGTGATGACAAGACCAACAACTTCATTACTCTTTGTACAGCTGACTGTATGTGGATAAGAGGAAACTAAAGTTTATTTGAGCCTGTTCTTAATTGTTTGCCTCATGGCAGCTGAGATTGTATTTGTTGAATTATGATTCTGATGCCCTGATTTTAGTAGTAGTACAGTATTCAGTACATAGGTTTTCATTTCTCTTAAAATTTCAAATGTTCTTCCTAAAATTATCCAACAATTTTTAAAGTCTACATATTGTTGGACAGTGCAGCTTTTGTGAATGTGTGTAGTCCCCAGCTTACACATGTGAAGAGTGTAATGACAGAAAGATGTATCTATGGATGACACGATGCAAAGAAGAACTTTTTATTATTCATTCATTATTATTCAATATTAAATTTAAACACTATTGTTATAGCAGACAAGCTCAGTTTCTGGTAAAACTCTTTTTAAAGTATCAAAGAACTGGTTTTGTTTTTTAGCTGTTTTAGCCAGTAAATGACTGAGTATGAGGTCTTTCTTTATTTGTTTTATTTCAGCCAGTTTCAAACCAGTAAATTACCAAATTGTTTTGCAGCGTTAATCTGAAGAAATATACGATACATTATGTAAGGATACAATACATCACTACTTAACTTTTTATCCCTAAGTGAATTTAGTTTAGTACAATTATTAAATAACAAGCAACATACAGATGCACTAACAAACATGCACAATAAAAATCATCATAAATCTAAGTTAATAAATAAATGATTATTAAGTAATACATTAGCTGTAGTAATATACAGTATGTACAGTGTTTTGTGTACTTTTCATACCTATTATTCTATTCTAACACAATTCTAGGTTTTAATTTTGGAAAATTGCAGTCTTGGAAAATATCCAGTTGGTAGAATGTTAAAATGCTGATTGTTTTATCTGACTTACCCTGTGTTGTGTTATTCTAGACATTATTTAGGTCATTTGAATTGGGATTATTTCATCTTAAGGTCTCTCATAAACAGTGTGTACATGGCATATGATATAGTGTTTGTTAGGGTTGTAGGGTTGGAAACAGCTCTGCTCCAGTGGTAGTCAGCAGGGTGGATATTGGCCTGCATCAAGCCTGCGTCAGTACCTCAAGCAATACATATTTTTTTACATTTAGCCGTTGTACTATTGAATGAATGTTGCTTTTGTTAAACTAACGTCATCACGAAGACTACGTTGTTGTGTTCTTTAAAGTCGTTATTGATGTATTATGAAATTGTACTTTTGTTGGTTATGCTGCAGTTAGTTTTTCTCACAAATTTGGGTAGCTACTAAAATGACAAACTACTATTCATAATTCTTCAGCTAACTACCTCACAATTCACTGTGTCTGTTGGTGTGTTCTAGTGAACCTTGTGAGAACGATATTTTGAAATGGGAAGTCGTGTACAGGACACCCTGAGCGTGGAGCATTCAGAAAATATAAAAGTGAACAAATTGTCAAAGTGATATGAGTGTTCAAATGACTATTTACTTTGTAAATTCTCACTGAGGGCATCAAAACTATAAATGAACACATATGGAATTATGTAGTAAACAAAAAAGTGTGATAACTCAAAACATGTTTTATATTTTAGATTCTTCAAAACAGCCACCCTTTGCTTTGATTACTGCTTTGCACACTCTTGGCATTCTCTCGATGAGCTCATGAGGTAGTCACCTGAAATGGTTTTCCAACAGTCTTAAAGGAGTTCCCAGAGATGCTGAGCACTCGTTGGCCCTTTTGCCTTCCATCTCATCCCAAACCATCTCGATTGCGTTTAGGTCAGGTGACTGTGGAGGCCAGGTCATCTGGCACAGCACTCCATTCCTCTCCTTCTTGGTTAAATAGCCATGCTGGTTCAGTGTGCCTTCAATTTTGAATAAATCCCCAACAGTGTTACCAGCAAAGCAACCCCACACCATCACACCTCCTCCTCCATGCTTCACTGTGGGAACCATGCATGTAAAAACCATCCATTCACCTTTTCTGCATTGCACAAAAACACGGTGGGTGGAACCAAAGATCTAAAATCTGGACTCATCAGACCAAAGCACAGATTTCCACTGGTCTAATGTCCATTCCTTGTGTTTCTTGGCCCAAACAAATCTCCTCTGCTTGTTGCTTTTCCTCAGTAGTGGCTTCTTAGCAGCTATTTGACCATAAAGGCCTGATTCCCACAGTCTTCTCTGAACAGTTGAGGTAGAGATGTGTCTGCTACTAGAACTCTGTGTGGCATTTATCTGGGCTCTAATCTGAGGTGCTGTTAACTTGCGATTTCTGAGGCCGGTGACTTGGATGAACTTATCTTCAGCAGGAGAGGTGACTCTTGGTCTTCCTCATGTGAGCTAGTTTCATTGGAGCACTTGATGGTTTTTGAGGCTGCACTTGGGGACACATTTAACGTTTTTGCAATTTTCTGGACTGACTGACCTTCATGTCTTAAAGTAATGATGGACTGTCATTTCTCTTCACTTAGCCGATTGGTTCTTGCCATAATATGAATTCTAACAGTTGTCCAATAGGACTGTCAGCTGTGTACCAACCTGACTCCTGCACAACACAACTGATGGTCCCAACCCCATCAATAAGGCAAGAAATTCCACAAATGAACCCTGACAAGGCACACCTGTGAAGTGAAAACCATTTCAGATGACTACGTCATCATCATGAAGCTCATTGAGAGAAGGCCAAGGGTTTGCAGTGCTGTCAACAAAGCAAAGGGTGGCTACATTTTCACACTTTTTTGTTTACTACATAATAACCGATATATATATGGTATATCTTGTATAAGTGACACCGTAGTTCTATAAACATTACATAACTAATTCAAAACTTCCTGGACTCTCTTCTGTCTCTCCCTCACCTCCCTCTTTTTTCTTTCCCCCCTCTTTCTGTCCCCCACTTTCCTCTCACCCCAACCGGTCGAGGCAGATGACCACACATCTTTGAGTCTGGTTCTGGTTTCTTCCTGCTAAAAGGGAGTTTTTTACGGATTACAATCCATAGCTGTACATGCCCTTTATCAGTTCACAAGTAATTTTTCCAATTACTTGTGAATTGATAAAGTTTGGACACTGTATTGCATAATGCAAATGTCACAGTTGATCTAACCTGACACTTAACATGAGTGAAACACTGTTTAATGTGGTTTAGAATTTGACTGTACTCCTCAACTTATATGATCCTGTAATGCCTTTCTTTATGAATTCCACAGGAATCTCAATGACATTACTGCAGTCAAAAGATGGCATTCATTACTTCACCTTTGAGCACAGTCGTGACTACCAACAAGTGCAATTCAAGTTCCTGGATGCTGTCGAGTCCATGGATCCTAACAACATTGTTGTAAGAAAAATAAAAAGCTTATGCTGCAAAAAAAATGTTAAATCAAAAAATCATACACTTCTTTTACTACTACTTGGAAAGTTGGAACTGACAATGAATCTCCATCCAGTAAATTTAATGTTGTGCTCCTATTAGAGTGGCCAAAAATGGTGCAGGTTCTTCAGTACTACCCAGACATGGTTGTTAAAAGTTGCATTAAACCACACTAAACACAAAGAGAGAAAACTAAATTCTTAAAAAAATTCCTGCATTCAAAATGCTGGCCTACATTACTTTAGTAATGACCTCCTGCTTTTTATACTTCACCAGTTTCTATTATTTGTGTAATGTGTATTATTTTTGGTTTTGGCTGCTTGTGTACAGAAATGTATTGACAAATCTATGGTCTTGTAACCACTTTATCTGTGTGAATGTATTGTATTGAATTTTAACAAAAATCTTGAATTTACGTAAATCCTGTGTTGAAATCATTTTTCTGACTGTCTTTTTCTTCCCTCAGGCCTTGCTGCAGCTTAACCCTTACCACATTGACTCATTGCTGCAGCTTTCAGATGTCTGCCGCATACAGGAGGATCAGGAGATGGCCAGGGACCTCATTGGTAAGGATCAGTGGCTCTTTTCAAATAATACATTCATTCGTAAATTGAAGAGAAGACTAAATCTCTGTTGAGCACTGCAATTTTTTTTAATTAAACCTAGAACTTAGTCAGGTTTCACACTGACACTTTTCATGCAAGCACACATGTAAAGTGACATTCACATTGCCCTTGTAGTTTCATGTACATCTCACATGAGTAAGGTGCACTTTTTGGAAATAGACCTTTGGTCTATTTATACTGAAAACTGTGTGTCTCTCACAGCGAAAATATAAATATATTTATTGAAAATAAAAAGGACCTCTTTACAGTTTCAGCATCTATATCTTTTCCATATGTCACAAACACAACACATCCTATTCCTGTTTTAGAGTAGCTTTTCAGCTCCCTATATTGTTTTATTTTCTTGTGAAATATATTCAAGACTGACTGATGGGCAGCTGTGTTCGGAGTCCTGGGCTCAGTCAAGAGCAGAGTAGCATTTTGAGTATTTAAAAGTAGGTTTTGTTATTTTTAAAGGCAAACTCTGTGTAAAACATAGCAGAAGCTGCACAGATGCTCCACGACAGACCCTGCTCCATGTGTGCACGGCAGATATACACAAGATGCAGCAGATCACCACTAGAGCTATAACATCCTGCACACATCCACTGTGAAGTTGGCATTACTGGTTATTGCTGGATGCCGAGTATTTTAAGACTAAAAAAAGGCTTTATCTGTACATCACTATACTCACTCTCACTCATTTTCTACCGCTTTATCCTCGACTGAGAGTCACGGGGGTGCTGGTGTCTAACTCCAGCTGACATAGGGCGAGAGGCGAGGTACACCCTGGACAAGTCGCCAGTCCATCACAGGGCCTACATCAACATAAACTTATTAGAACTTTAGAATGTCTGGCTTTGCTGGCTAAATGGGCAACTTATTCTTACTTTGCTTTTATAGACACCAGATTTGAGAATAGATATTGAATAACAGCACTTCCTCAGTCATAATTAAGCTTTCTCAGTCCAAGTCTGTTTTTCGTCGTTTCTAATAGAACCAGGAATTCACTGTGCATTTATTATGACAAATACCTTCAGAATGTCGGCAGTTTGATCCAGGCTTTTCAAATTTGCATGACAGTGTCCTTGGGCCAAATTGCTACTGGTGGCGATGTCAGCAACGGTGAATGATAGAAAATATTGCTGCATAAAGTAGATGACTCACAAAAGTGTAGTGTAAAGATGTTTGAGTTGTCAAAAAGAATAGGAAAGGGATATATAAATACAAATTAGCTCATATTCCCCATTTTTATATAGTTTTATTTTTACTTTATTCTACTAGAAGGTTAAATAAAGATTAAAATCTCTCTTACAATGAGATCTATATTATAAACATATATACTGAGTTGACAGAGCAGCCATTGTCAAACAGTACCTGGGTTATTACGGCGGCCACTGTCTGCATGTGTGTAACTAATGCAGTTTGTAAAAGGCTTATTCTTTTTTTTCTTTTTTCTGGTCAATTTAATGACATGCCCTAGTTGATCTTTAACACAAGACAGAAGAAAGACAGTGTCTTTCTGTTTTGGTTGGGTCAGGTTGTTAAGTTGTCTTTGTAAATTAATTCTATTTCAGGAAATTAAAGCAGACACTGTCCAGAACTTGCAAAATTGAACACAGTAGTTGGGTAATGTTAACGGAACTTTCACTGCTAAAATCTTTTTTCTTTTTCTTTTTTTAAGAAAGGAGCTTGTACTGCTTTGAATGCACTTTTCACCCATTATTTAGCTTGACATCAGGTGCCAGCAGACTCGATTACCTAAGACCTGAAAACAGGTTTGTTCCTCCCTTTTTCTCAATTTTTAAGGAATATTGCATTCATTCAGAAATCAAAATATGTCCTCATGATGTAGAAATTTAATAATCAACTTACTTCATATTGCAGGGCATTTTATCTTGCTCTGTATAAGCACATGATGTTCCTGGAGAAGCGTGGATGCCCACGGACAGCTTTGGAGTTCTGCAAACTCATCCTTAGGTGAGATCTGTGGCCAATTATAATACTGAATGCTCTTAATGACTAAATTATGTCCAGCATTAATAATAACAGATAATAGACATAGAATTAGTATTGTGCGGTATACCGGTTCATACGGAAACCTGTATGTGTCTTTTTTTATTAAATGAATATTTCGTATATTATATATAAAATACAGAAAACACTGGTTTTCTGCTAAGTCATTAGGTTATTTACATGAATAGGAACACACTGCGGCAGTCCCTCTCTCACCTGACCACTCACACAATACAAGCATACACACAAGCACACACTCATCTGTGTCTCTCTTGCGCCGGAGCATGCACTCATGCATAACAATTACTGTTGTATACCACAAAACCGCTGAAATTTACAAAAATACAATGATATAAATTTTTTGTCATTCCACGCAGCACCACATAGAATGTATGCTGTTATCTATTTTTTTGCTCCTAGCACAGATGAGAGGTGGGGGTTTTGGAAAATCTGCCCTTAATTGTGTCTGTAGTTTCCTTGTTTGAAGTTTAATAGATGTTCACATGGTTTGTTGTGGCTAAACAAAAATAACTCTTATTTTCATGATTAAAGAACCATTGAGAGTAGTCATCAGACTTTGAGGAACGTTGTCTATGACTCATAATTTAGCTATTATGCTGGGTTTTTCCCGTGAGTTCTGAAGGGCTTTAGCATTGTGATGAATTCATATTAGAAAAGAAAAAGTCATAAATGCTCTGTCCTGAAATAATCTCTTTTTTTGGTAGTGAGATATCACTTATCCAGTGGCCTCCAGCTAGCTCACTGAGTTCATGAGTAACATTAATTGTACTGGCTGGTTTGTCTGTCTGTGTTTGTGAGCAGCATAATTCAAAAAATAAAGGACAAAAAATTCTTGGGATGTAGGTCATTGTTCACAGCCCAACTTAATCTCATATTACAGTATTTGCCAGAAACATAACCAATCAACCTGATTGGATTGAGTGTGGCTCTCTTTTTATTTACACTTCTACCCAGGGAGGAGATCATGTGCTCAGAGTGCACAGATGTCCCTGGCATACACAGATATTTATGAGCCAGCTTACAGAGAGTATTATCTTAAGTTATTAGTGGATATTTGTTGCACAGTGCGTCTTGCTTAGAAAGCATGGGGTTGCTTGTTATCTACAGAGGAGTCTCTCTTATTTGGGTCATGAAAGGTGATTATATATAAATAAATAGGTTTTTATTATAATTTATATGTATATTATTATGTTTTTAGTTTTGTAATTACATTTTAAATTGCTGTAAAATATGTGGGATGGAGGAATAAAACAAACCATGCAAATTAAATTGATATTTTCTGCTTGTTAAAGGCTTCTTCATGTTGATGTTGGGTTTAACATTGTGACATTTTATGTGTTAATATCAGTTAATATCAACTGTCAACTGGTTAGCATACAGGCCTAACATTTCAGCATTTGCACTTAATGTGGATTAGGGTTAATGTTTTTTTAATTTTAATTCATAAATTATTATTTATGTTGATGGATTGGTACACACTTTGAAAGTGTGAACTTTGTTGTGAAGATAAACCTTTAAAATATTACACTGAGCCCGGCTGTAGAAAGAAATACAAGTTCAGATATAAAGTCTGATGGTCTGATTATTAATCTGCACTAGTACTTTTTGTATCGCCATGTTCTCATGAAGACAATAATATTTATAAGAATTATTGATCCTAGTCTTGTGTGTTGATCAGAGTCTCAGAGGACTTTGGGAATGGCTGGTCTAGTTGTATGTTTGACTCTAGATAGGACTATAATGTATAAAATGGACGTCCTTTTTTTGTAGAAAACTTAAGACTAGTCATGGATTTACATAAAACTTTACTTCTTTTTGCAATTCATATGAGTGTTAGATATGTACATAAATTGATGTTTTTGTTTAAATCTACCATTTCAACATAAAACCTTCTATGTCATGCTGTTACAGATACCACTAACATAAGGTTCAATTAGGTTGTTTCTGTACCATCAGTCTGCCATAACTTGAGATTTGCGCATAAAATGGTCAACGTTTATCTGTGATTTTCATCAAACTCTGTCTTCCTGACTTCATGACTTCAAACTATGGTCTGGTCTGTTTGTAATGTGGTGGTGTGATAATAAAAGCTGACAGTTGTCTCTCTCCATCTAGTGGTTATTAAATCACTGCTTAAAATGTGATTATGTTATTTACAATGTCAATTTGCTGTTGTAGAGAAAATAATCATATCAAAAATAATTCTCTTGGTTTTTTGAACGCAAACTATAGATATCTGTATAATCACAACACACATACACATACTGGTCGCTTTTTTCTCTATGTAGCTCTCCCTACAGTTTCAGAGTGCATATTTGTACGACACCATCATAAACATCCATCCATCCATTGCTTTTATCCTCACTATTGTATAAACTCACTGGTAACGCTAATATGATCTTGATCTTAAAGCCAGTACCTGGCTAGGGTGTGTGTGTAGTGTCTTGAAGCAATTCATATTTCTCGTGAGACCCAAGACTGCTAGACCTTCTGGTTTTATGCTCAACAGACGGTGGGGTTAGTTGAGACAGCCCCCAGTCTCCCGGCAAAAGCCATTTAACCATTGTTCTAGTTTTGAAAGAAACCAGCAAAATAAACTTGTTTGACTGTCATTGTCAGTTGTAGTTTGTGTCAAATCTAATATCTAATAGAGCTTCTCCTCTCATTAGTGGCCAAATCTTTATGATTAATGCGTTTAGAGACATTTTTGATGCTTTTTTTTTTTTTTCTCCCAGAAAGTTGAAGTATAGAATTAAAAATGAATGTTTGAAAAAACACTAATTAACAGACAGGTTCTCACACATTTTACATTACATTGTGGGGTGAGACTTTCTTTTGTGGCAGGTACACAAAAAATATTATAGCCCTTCACACTATTTTTAAAGTAATCACAAATTAAGTCACAGGTAATTTATGAAATTATATGAAAAAATGTAATACTACCTTCAGACAATATATACCATTTTTTACCCTCCTATTCAGCTATTCATTTTTTGCCTAGATAATACTACTGTCCATATCGGCAAATGTCATTTTATATGCTGAGGGATGATGAGTCGTTGTGTTGAAAGAGAAAAATGGATCTTTTAATCAATATTTGACACATGCCATTCTTTATCACTAAAAAAATATTATGCTGGATGTGTGTGTCATTTTCTGGTGAGTCTTTTTTGTTGAGGTGCTTGCATTAACAATTTGCTTGTGTCCTGCCTACTGTTTTGTCTTTAGTTTGGACCCAGACACTGACCCACTTTGCATGCTCCTGCTCATTGATTTCTTGATGCTGCGCTCCAGAGAGTACCAGTCTCTCCTCCAGTTATATCAGGAATGGGGGGTAAGGAGTGCTATTATTGTGCAGGCTGTGTGTGTCTTTATTATGTGATTTTAAATTAAGAATAAAAGTATTTATTTACTTATTTTCTGTGTAATGTTATAATTGTGAGTTTTTTGCAATTATAGGAGCACAGAAACCTGTCCCAGCTGCCGAACTTTGCGTTCTCCACTGCACTTTGCCATTTTCATCTCAGTCAGCAGGAAGATCTGGATCCCGAAGAACGTATCAAACAAAGATGCAATGCTGATCAGATTCTACAGGAAGCCCTCGTCATGTTCCCTGGAGGTTAGACACGCAAATAAATAGTCATTAATTAACACCCTCAAGTCATTTCTTCTCATTTTTATATGAGTTCCCGAATTAATCTAAAAATGTAGGCCTTTCTTGCCATTTACATCTCACCCGTGTTGCTGTTAATGTGTTTCCACAGTCTTGATGCCTCTACTGGATCTGTGCACTGTGCAGCCTGATGCAGAAGTCACCTCACATGAGTTCTTTGGACCAAAAAGTCGCATAGGGTAAAGTCCTCTCATTCTTAAGTGCAACTATACCAGCTTTATGTCATCAAGATTAACATCATTTCTCTTCTTCAATATTGTATTGGCTTTATTTTACCCCACGGTTTCTGTATGGGTTTGTTTATAATTTTGTCTGTAGCTCTTGCAATATTGTGATGAATACAGTAAAAACAATACAATTTGATAAATCATATAATGCCTTTACTTTTATTTTTGCCTTTCTCACTATTTTTTCCTCAATTATACCATGTCTGTCTCTAGGCAGCTGCCAGCTCTGGCTGAACTGACAGCTCTGTATGTGGGGAGGGCTTACATCATGTGGAAGGAGGCAGCTGTAATGCTTTGGTTGGAAGAGTCGGTGAAGGAAGTGTTGCATCGAGTGGATGCCAAAGATCCTCTAGTGCTGGAATGTCAAAACATGTAAGAATTCAATGCTGTTTGTCACATTTCTCCATTTTTTTTTATCTCAGTGTAAGACACATGATATTGATATATTTATGTCCTTTTAATTTCCTCAAAAAATGCTTGCCTCATCAACCTCAAAATTGGCAGGTGTATTTCTAGGACCAGAGAAGGTTTTTAGTGAATGTTTTTGAGCATATATGGATGGCCAGATTTGGTTAAAATAACCATTTGGATTAGAGGATGAAGTGATTACACTTGTTGGTCAAAGTCAGATTCCTTGCCTGGGTGTGATTTATGCAAAAAGTTCCTCTAGTCTAGTAAAACAATTTTCTTACATAAATTCACAGGCATAAATGACCTGGTTGTAACAAGGGCAGGAGGTAAGGTAAGATTTTTGGGGCAATAATACATGTAAATAATTGTGCAGTATTTTTTACATCAAAACAAGATTACTGTGTTGTCAGCCACGAGGATTTGTTCTAATGACAAACCTTACCACAGTTTTATCAAGTTTTATCACACACAGTGTACAAACAAAACTTCCAACATTGACGACCCCTAATTGAAATTACTTTACTGAACTGGATTCACACAAAAAAATTTTTTTTTGTTTGTTTCTTTCCAGCCTTCTTGGGTTCACTTAGTCGAGCTCAGTGACACATATCATTCACCTATGGATTAAATACAGTGAAGTTGTTTCAGTGTGTGGTGGTTGATATATGACTTAAAATCTTTTTTTTTTCTTAATTTGTGCTCAGTGTGTATGTATTTTCAGTCATGATGATTGGTCAGATCACCTATCATATGTTAACAACCCAGATGGATCTGCGTTTTTCTTGGGTCTGGTACAGAGCGTTGTGGGTGCAGGTCTGCCAAAATAGATCCTGGCCATTAAAGTTCAAGTCAATTTTATTTATATAGGCTAACATCACAAACGCAATTTTAGCCTCGAAGGGCTTTGGAGTCTGTACAGCAAGTCACACCCTCTATCCTTAGACCTTCACATTAAGTGAGGAAAAACCACAAAAAACGCTCGTACAAGGAAAAAATGCGAGAAACCTCAGCGAGAGCCACAGAGGACAGATCGGCAGAGACATGTTCAGCAGATTACAAACAAAACATCCAATATTACAGAGAGAGAAAAGATAAGAAGATAGAGACTGGGATGATTCAAGAATCAGTAACATTAATAACAATTATCATCATCATTGCATTCAGGGTGTGACATGTGCTGTCACCATCTGGGGTTGGTTCCTGCTCCTCATGTGACCCTCAGAAGAGGACAAGCTGTTGGTGAAGGGTGGATGAGGATAATTAACCTGAGCAGTACTGAGTAGCTATATAATATATGCTAATGTTATAGTTATAATATTTGAGCTGTGGTGTTGACGCTCTGGAATCAGGGATATCTGTGAAATAAGAACAAAGAGAGAGGGAGAGAGAGAGAGAGAGAGGAAGAGCACAAACTAGGAGGAGGGAGAGAAAACAATGTTATTGTCATGATAAAAGTATGTGTTGAGGAGAGGAGGGAGAGAGAGAGATAATAGAGAGAGAGGAGATAGAGAGACAGCAAGAGACAGACAAACAGAAATGATGTGTGAGAGAGTGAGTGAGAGTGCTTGCTGCATAATGGCTGTTCTATACTTTGTGACAATAATAACTCAAAAACCCCTCCAGGGTCAAATGATATGCAAATTTATGGAAATCTTATACAACCCAATTCCAAAAAAAGTTGGGTTGTGTAAAATATAAATAATAGCAGAATGCAATGATATGCAAATCCCATATTTTGTTTATAAACAACATATCAGATGTTGACATTTTACCATTTCATGAACGATATTAACTAATTTTGCCATTTGAAAGCAGCAATACATCTTAAAAAAGTTCGAGCAGAGACAACAAAAGGCTGGAAAATTAAATGACACAAATCAAAAACAAGTGGAGGACCATGTGACAACTAATTAGGTGAATTGGCAACTGGGTGTGAAAGGAGGATTTCTGTAAAGATGGGCAGAGGTTTACCAATCTGTAACAAACTGCATCTAAAAAGTTTAGGAAACTTTTCCTCAACATAAAATTACAAAGACTTTGAAGATGCCACTATCTACAATGTACCATATAATCTCATCAAAAGATTCAGAGAATCAGGAGGAATCTCTGTGTGCAAGGTGATGGTATGGATTTGCATTAGTGCCTATGGCGTGGGCAGCTTACAAATCTGCAAAGGCACCATCAATGCTGCAAAGTACACAGAGGTTTTAGAGCAACATATGCTCCATCTAGACAACGTCTCTGTCAGGAAAGGCCTTGCATATTTCAGCAAGACAATGTTAAACCACGTACTGCATCCATCACAACAGCAAGAGTCTGGGTACTGAACTGGCCTGCAGTCCAGACCTTTCACCAAAAGAAATATTTGGTGCATCATGAAACAAAAATCTGGCAACA
The DNA here is from genome assembly GCA_016785285.1 of Brachirus orientalis. Classification (NCBI taxonomy): domain Eukaryota; kingdom Metazoa; phylum Chordata; class Actinopteri; order Pleuronectiformes; family Soleidae; genus Brachirus; species Brachirus orientalis. Next base: position 9,202,374 of record JAFBJR010000121.1, read on the forward strand.
AAGGCCCAGGACTGTTGAGCAGCTAGAATCCTGCATCAGACAAAAATGGAACAACATTCAGTTCCTAAAATTTGAGCAACTGGTCTCCTCACTTCCTAGATGTTTACAGACAGATGGGATGCTACACAATGGTAAACATCGACCTGTTCCAACGTTTTTGAGATGTTTTGCTGCCATCAAATTCAAAATGAGCCAATTTTTTTTTTTTAGTAAATGGTTAAATGTCTCAGTTTCAACATCTGATATGCTGTTTATGTTCTATTGAGAATAAAATATGGGTTTATGAAATTTCCAAATCATTGCTTTCTGTTTTTATTTACATTTACACTACAGCCCAACTTTTTTGGATTTGCAGTTGTACTTAAGAAAATTTTTTAGATGCTTATTAAGTTAGGAAGTGAACAGTTTCTTACCACTGCACTTACAGTGTATATTCAATCTCCACTTTTGCTCTGTATTAGGAGAAACCAAAGGTACCAGAGTGCTCCAAGAAACATCCATCGCCACGTACTAATCTCTGAGATCAAGGAAGCCACCTCATGTCTGCCTTTAGTAAGAAACGCAACCACACTACCAAATGTCTCTGAATCCTGAATACTGAATTATTATTTTTTTTTTTTTAAATCCAGCCAGAATTTTTCTTCAGATACATTTGTCTTGTCTGTTCAGTTCACTATGGTTGTATCATGCACAGAATGTTAGAGTCATATTTCTCAACTGTATCAGACTCCTACTGTTCTCTGTACCACATAGCTCACCTCTCCTGAAACAGCTTCCAGGCTAGCAATTAGACAAACCACCATGTTCTACAGCCTTTCCTTTATACTAAAAGAAGACCAGCACATTTCTTGTTGTCCCAGTTTGAAATCACTCGTAGTATCGTCATTTGGTAAAACTGTGCAGTTGCAAATTGTCACAAGGATCAGCCAGATAGACAAGAATCACTAAGAGCTAGAAAGAGCTAAAAAAAATACAACCAGTACTTACCTGGCATGTAAAATGGAACTGCAAAGAAACAAATTGTTCTAAATCATAGATTGGTCTAGTGTTTTTTGGTTCAACAAAGAAGATCCCTGCATTCACAAAAACTATTCCCCAAGCTGTTCTGAGGCCCCAAGAAAGTATCAGGTCCTATGGAAAGAGTTTGACTTAATACTTGACTTAATGACTTAATAGGGAAGAAACACCAAAAGAAATTTCAGACAAATCTAGAACATTTGTAGAAACTAAACACACAAGTAAAGTCAAAACAGACTTGATGTTCATACTGAGCAAAGCATTTTCTTTTTTTTTTAAAATTGTTGGCAAAGTGTAGTAAAAGAATAAATCACAGTTTTACTAAAGGTAATTTTCTATTAATTCTTCCTAAAAACAGTTATTTTTGGTATTAACACATGCACCACTCTGTACTTGACTCTGGTCTTGCTTTTTTGTTTGATATCATCAGGAGGTGACCACTCAGCCTGTGATGGGCTTTGACCCTCTGCCTCCACTGGACTCAGTGAGATCTTATACCCGTCCGCAGCGGTAATGTATTCTTCATTAACATCTGTGCACGTGACATCCTGTCATAGTCAGTACATATTGTGGGTTAAACTAAATTTCTTGTGCTTTGTGCGTCTCCAAATAGGCAACATGTTGGTGCATCCAATGAGAGTACACTGTCACTCTTTTTCCGGTCTCTGCTGCCAAATTTCAACCTTCAGGTGAGTTGTATGGATCAGGCCAGTTCAGTCTGGAAGGATAAATTGAGTAGTGGTTCTTTAGTGAACAAAATTCACCTCAAGTCACTTCTGTCTAATTAGCAGAAAAAAAAATCATAGCCATCAGAGCCAGAGACCCAGTGTTGTCTCATAAACAAGCATTTTGTGACAAAGGCAAGGACAAATTGGAACAGCACCTACTTGTTGGTGGACAGCCATCTTCAAGCCATCACTTGACTTTGTTAGGGCAGTGAATGCACTGAAATACACATAGAGCATTTCAAGAAATTAAAGACAAACCTCCAATTTTGATCATTTTGACTTTTATGTTTGCATAATCCAGCATTTCTCCATTTAATGTTTCAAGTTTGGGATCCACATAGTCACTGAGAAAGCAAATGACACTACTGCCCTACTATTCAATCATAGATTATGTCCTTAAGACACTAATTTAATGCACTACAAACCCAATAACCACCAAAAGCGTTCCCTAAGACAACTGGTCCTGTGACCTACTTTTCAAATAACACTTGGTACAGTTTAACTTTAGACCAGCACTGATATGAAACAGAGCCCAGCACAGTGAAAGAATGACAATCCTGGCTATTAATGGTGGAGAGAGGGAGGTTTCACTACACAACAAAAATGCATAATGATAGCTATTGTTTATTCAGTGCAAATTACCAAGCATTGAGCTCTTTTACAGCCACGCCCTGAGGTTGCATTCAGGCTGGGTAATACCAGGACATTAACAATGACGTACAACATTTCTTCCTAAAATTGTGCATTATTAGACTGGGTTTTACATACCCAGTCTAATAATGGCATTTTTCATAACTCCGAGCTAAATGACAGTGAGCAACAGATTCTCTCAGAGAGGCACATGCAGCATAATAAGCCACTTAACACATGACTGCATGTCACAGTAATTGATTTCTTCCATTTACATTGCAGAGGAGCCATGTGTTAGATCAGTATTGATAAAGATACAAATTTAACCGAAGAGGATGCAGAAATGACCCAGAATAATTTCTCTCTTGCATATAAATTCACCGTGATTTGTTGCCCAGGTTGCCTTAGCTACAAAGAAACTTTCTTATCACACCAAGATTGGTGCTGGAGGCTAGGGAAATACCACCCTGAGTAACTGTGTCATATCATGTTATACCTTAACTACTCTAGAGGTGAGAATTTCAGATTATGGTGCAATGATTCATATATGGAAACTGCCGTTGTACACTCCGAGTGCTGCACATGTGACACCTACTGATCCCTCCTCTGTGGCTCTTCCTGAAGTTTCTTCCATTATTCCCCTGTACAAGAGTTTTTGTGGAGTTTTTCCTCCCCCACTGTGAGGGCCTAAGGATAGAGGGTGTGACTTGTTGTATAGACTGTCAAACCCTTTGAGGCAAATTGTGTTTGTGATGTTGGTCTGTAAATATAATAGACTTGTTTCTAGTTTACAATGTTCTGGTACCTGCCATAGGATTTGTTGGTCAAAGTTGTCAAATGTTGCTCTTAGCTTTAACTGGACTAGCCTTTGTTACTTTCTTTTCATTGCTGTGTCTCTTCAAGGAATTGGGATTAGTTTAATGTCGTGGTGTTTGCACATTTTAATAACAGGAAAGCATCCTGGGACATGAATGAAGAACACATGGTGTGCATGTGGGGACATCATGTGATTAATAGCTCTAAGGCCTTCATTCAAATAAAGCTCACTTGTCTCTTAACACACTGTATGAGTTCACTGAGTAAGTGAATAAATGACTGTGAAATTACTTGCTCCAAAAGGTGTAAACACATTGAATTGTTTGGTGCTGTGTTTTCTGTGAGACGTAGGAGAGTTTTACATTTTCATTCAAGGAACACAATGTCAAGGTTGAATTTCCTGTTCTTGCATTACTAAAGTGAAACACAGATACACACATTTAGCGGCAGGAATCATCAGGGTTTCTGAAAACCACTAAACTGTTGGATGATTAAGCAAAAAAACCCAACATACCCCTTTGACTGATTAAATATTTCCTCTAAATACTCATGGACACCCTCAGGGGATAACAACTAATAAATATCAAAAACATCTTATGACCATAACATTTTTGCAGATAACACTGTCCATCAGTTCACAACATTCATAAAATTTTCTGGAGCCTTGATTTGCCTTTTGTCTGATTGTGGTATTTTGACTGCATTGATTTATGAGGCCAAGTTCCCACAATTAATGTAAGACATTTTATTTATCTTCAATCTTACCTTTTATTTATACAAACAAATTTCTTGGTCTATGTCTGGTGTTAATGAGCAACCACATCATTAAAGTCAGCTATCTGTTTTAATGTTGTGGCTGATCCATGTGTATGTGCTGTGAAACTAAGGATATCACAGAAGTGTCAATGAAATTTTAAGTTTACAACAACAAACAAACCATATTTTCAGATTGCTTTGTAGTAGACCTCATAAGGAGTATGAGTGTTTGGTTATCCTTTTCAGAAATTATTTAGCACCTTACTTTGACCCATGTCCTTGGGCAACAAAAAGTATTTTTTTGGTAGGCAGATAATAAAATTGTCTCTCAAGATGAAGGAATTCCTCAGTTACCCTGGAGGGAATTCCCTTGTCATTTATTAATTAAATATATTTAGGTTGTTTGTATGACAACAAGACAAATGGTACAAAGATGCAACTGCAACATAAAGTTAAAGCACACAATATCACAACATTGAGTTGTGCTGCTTTTTGTCCCCCCACAGCAGATCATCTCTCCTCATGTCCTCAGTCTTCTTTGTGGTTACAATGTAGCCTTCTGCCTCTTTTAATCAACTTAGCTGTTAATAAGTCATTTTTGCTGATGCCTTTACCACCTACCTATAACTAGCCATCTCAAAAACCTAATGGTCAAACTATACGTGGCAGACATTTTCAGCCCCTTCACATGTCGTTGTTACATGATGGCGGTGGTGAGAGAGCATGTTGTCTATGTTCACCGAAGCATTCATGCTGTATTTTGTGTTTTATAGGTTGTATCATATTTTCCCTTTTTTGGTATCTGCTCCAGTAATTTTGGCCAATATTGGACGAGTTCCAATAGTGAGTATAGTGTTGACTCATCTCTTATGATGTTCAAGTGCCAAAATCAGTGAGTGCAGAGCTGAGCAGCTTTTAAAAGACTTTTAAATGTGCTAATAAAAGAGCTTCAGCTCCTCATGTCATCAAACAGGTGCTTTGCTGAATATACAGAAAAAGCTGAATGCCCACATTCTGTGTGGTATATTTATTTATATATATATATATATATATATATATAATGGTATATTTTGTGAAATGAACATGGTGGGTGATACAGTATATACAATTCAATTCAAATCAATTTTATTTGTATAGCGCCAAATCACAACAT